>BSBM01000932.1:1200000-1800000 GCA_027924585.1 Larix kaempferi
CTGGTCCAAAGTGCCTCCATTGCACTTTTAGCTGAGTAATGGTCCTCCTCCTAAGCTGGACCTCTCTCTTGTCCAGAATGTGGAGTGGTTCTGGCGTGAACTACCCTTCGGGCTCCACCTGTAATAATGACCAGTCAATAACATGTTTAGTATCGTATACATATTTCTTTAATAAAGAAGCATGAAAAACATTATGAACTTTTATATGTGCTGGTAGGGATAACTCATATACTACTAGACCCTTCTTGCCCAGTATTTCAAAAGGTCCACAAAACCTTGGGGCTAGTTTACCGCAATGCCCCAAACTCAACGAGCTTCATTTCTCTTTTATCCTTAGGAAAACATGTTCCCTGATTTGGTAGTCTTTGTCCTTTCTCTTCTTGTTTGCGTAACTCTTTTGGCGGTCTTGTGCCTCTTTTAAATTCAGTTGCACCTTGGAGACTAGTTGTTCCAAGTCTTTTAGTAAATCTGGCCCTAGCATAAGTCTATCCATCGGGCTATCCTAAGTAACGGGGGTCCTACACTTTCGACCATAGAGTACTTCGAAAGGACTCATTTTGGCTGAGGTTTGATAACCGTTGTTGTATGCAAATTCTGCAAGGTGTAAATAGTCTTCCCACTTAGTGGGATTGTTCATGACATACATTCTCAGCATATCCTCCAGAATTTGGTTTATCGTTCTGTCTGTTCGTCGGTTTCAGGGTGATATGCAGTACTAAACTATAGTTGTGTTTCTAACCCGGAGAACAGTGCTCTCCAGAAGTTACTAGTGAACTTTGTGTCTCGGTCAGAGATAATTTCTTTGGGTATCCCGTGTAACCGGAAAATCTCCTTTAGGAATATTTCCGCAAAGTGAACTGCCTTGTAGGTAGATTTTACTGGTATAAAATGTGCGGATTTCGATAGCTTGTCTACTACTATGAAGATGGAGTTGTTTTGTTTCTTACTCTTGGGTAGACCCGTAATGAAATCCATAATTATTACCTCCCACTTCCATTCTGGAATGGGTAACGATTGAAGTAGCCCAGAGGGGTGTTGGTGTTCTGCTTTGACCAACTGGCATTCATGACATTTCGAGATGAACAATGTGATGTCAGCTTTCAATATAGGCCAAAAATAGTGTTTCTTTACGGCTGAAATCATCTTTTGATATCCGGGGTGTCTTGAATAGGGGCTCCGATGGATTTCGGTGAGTATGTTAGGTCTAATGTCTCCCCCCTCGGGAACGTAAAGTATCTCCTTTGACCATAACAATCCTGATTAATTTATCTTGTATTCCTTCTGTTGTTGAAAAATCCTATCTTCCTAGATCTTTTTAAGGATCTCGACATAGAACCGGTCATTTTGGCATGCCGTTCTAATTTTGTCGTGTAAGTCGGAGTCAGTTCGACTTTCAGTTACCTCATATAACATATGAGCTCGTCGACTTAAGGCATCGACGATCTTGTTTTCTTTCCGATTGATGTGTTTCAGTTCAAAGTGATACTCACTAAGGAAGGCTAACCACCTAGCCTGTCTAGCGTTCAGGTTTGGTTGATCGAATAGGTATTTTAGACTCATGTTGTCCATCTTTAGTAGAAATTTCTTAACCATGAGGTAATGTCTCCACATCTTTAGAGCGTGGATACTGGCGGCCAATTCGAGGTCATGAGTAGGATAGTTTTTCTCATGTTCTTTTAACTTTCTTGACTCGTAGCAGATGGCGAAGTCATCCTGCATAAGGACTCCACCGAGTCCTTCCTTGCTTGCATCGGTGCAAACTACGAAGTCCCCATTGGGGTCGACAATTTGTAGTATTGGTGTTCTAATCAGAAGTTGTTTTAACTTCTGAAAACTTTCCTCGCACTTGTCTGTCTAGATGAACTTACTGGTTTTCTTTTGTAATGCGGTCATGGGGCAAGCGATCCACGAGAAGTTCTCAATGAACTTTCGATAATATCCGCCTAAGCCTAGGAATGATCATATATCGAAAACACAAGTAGGTGTGGGCCATTCTTCGATAGCCTTGATCTTTATGGGATCAAATGCTATTCCCTTCTCGGAAATGATATGACCTAAGTACTGTATCTGAGTTCTATAGAAATCACACTTGCTAAATTTTGTGTATAGATGATGTTCTCGTAATATCCGTAGGACTATTCGAAGGTGTTCCTCATGTTCTTCTTCATTCTTGGAATAGATCAGGATATCGTCTATGAAGACTAGAACAAACTTGTTGAGGTACTTACTGAAAACGTTGTTCATCATGCACATGAAGTTGGTGTGTGCATTCGTCAGACCGAAAGGCATTACTACAAACTCGTAGTGGCCATATCGGTTGCGAAACGTGGTCTTACTGATGTCCTCATCACGGATTCTCACCTGGTGATATCCAGATCGCAGGTTGATCTTTGAGAAGATCTTTGCTCCTTCGACTTGGTCAAACAAGTCATCGATCCTAGGGAGTGGATAACGGTTCTTGATGGTTAACTTGTTGAGTTGATGGTAACCGATGCACATACGCATCGTTCCGTCCTTCTTTTTAACAAAGAGTATTGGTGCTCCCCAAGGAGACACACTTGGTCGAATGTATCCCTTGTCTATTAGTTCTTGCAACTGTATCTTGAGCTCTACCAACTCTGGCGTACTCATAAGGTAAGGAGTCCTAGAGATGGGTACCGATCCGGGTGTTAACTCTATGGAAAAGTCTAAGTCTTGCTTGGGTGGTAGTCCTGGTATTTCCTCGGGAAACACGTCTCTAAATTCTACTAGTATTGGGAAATCCTCGATCTTTTGATCTCTATCGGCTTCTACTGTTTGAAGGTGGATTGCAAATAGTTTACAACCTTTTCTTTAGCATTTCTTGGCTTGTAATGCTGATATCTGTCGTACTGATACTTCTTTAGGTATACCTTGAATGGTTCTTTGGTTTCCTTCACTATTTGTGCATAAGATGGATTTGTTTAAACAATCTAGCAAGGCATGATGTCCTTCTAACCAATCCATGCCTATTATTATGTCATAAGACCCTAACGGTAAGAGGTTTAAATCTACTTTATTCGGGAATCCATTCAAATCTAACTCACAATCCTTAATTAGTTTGGAAACCTTCCTCTTGGTACCCGTATCCAGTTGTACCAGCCATGGTACCTTGTGGCTTTCTCAGTTTAATTTGCATGTTTCTACTATTCTAGGAGCGATGTAGCTTCGGCAAGCACCAGGGTCTATTAGAACTGAAATGAAAGTGTTAGATATCTTACCCTCAATTTCCACCATGGTGGCTTGATGATCTGCCTGTCGGCCATCAAGGGTGGCATAAATCCTAGGTGTCTTTGCCATGTCTCCCACGGTAGGCTCCGTCTAGATGTTGTGTAAAGTCCCATCTGTTTTGTTGGGACAGTCTCTGTAGTAATGTGGTCCTTGGCATTTCCAACAAGAAACAGTTGGTGGGACCGCCTTTGTCCCTTTGTTGAAGGCTGGCCTGTTGGCTGGTGGTGGGGATACACTTGGTCGAGCTTAGGGTCAACTGAAACCTTTGTTGGGTGGGAAACTGTTGTTATGTTTCCGAAAATGTGAGGGTCTAAAACCTGGTTTGTGGTTGTCTGAGAAGGTCCTGAATCTGTCTCTATTTCTGTTGATGTTGTCGTTTCTGGGCTTCCCATGCTCATAGCATAGCCTGGCTTTATGTAGGGTTATGTCAAGGGTTTTGGGCATGTCTAATTCTATCTTCTCTCTAAATTTTGGTGGCAGTCCACCCAAGAACTGCTGAATTTTCACCTTCTCGTCCTTAATATAAGGCACATAGTGCAACAAGTCTATGAATCGGTTAATGAAACCCTCCATAGTCAGGGAGTCCATTTTTAACTCATGGAATTCTTTTATTTTCTTGTCAAAGAATCTTTCAGACATATACTTGTCCTGGAATATTCTGCTGAAAGTATCCCAGGTTATGTCTCGCAGTTCTTGTCCCTTGGTATGTTTCAAGTCCCGCCACCATCTGGCAGCTTTACCATTTAGGTTGTATATGGCTAATCGGGATTGCATCTCACTAGAGTAATTATGAACTTTAAAGTATTTATTCATTCCTAACAGCCATTCTTCCACCTTTTCCCCTGAGTTGATTTCCCCGTCATAAGTTGGGGCTCTTATCTTTTTGAACTCTCCTTGCAAGCTGTCATCACTCTTCCTCCTTCTCTTGCAAGGAGATGGGGAGCCATTGTCATTGGAAGAGCTCTTACAGTCCTCTTCCAATGGTTCCGATTTATGTCCTTCTTGCTCTCCTATCTTGTAACTGGTTGCTTTCCTTGTGTTAAGAGTACTGACGGAAAGAGTAGGCTATTCATGGGGTTTTGCTCCTGTTAGGATTTGGAGTAAGGCTTCATTTATAGCCCGCTATTCTCTTCTTTCTTGCATATTCGTGTCTCTGATATTCTAGAATTCTTCCTGTAGTTGCTGCATGGATTTTTCTAAATCTGAGTTGAGCTCCACCACGACTTCTTGCTCTCGTGGCGGGGAATTTAAATTTCCTTATATACTGCTGCCCTGTTCTGCATTCATTTTTCTGATACTGCCTGTACCTGAAAGTTATATAAGTATCTGCTGGACAAAAAACAAATTGTTAGCTAATCCTTCACATAAACATAATACAATATTTTAAACAAAGTTATTTTTATTTGCAGCAGTGTTTGGTAGTGAGCCCAATAGGTCACTTAGTGTTTGTAACTTGCTCTGATACCACTTGTAATGTCCCAAAAATAGAGAAAAATTAAAAATTTTCCTACCTACAATAGTCATTAATTTACAGTAGATAGATTCATACATTAAATCTAATATCATTAAAAACATCCATTCTTTGTACGAAAACAAATGTAAGTCTAAGACTTTTTTTTAACATGGTCTCTTTCCTGTGTGAGTTTTAGAACTGCGGAAGTGATGTGGAAATATATGATGGCATGTTTTTGTTACTTTTGTAGATACTAATATAATGGTAGAAATAACACTCTTTATTGTTTTAAGAAATCCTGTAATTGAATTGTGAATGTCTAATGCACCTTCAGGTGATGAGCTCCTTTGATGACGGTATGTTGTTCACATGGTGGTTACTATAATACTGCAGGAAAGGTAATTACATACCTCGGCAGGGTTGCCAGGAGGTATGGGTGAGTATAGTGGTTGTCGAACTTACTTAGCATATTGCTAATGCCATTCCATACTCCTGTGGTTGTAGGTATATCAAATCTAAATGTGCTATCCCAAAAGGGTTGGCCCATACTTTACTTATTGACTACGTTTTACTAGGGTGGATAATAAGCATTAATAATGGGTGGCCCATTACCATGGGAGCTCATATTATAATGTGTTTTCCTAGGTGAGGTTTATGACTATGAGCTTCTTGTAATTTAAACAAGTGTCGATTGGTTCACGATTTCACTATAGACTTTGTACAAGGATTGAACCTTTTGTGATTTTAAACAAGGGTGGTCTAAGTCCACGACTTCACTATAGACTTTGTACAAGGATTGAACCTTTTGTGATTTTAAACAAGGGTGGTCTAAGTCCACGACTTCACTATAGACTTTGTACAAATAATTGAAGCTCCACTAGAGTGAGGTTGGTGTACTATTTATTGCGCTTTAAATGAGTATGGGGGACAGTCTGTCAACGAGGGTTTGGAAATTGATTTGGGGTTTTTTTTGCCAGTCATTCCTGTATTCAACTTGTTCCTCGTTTCTGGCTCTGCACTTCGTTTGTATGGTGACTATGTTGGGTATTGACCCGAGCTCTGCTCGTGGTCAACACACTTGTTAATTGTTACTGCTCGTCTATGGCATATGGAGGTCACACTTCTCATAGGTAAGGAAGAATTCTCTACTTGTAATGGCCATTTTATCTTTCTTCATTGATTTGAGAACATAGGGTTTGACTAACTGATAGTTGCATGTCGTAATGGTAGGTGATAAACGCTTTGGTATGGAGCTGCGATGGTTCATGGTGCTGTAGGCATGGCTAGGGTATTGGTAAGTCTGGCTTACCCACTCGTGCCCTACCTCTCGCACCCATGGTGTTGTATGTATGTGTTTTGGTCTGGATTAGAGTGGAGACTCCCGTAAGCCCTTGTCTTACTGATTCACCTTGGGAAGTCTGTTAGTTGCCTACTGGCTAGACTAGAAAGAATGGGGTTTCAATGTAAATTTAATAGTTGAATAAGTAACTGGGACTATGATGTAAAAGAACTTATGTAGCAGCTGGGTCTTACTTGTTACTCAACTCTGCGAAAATGTAATGCTATTTCGTTTTGGATATGACTCATGTACAGTTGTAAAGGTTCCAAATGGTACATTTCTATTTTTCTTGTGTGAATACAAGCATTTAAGCTAGAACTTATTGGTTCTAATATTATGGGGTTTCTGGGTATTTTTTGTAACTGTTGTACAAAAATTGTCTAAATGATAAAAGGTCTTTGGAAACGTAGCTATGACTCGAGCATTAATTTCATTTTCGCTTGCTAACTGTGTTGGATATCGCTATGGTGCTTCTGTGCACTTAACTAAATGCTTGTGAAAACGTAGGAGATTAATATGGGTTTTGCAGTACTTCTATTATGGTAACGTAGCTAGGGTTTGAGTAGACAAATCTCGATTTTATGTGTTGTCTGCATTAAATGAATGGGACACTGTTTCGAGGGGAGGTTTGTTTGAAATGTTGGCCATACATTTTTTTTATACGTGAGTCCTATAGGAGGCCACTATGATTTTTGATTTAAGGGAGTCCATGGGATTCGATCCTCGACCTCTGTCTTCAATGGGCGTCTGCGTTTGTAACTTCCCAGCAATTTAAATCACCGTCTTGTTGTACTGTATACCTAATGGTATTAAATTCTTGACTTGATAGAATACTAGGGTCTGTGATTGATAACGATAGCTAGATATGATGCATGTTCTTTTAATTGGAAAGTGTGTATGAGTGTGTAATTGGAAAAGAACAGTGTAAACGATCTCTGTCCTATCTGCTGTCTTCATTTCAAATGTGGTATGTATGGTTTTTAGAAAAAGAAACTAAGATAGATTAGGAAATGGACAATATGTCAGTCTTGGTTTTAATTGGAATGTATGGGAAATACCTACAGAGTGATGTCTGCAATTTGTTTTGCTATAAAATGTATAACTGGGTATTCCAATGGTTAGCAAGGTGACTAACGAATTCTTGCTACAAATCTGATCTCAGTAGCTAAAGGATTTTGTTGGAATCTAATACAGAGTTTAGATAGGAGAAAAATATGTACCATATATTTCACTGAATTAAAACAATGCTTAACGATTTACATATTTAGAATTTAATAAATGCGATTGACTAGCAAAGACTAGCTGGCTAGTCCTGCTAGGAAACGCCATTGGGTTTTGGGAAATTCTTGAAATTAAAACCGATATCTAGGACACTACTATTTTAACATTGCATTTATAAAAAGAGATATGAATTGCAAGAGGGCCTTATAAGAATTTCATACCTATTGATCCCTGGATCTTGTTCCTGCTGATATTGACCTACTGATCCTTGTAGCTTGTCCCTACTGATAATGGCCTACACACTCAGCCAACTGCTTAATTGAAAACTACTCAGTTGTTAGCTGACCCGATAATTGATCTTGGAATGGATGACTTTGGGACTACCACGTTTCTCCCAACCATGATTCTACAACCGTTCCTGGTTCAGTATGAATACCCCTGAGCTGGTTCTGACATGCAAACTGAGAGGTAGATGCCTTAGATGTGTAGCTGGTTCAGATCTGAAAAATTGATGGGAAGAGTTTCCGTCTTTGAACAGAGAGCCCTTCTTGACATAATAATATCAAAAGAAAAAGATCCGCCAAACTTTGTGGTCTGTCCTCCTTAAGTAGGACAAATCTTGAATTTGTGCTGTTGGAATTTACTGGTTTCTTTAAAATAATTTAAATTATAAAATAGTATTTGTTTACTTAACTTCTAGTTATTTTGGAACTAGGACTTCTCACTTTGTTTGATTAAAGTGTTTTTGATATTTAACCTTTGTATAATAATAATAATATAAAAAAAATTACAATTCTATCTAAATATTAATAACTAATAATTATTAAGTGGCAGCCCACTTATGTATAAGTATACACGTAATAAATAACAATATTAAATATTGAAACTCCTAAATAATAATACTTAGCTTTGTGGTCCTTAAGCATTTTGTTTCACAAGATGCTTCTTTTAATTCTTTTTAACGAAAGGGTCCACTTCTTTGGACGGTTTCGGTAAGCTAGTAAAGGCACCTCTAGTCTCTCCCTTTGCATGTCAGATTCCCTCGTTTTAACATGGTAGTTCCCACAGTAGGTGATGATAATAAGATTTATTTAATGAAGTCGAAATAGTTGTGATAAGACACGTAAGTGCTATTCATAGTCCTCTTGACTCAACACTTGAGATCTAGTAACCCTGAGTGCTCTTCAGAGCCTTTTAACTCAACACTCTCACATGGGCGTTACGCTAGTGCAATTCCAGAGCCTCCGCTCAACACTAGAGCTAGAATGTGGTTGTGAGACACATCTAGGATATTTAAGTGGCCTCGGATCTGGTAATCATTTCTTTCAAGCTTGGAGTGCTCTAGGGCTTATTCCCAACACTCAACGTACCTCGGGGCTTAAGCCCAGTATGTAATAAGAGTCCTCTAGATACATTGGGGCTTAGGCCCAGTATATAGGTCATTCATGTGTTTCTGATTCCACGCTCAACACACTACAAAATCAGCCATATGAATCATGCTTTGCACAGTATAATGTAACAAAAGAGGAAAAATCAGTATATCATAATTTGTAACAAATTCTCATGATACAAATAGTTTATTCGTTTGGGATTTCATGCCCAGTATATATATCCAACAATGAAACAATCAGGGTCCATGCCCAGTATATCAACTCATGAAAGCATACATCAAAACATACTTATGTTGTGCTAAAATTATAAATCACATATGCTGGGGCCGTGGCCCGATATAACCTCATAACATAGTTAGTCAAAAAGTTGGGATATTACAGCCTTCCATCATGTTATGACTTTTCACAACATACTAGACCTTAGTCCATTTCACATACATAGCTTTATTTTTGTTAGGGGTTTCAATGTAGGTATCCTAGGTATAATGCAAGGGTTCTAATACCTGCAAAAAACATTACACATAAATGCATTAGCAATGTTTGCTAAGTAAGACAGAAACCTCCAATACTCACCCCTTACCTCTCGGCAGCTTCGCTGGTAGTTTGAATAGCAACATCAAGGTTTCAGAAGGACTCATCCTTCCCTCACCAAGTCCATCAGTCCTAGAATAGTGACGTAAACCAATTTAAAACATAAACGAAAACCAATATGCATTTAGGACTTTAAACGCAAGGTACTTAAAGAAAAAGGCATTAAGACTGCCAAACTAGTCTATACTTCACTTATCATTGTTTCTACAAAATATATATATAAATTTTGAGACTAATCATCTTAGAACCTAGTCCCATCCCACAGAAATTATCAACTCAACCTCCCAGTACTGAAGTTAATTTACCTTACATTATCTAAGGTTGGTAGTATATTTAGTAGGATGATTTTTTTTTAATTTTTACTATTTTTAGGGACATTACAGTTAAGCAAATCCCACCACCTAGTGGAATCTTCTTTTAGATTTTCTCTTATCGAAAATTTCCATGTCATCTTTTGTGGTGAGTTCTTTTGTTTTATGTATTCAATCATAGGTCCATCATACTTTCGTGTAAAACAAAACTTGTTTGCCATAACTTCAAAAATAAAGCTAGGTTTTGAACAAAATCACTTACTTTTGTTAAAACAAATTTAAAATGAGCATAACTCCATCAATATTTCACAAAATCACTATTATGACCACAATTATGAAATACCAAATCCATTTTGCATCCATTGGATTTGCTTTGAATGAAATATAGTCACTCCATCAAAATATATCATTTCTGCAATATGCACGTCCATCACTAGAATACCCTAAAAAAACTTATTTTAAATCAACAATAAATTCACTTCTCACACACTGCTTTGAATGGTGAGTTTTTTTAAATTTGTTGTCTCAGTGATAGGAACTCAAATATGCAGCTGAATTCCTTTTATGATACAATAAAATTTTCTAAAATCAACTTGAATTCCATCGTCCTCTTTTTCCCTTAAAAAAATATGCAAAAATAAAAATTTGTTCTAATTTTTTTCCAAAGAAAATGACTATATACCACTTGTACTGATCCTTAACCAAGAAATTGAATCACAACAAATATATAGAACCCTTATACTTCAAAAGTAAACAAAATATATTGACCATAAGAATAACACCAAGATATAGAGAAAAACCCTTAAGGTAGGGAAACACCACGAAATCTTCTTAATGAAGGAATCACTCCACAAGACATGCTTGCTACAATACAATTCATCACACATACCTCATACTTTCTCATGAGTATTCTTAAGGTTCCTATGCTACTTACCCCTTATTATTATATTTTTTAATATAACTTCAAAGCAATCATATTCAGTGATTATGGCCACATTATATACAATATCCCTTCGAGTACCTACATAGGTACCTCATATTATCCTCCCTAAGTACCTAACATGGAAAATGCATTCTTGATGAATTTTCTATTGTTCTTAAATTAAAGTAGGTAAAATTTATGCAAATGTGTACTTTGAAGTTTTTGGATCCTTCCTTTTTGGAAAGAACCATAGTCATGGAAGACCACACAAAATATAAGGTAGAGGTTACAAAAACAATTAGAGATTGCAACCATATAGCGTCCACTCCAATGACTATATAAAGAGAGAAAGGACAATGAGCAAGATATGTATGAAATCAAGAGAGAAGGAAGCCATCAAACAATTGAGTAGAACAATGATCATCATATTCTCAGTTGGTGATGAATTTGGGTTATGTATTGTGGTCACAAGATTGTGGGTTTTTGCTTATTTATGTAAATATGTGTCAGGTCATTTTGTAGACTAAGAATGTAGAGCCACTTGCATGTACTATATTGAATATAGATTAATGAACATGAATTAAGATTATTTTCCAGCCTAAGATTCTCAATGTATGTTATGAATGTTGTTTGTGTTCTTTGCCCTGTATAAGTTGTGTAATCTATTATGGATATATAATATTGTATGTTGCAATATGTGATACCCTCCAGTTTATTGTTGTAGTTAACCCTCCTCATCATAAATATGTCTAGGATGTGCTTTGAGTGATAACTTCTCCTTTGGTGGATTTAAAATTCCATCACACTAGACTATAGAAGCCCCCTTTGTTGGCCTGTGTGCAAGAACTCTGATCTCATTTTGTACAAACAAATAGTTTTTTTTTGGGACCTGGTTTCTAATAGGATGTTGTTAACTGCATGTATGAACTGGTGTCAAGAGAAATATTAAAGATTGCTTGGAAAAGAGTTTCAAGGATTTTTTAATGCAGGAAGTTGAGTTGAGAGGGTGGGATCCATTGAAACTTAGAGAACGCATCCTTGATGAAGGACCGATATTTGATCATAATGAATTATTATGGTTTGATCCCTGAGGCAGGCTATTCAAGTGGCTAAAAAGACTTGCAAAATCCATTGAACATAGAAACAAACAATGACGAATTGTGTAAGTTACTCAAATATATCCAGTAGTGTTACATTGATTAGATTCTCATCTAACTAGGACTATAAATTATGGGTTGAAATCACTTTCACTAGATATATTATGGAATTTGCAGCTAAAAAAAATTAGTTTGTAACTAGGCTGAAGAACATATCAAGAAGGGAGCAAGAAGAATACTATTGAGCGATGTTCTATTGTGGATCAATACCTGAAAGGTTGAGTATAGGATTTTTCAACCAATCCTGATTATAATGGAGGAGTAAAAGCCCCACTCCACTGGGGATTTGGTCGAGGTTATTCTTACGACTTGCAGAAAGTAGACATTCTGCACAATGGGGTAGGGCTATATTAATGATGCCAGGATTGAGCATGCAACAAGAAGATCGACAATATGTGAAAAGTTGTGGAAAACACAGATGGAAAATGCAAAGAAAAGAAGTGTTCAACTAGAGGAGGAGTTGCAAAATGGAGACAATCGTTAAGAGAAGGAAAGTGAGTTGCAGAAGGAGAAGTGACAAGATGAACTGACTGGTTCATGGTTAAGAGGAAAAGGAACAAAAATGTAGGATGAAACCACAAGGAGGTGCAAGGGAGAAGGTGAAGTGAGGAAATATATTACCAAGTAAATGATTGTTGAATTAGTTACATGATCAAGCCTTTGAAGAATTTGCAGAATAGTTATTATTTTTTAGACCTATAGAAAATGGTGAAACCCTTGAAAGTGAACCCCCTGTTATTGCAAAAGGATATACTATAAGTAACGTCATCAAAATTCCTTCGATTAACCCTTGGGAACCCTTACAAATTTTAGTAATCCTTTTTAATATTCTTTTTTTATAGTGACCTTGGTGTAACCAAATTGTTAGTGCTTTACAATCTAGTACAGTAGTGAGTGGAAGTACTACCGGTTCATAGTAGGGTAGCAATAACATTATGGATCATCCTCAAACCAAAGTATTTGTGTTGGTAGGATCACCAATCACTAGTATGGATAGAGTATAGGTAGGATAATATTTGAAATTACTAGAGTTTTGGGGAAGATGAAATGAAGAAGATGTAGACCATCACTAGTTTCTTTGGGAAGCCATTTGGAAATCCAAAGGGATGCCTCCTACATTAAAGATGATTGAATTTCCAACTACATTCCATGGGAGATATCTACAATGGTACATGAATTTGATGGAATGAAACGATCCCAATGCACCAAACCTAGAATTACAAGAGTTAAAGAATTTTATCTTAGATGAATTTCAATTTCCAAAGTGAGAACAACAAGGAATTACAAAACTAAGGGTGATTGCGCATATACAGGGAGAATCTTCCTAGGATTATGCACAACAATTTAGATATGTGTTGGCCAATATTTCATTATGTGTCCATGATGCCCACAATAAGGAATTGTTTATGGAAGGAGGATTACCCTTAAATCAAATTCCCTTATCACAAAAGGTTGTTGCCTAACCTTGATCTACTTTGAGAAATCATTAAAGATAGAATCAATTGCTAACTATCCAAATGGTGCTCTTATTGTAGCATTGTCCTATTTTGGGTATTTATCACAGGTGTAGAATCAAATTTCTACCTAGGATGTGACAAAAGGCCATCATGCATCAGAATATCCATGATTAAGGGGATGAATTACCCCATTGGAAGGACCATTTCCTAGTAGTCCAAGTGAAACTATTTCTCAAGTAGTTCAAACAAACCCATTCCTTATAAACGGTGACCAAACATATATGAATCCTCACATTTCTTTGCCGAATGAATACCACAACTCGATCTGATTTTACAAAAGTAATCCTAGTTATAAAATTCAATGCTTTGTGAATTTTTGGGTCTACAATACATAGCAAAGATAAGTGCAAAGCTCTAGATTCTTTGATAGAGAGATTGGATCGATCTATATTCCAAATGGTAGAGTGTTAGTTTTTCATCATTTAATTCAATATATCTAGGATCTTAACTGAAAGAACAAAATGTATATCATATCAAGCATAAGAGACCAGAGACAAGATACACAAAACATTTCACTGAGGAAAACCAAGAAGGTGAAAAACCTCGCAACTTCCTCAGAGATAAAGTAAGCACCAATACTATAGAGACCCCCTTTTCGGGGTCCCAAAAAAAAACTTCCAGTATGATTTTTCAGAAGAAGATATAGAAGCCATAGATCTAGTTCTATCTATCGTTGTACATGAATGTCAATATATAAAACTATATACTCAGATTGATTCATTCTCAAAAATATTTAGCAAAATAAATAAAATAGAAATACTTCAAACCTGTTTTCGACGGTTGGTCCAGTGAATCGATGGAGTTCTCGAAGTGGTTTCCGCACTATCCAATCTAATCTCCTGACGAAGTACCGAGTGACCACTCGGTTGACCTCCCTACCGTATCGGGGTTACTCTCCTTCACCCCAAACCGTCGAGCTAATGGGGTCATAAGAACACACAAGCTAGCCTCCCGAAAGGATCTCCCAATCCCCGTTTCAGCTAATCCCAACTCCAAGGATCATAACATAATCCGAGATTATGATGACCATCCAGCATAACGGAGCAAGAGATGTCTTTCTCTCCTTCTCCTCCCTCATTATATAGCAAAAGCCTATGTGCCATGTGTCTGTCCATGCACATATTTAATTTAATTTAATATTTTAATTTTCAATATTCTCAAATACATGTGTCTTCTTAATGTCTTTAATGTGCACCTAAATCCCTAGATCAGTGGGAGTTAGGTGTAGAAGAGTTCTACTTCTCTTTTGGTTCTCAATTTGTTTACTTAATAATCTTTTAGTTAGACTTATTGCTTTCTACTTTTATTTCTTTTCCTAATATTAAGATTGAATTAAAAGATAATTCTTTTTACTATAAGTATAATCTATTTTAAATTTCCTCTTTTATAAAATAATTTAAAAGAATAATAAAATTAATTAAAGTAAAATCTTGAATAATAATAAAAGAAAAACAATTCCTTTATTAATGACCTATTTCAATTCTTTCTCAAAATAATGAAGTCAATTAAATATAATCTTTAATAGAATGATTTAAAATAATAAAATCCATAAAATTAAAATCTTTGAATAAAAATAATTCTCTTATTATTAATCTTTTTCAATCAGCATAATTAATCAAATTTAATATTGAATAAAATCAATCTCTTCAATTCTTTTTCAAGTTAATAAAATCAATTAAAATGAATAATTCAAATTAATGAAATCAATTAAAAATAAAATCTTGAATAGAATTATTCAATTTAATAAAATAGAACAAAATGAAATAAAGTATTTCTTAAATATTATGTGAAATTTTCATTTATACCATTGATTAATTTTCTTCCTCTCGTCCTTGTCTAGGTACCTCTTCGGAGGGGCCTTCTGACAGTTTCATTTCTTCCTTCTTATGGGGAGTGCTGCGTAGCGACCAGGAACCGTTACCGCGATCTCTCAACTACGCTCCTTGGAGACTAAGGGATGTTGAGGGATAAGGCTCTCCTTATTGCGTGCCCCTCAACTCATCGTACGCGACCAAATCATTATGGCCTTGCACGTATGGCATACGCTTCCCTGGGTGAGCTGAAATGGCTTCACCCGTGCGTGGATTGCTAATCCAGGGTCGACAGTCAGTAGTCGTACCCATATGTGTTCTTTCTATTCTTAAGACCCCTAAATTTCCATTGTGGGTCAATCGGTATATCGTCTTACCTACCCCTGCACACACTCAAGCGCACATTAGTAGCGCTGCTCTATATAAAATATTTACATCATGCATTCTAGTATCTTAGTCAGTCAAGCATACAATTATTGATCATTTATCATCATGTCTCAGTCAGTCGAGCATATACACTATTCTTCATTTTCATTTTAAAGCATTCTCAAAGTAAATACAAATGGTTTGTGTTTTACTTAACCGGTTCATTTCAAAACTAGTACCTCATTATTCTAAACAGTTAAGGTACTGAGGCGGGCATTACAAATACTAAGATCACAAATATAAAACCCAAGATATAGATGAATACAGTATCTACTCCTCCTCCACTTGTGCGCACTCCTCCTCTCTCTCACTAATATGAAGTGAGTGAATGAGAGAATGTGTTAAAATGAGAGAGTCAGACTCTATATTTATACTTTTACTTTCACTTGACCTTCACTCAACTAGGTCAGCCCCAACTTAACCACTTAACATAACGTTGACTGGGCTAAACCCTATAGGGTGGTCTAATAATCCTTTGAACCACATGACTCATACAGAGCCGACCCCATCAAGGTGGTCTAATAACCCATCAAGTATAATTTACGACACTTCCAATAAGAGGAATAATACATCTCCATTGGGGATACAGTAAAGTACAAATGTAATATACAAGTGAATATCTTCCGAAGATACAAATACATCAACTCTCCCTCTTAAGTAGGAAGGTATTCTCTTGACACAGGTCATCAATACATATTGGCACAAGTCTTCAATTCTGGAGCTGGATCATCGTCACTGGATCACAAAGCAAAATCATCATCACTGCTGCTAAACTCGACATCTCGATCACTGGGCTATCTCATAATTATTCTCGTCATAGTAAGTTCTACAAAGCCAACCCTTTTTCATGTTATATGTAGGCCTAGCCTCCTGTAGGTCTTGATCATCTCTGGCCATCTTGTGGAATCCTCAGGACTGATTACGTGCGTCAACAAAACCTCGAAAGAGCATCCCAAGATTTTTACGAGCACACAACTCAACCTATTAGATCTCTAAGTATCTTGTACATGTGACCTTCACAAAACCTTTAAAGAGCATCTTGCAACCTGCAAGATCTCTATAGAGAATCCCAGGATGTTTTACTAGCACACAGCTTAACATGTCCGGATCTCCAGGATCTTTTCTATGTGAACTTTCGCAAAAAATTTAAAGAGAATCTTGCAACCTACAAGATCTCTATAGAGCATCCCAGGATCTTTTACTAGCACACAGCTTAACCTGTCTAGATCTCCAGGATCTTTTCTATGCGAAACTGTAGAAAAACCTCGAAAGAGCATCCAAGAACTTTTACGAGCACATAGCTCAACCTATCGGATCTCCCGGGATCTTTTCTATGCTACCTGCACAACCTGTCCACGGCCACGGAGTATCAACCTGATATTCATGATCATACTGATCTTCATCATACACATCATCAACCTGATACATATCATCTGGAGCATCATCCTGATGCTCATCATACTTATGCTCATCATACATGATCAAACTGATCATACAAAGCATCCACCTAATGCATATCATCACACATGATCCAACTGATCATACAAAGCATCCAACTGATGCATATCATCATACATGATCCAAATGATCATACAAAGCATCCAACTGATGCATATAAACGTACATGATCCAACTGATCATACAAAGCATCCAACTGATGCATATCAACATACATGATCCAACTGATCATACAAAGAATCCAACTTATGAATATCCATACATGATCCAACTGATCATACAAAGCATCCAACTGATGCATATCCATACATGATCCAAACAATCATAGTCATACATAACATCATCCAGAGCATCGTCATGATGTTCATCACACAATGCTTACATCCACAGCCATGGGAAGGAACCTCCTACCACCATGCTTGGAATGGTTTCTGCAAATGTGTTCCATCACTTCTTCCTCGAAGTATCTTCTATATGAAGAAAATCAAGCCTCTCTCTAAAGTACTTCAAACTTCACTCTGACTGGTGGTTTAATCAACACATCTACAACATGCTCATCCATCGCAACATAAAGGAGCTTCACTGCTACTCTTTGCACCATATCCCTGATATAGTGATACTTGATCTCGATGTGCTTCGACTTGTCATGGAACACCGGGTTGTCAGACAACTTCACACAACTCTGGTTGTCACAGAAGATACAGGTAGCATCCAATGGGAGATCAAATAACCCAGATAGTAGCTTCCTAAGCCATACTGCCTCACAAGTGGTCGAACAAGATGTGACATACTCTGCTTCAGCTGTACTCAGTGCAACGCAGAACTGCTTCCTACTAAACCAAGAGATCACAGCTAATCCCATACTGAAGTAGCACCCTAAAGTGCTCTTCCTATCTACAGAACTGCCTACCCAATCTAAATCAACATAACCCTCCAGGTTAAACTTTTGATTCACATCATACTTGAGACCATAATCAACTATACCCTTCAGGTACCTCAGAATATTCTTTACAACAATCAGGTGAACATGTCTAGGATTCATCGGGAACTGGCTCAAGTTGTTCACCACAAAGAAAATATATGGTCTCATGTTTGTCAAGTACATAAAGGACCCAATCATCTGATGATACACAGTGACATCAACTGGCTCAGATGAAGCATCACACAATAGCTTCAGGTTTGATTCCATAGGTGTGGCCATGGCCTTGCAGTCCATCATCCTGAACCGATTCAGGATCTCTACTGGATACTTCTCTTGTCCAAGGAAGATTCCATCTACACTCTCCCACACCTCCATGCCTAGAAAGTAATGCATCATCCCCAAGTCCTTCATCTTGAACTCGGCAACAAGCTTCCTCTTCGTGTCAGCAATCAATCTATCATCGCCTGTCACAAACAGGTCATTTACATACAATAGGAGTATCATTGGATTGCCTTCCTCAACCTTGTAGTAAAGGTTGGAATCCGCTTTACTCTTGGTAAAGCCTAAACTAGATGGGAAGTTGTCTATCCTGTCGTACCAAGTCCTTGGAGCTTGCTTCAAGACATACAAGGATTTCTTCAATCTGCACACATATGACTCCCTGTCATGTGTCTCAAAACCAAGTGGCTGCTCCACATACACTTCCTCTTTGACTACACCATATCCATCTGGTGTATCTTCCACTTCATCACTACAGCCAGATCAAGTATTGTTCTGATGGAAGTGTATCTGGCTACAGGAGCAAAAGTCTTTTGATAATCTATCCCCTCTTTCTGGTAGAAGCCACGAGCCACAAACCTTGCCTTGTATTTCTCTATGCTGCCATCTTCAGCATGCTTGATCTTATATATCCACTTGGAAGTCACAACAGACTTCCCTTATGGTTTCGGGACCACATCCCAGAAATCATTCTTTATGATAGATTGGCATTCCTCGATCATGGCATTCTTCCATTACTGCATCCCAGATCCTGGGAACTTCATATTCATCAATATATTTAATAGATTGTTTTCTTTGAACTTCGTTGCTGGAACAAATGTTGTAGTCCTTCTTCTGTAGGTGATGGTACATGGTCTTTCCTCTAAGACAAGTTTGATTGCATGATTAGAAACATCTTATATATTTAAGAACAAATTCTTACTCATAAAGATATATGTCATACAATCATGCATTATCTTTGCCAATGCTTTAATACAACATTTATCCATATCCTGTAACTTTATAGATGCCTACCATCTCTTACCAAAACATTGTTAAGAGTGTGCACAACTCCCAACATGTTAGCAAAGAGGTTTCATTCTAGATAAGTAGCAATGGAATGTTGTACAGTACCATAGGCCACTTACCCATTACTTGCATATTAGCAGTACCTTGTTCATTAATGCAACTTTTCTAATATGCATAATATACATCCTAGATCTAGGAACATAAGTATGTACATGACTGAACAACATCATTTAAATAATCATATATACAATAAATGACAATTCAAATACTTATCTTTGTTTGGTTGTTGGGTGGACACCATCTCAATCTTTGCTTCCTTGCAGGAACTACTAGAGTGAGCTCCCTCTTTATCTTTGCTTCCTTGCAGGAACTACTGGAGTGAGCTCCCTCTTGATCTTTTCTTCCTGGATTATCTGTCTTTGAACTTATATTCATCCTAGACCACTATGCATGCTTAAGTGTGCACTAGTGTCATCCTCAAGATCTCATACATAATCATACGTGCATTAGTATAATCTCAATACTATCAAAACATTATGATTCTAAATAATCTTAAACATATATGGTTATGGTCATTTCGTACATAGGTAATTTATCACAAGCATTAGTATTCAAGGTTTCAGGGAGTACTTCTTTTACTTATGCATATTCTTATTTGACCATAGGACTCTTCTAGTTTGTCATATCATCAATCAAAGTAAGAAACATAATATGCATAAAACCTTGATTACTTAAACTTCTAACCTTCAAGAATAATCATTATCATTCATACAAAAGTATAATATCATAACACAAGGTAGGATTCTAACTTGATATAGGAAAAAACATACCTGGAATATCATGTTAGCTAGTTATGTCTAACATACCCAAACAATGTCTTCTTGTTCTCTTCAATGACTTGTGCTTAGTAACCTACATATCTCATAAGTTAACCATTGTAGAACCAAATTATACATAGCTCGTAAGTAGAGCTTCTATGTGATCCATGAGTATTTCTCTTCATGTCACCATGGTGATATGTTCTTGATCTAGAACTTGATTTGTACCTTTCATGTTAGTGGACAACATCATCCTCATACAATACCACAGTGCATTAGTACAATCATAAGTGTCATAACCCTAATCAATGAATGTCTTCTATCATTCACATGCATTCATACTTTTACTAGGGTGATAAGACAAGTCTAAAATTAATCAATATTGTACTAACCTCAATAATATGAAGACAAAGATATCATAACCTTAATCATGAACAGATTTCAAAAACATACCTGTATCTCCTGAAGTCATACCCTTCGAGATTGCTTGTAGCATTCTTATGTAAGGCCTTAGCCTCATCTCCCTCTGGAATTGGAACTTCTTCACTTATGCAGGTGTCCAATTCATTCTCTTCTAGGATTATCCCAATCCACTTTGATTTGCTGAAACTGGATCTGGAGTTGGATTAGGGTTTGTCAGAGAAACCCTAAAAAATCAAATTTTGAATTTCAAACTTCTAAATGGATGGAAAGATGTGCCTTGCTGAGTTGATCAAGTTGGTATACTTCAATTTTGAAAACTGCAAAATTTGACCCTTCAAAATTGCCTTTGAAACTTCTGGATCTTCTAGACACGATCCTGAACTAGGGTTTGATCAGACCTGGTCTTCTTCCCAGCCAAAAAATTTGATCTTGTACCCTAAGCTTCGATTTTTATGAGGAGCTTCCAATCATGGTATCAGATTCCAAAAATTTCAACTTTTCCAGAAACCCTAATTTTTCACCTTACTAATCAAAATCCTGAACTACGGTTTGATGATGCCCGGGGTTCTGCCCAACCAAAAACTTTGAACTTGGTCTCTAAATTTATATTTTGCTAAGGAGAGCACTCCTATGCTGAGATCACTCCAAAATTCCACTTGTGTCAAAAGCCCTAATTTCCTGCAGCAGTGACAAGCCAAAACTGAGAATGCTCACAATCCAGTTCTATTTCACAGAAATATGTGCCTTATTGTTTTTGGTGCATCTCTGAAATTTTGGATCCACAAGGTCTGCAACTTCGCACCATGGTAGCCTGACCTATCTTCTTTCCAATCCCACAGGTCAGACCTCAAATGGATTCTCTAAGAGAGAGATATTGCAAATGTCGCAACGTGATGTGTTTATGGGATAAAAAAGGATATTGAACTTGTACGGATTCCCACCTATCACTGGTTCAACTTCAGCCTCTGAAACATGGACCTGTGAAACTATAGTCCATGCCCTTACTTCCACCATTTACAGAATCTCATTTGGAGCTTCCTAGCCCAAGTTGTGATCTTTTTTCCTAGGCACCTGTTTATGACTGAGATCTGGAAGAGGCAAAAACCCTAGATTGTAAGGATCATAAAATAGAAATTAAAATGAATTAGATGCTGTGCTTTGGAAACAAAGTACATGGGGATGTTATCTTCTACATTTAGAAGTTTCAGAACTTGACCCTTCTCCAAAATGGATTTATAGCGAAAGTTCCACGATGACTGGTTTTTTCTATATCAAGCCCTAGTTTCCAATTTATCGCAAGTACAACAAGTGTCATAAACGCCATACAATGCGTTCCTTCAGGCTAGCTCTGATACCATGTTATTTTTTCATTATTTAATTCAATATATCTAGGATCCTAACTGAAAGAACAACATGTACAACATATCAAGCATAAGAGACAAGAGACAAGAGACACAAAACATTTCACCGAGGAAAACCAAGAAGGTGAAAAATCCCACAACTTCCTCACAGATAGAATAAGCACAAATACAAAGATCACAAAGATAAAACCCAAGAGATAGATGACTGCAGCAGCTACTCCTCCTCCACTTGTGTGCACTTCTCCTCTCTCCCACTAATGCGAAGTGAGTGAATGAGAGAATGTGTCAAAATGAGAGAGTCACACTCTCTATTTATACTTTTACTTTCACTTGACCTTTGCTCAACTAGGTCGACCCCAACTTAACCACTTAAGATAATGTTGATAGGGCCGAACCCTCTAGGGTGGTATAATAACCCTTTGACCCACATGACTCATACAGGGATGACCCCATCAAGGTGGTCTAATAACCCATCAAGTATAAGTTATGACACTTTCAATTGGATGAATAATACATCTCCGTTGGGGATACAATAATGTACAAATGTAATATACAAGTGAATATCTTCTGAAGTTACAAATACATCAACAAGGACATTTAGCACAGGAATGTAACCTCTTGAAAAGACCATGGTGGAACTATTGTTGAAGAAACTGTAAAATTAGTCACAGCAGATCTAATGAACAAGTAAATCAATCACAACAGATGAACATAGAAAATATGGTGTAAAACTGTGCAAAACATGCAGCAGTGCTCAATATCCCAGTAAGGGTAAATGATTACAATACAATACTGTCTGACAATGACTAAGCAATTCGAATTGCCTAACGAGGTCATTCGAATCACTGAATGGAGTAGCTTGACTCCAACTAGGAGTCCTCATCATCAATCGGTGGTGGTCATCAATGCACAAGAACCAGTCATCCAGGTGTCAATCTGAGTCTAACTGAGTGTAACAAGTGTAACTGAAGTGTGTAGCACTGATTAAGGGAAGGAGGCTCAGTGGAGGGTGCATGGGAGGCTAACTGAAGTCAGAACAAGTCATCTAGTCAATCTGGAGGTCCAACGGAAGTGAAACAGTCAGTCAAGAGTGAAACTAGCCTCAAATCAGGGAGAATCGGAGCTAACTGAGTGTAACTGAAGTGGAACTGCAGTGGTAGGTGAAGAAGTGTGCCCTTCTTTGGAAGTAGGTGAGAAGTGGGCGCCTTCCAGACTAGGAGGGATAAAACTCTGAAGTAAGTGGCTCCCAGGTGCTAGAATATGGTGGGTAAGGTGCTGGAGGCATCACATGGTGACTGGGATGCATGCAAACCCTAGAATTTGCATGCAAACCCTAATTGCATGCAAGGTCCTGAAAAAGATGATGTGGATATCCGAACACCCCCCCTCAAGCTCGACTATGATGTGCAAAAAATAATGTGGGGCCCTGGTAACTAAGACCAAAGGTCACCCCAATACAATAATAATCCAAACTAATAACAGTAAATAAACCGAGGAAATGGGGAAAACCTCATGGGAAAAATACCCCCCCTCAAACTGAACTGTAACACACCAAAAGATTTAACTGCTCCAAAATCAAATAGATATGTCTGGAGGTATCTTACTCTTTGGAGTAAATGGATTATGCTCCAAAAACATGTGCTTGAATTCTCCATCAGTGGATGCAATCGAATGTGGAGACTTTATGAACTTGCTCTTCATACCAAAAATGGTGAGAACAAATCTGAAAATATGAGGATGATCCTGGAACCTGTGATTCGAACCAAGTGAGGTAGGAATAGCTCCAATCCGATCAAATAGATCTTGAAACTTGAACTTCTTATTAGTAGAAGTTAAATCTGCTCCAATATTTGACAAATGGTTTCTTGATATCTCCTTTGAACCAACAATAGTGAGATCAAAACCAAAATCAGCAAAAATTGCATGAGAATTAAACTCAAGCGAATGGTAGTGCTCTTCATCTTCAGTAAAACTCTGATAAATTGTGCAAATGATAGAACAAAAGTTTATAGGAGGCATGCAATCAAGGAGGGCGAATGCTTCACCTCCAAAATCAGATTTTACCTCCAAAACTTCAAGTAGATCATTATTCTGCATGCCGACAAACTCATGTGAAAGAGAGGATTCAAGAACCTCTTCGGAATATAGAGTATGAACTTGTTTATCTTCCTCAAAATTCGAAATAGAAGACTTTGAGAGAGTGAGTTTTGAATCTATAGTTTCTTCTTCATCTTGAACAATTGTTGAGGCCAAGACATGATCGGAAAGAACACATAAGGATATCTCACTGGGCTTGTTTTCCAAAAGGCTAGCATGATCCTCTTCTTCCTACTTTCCAAATTCTCTGTCAAGTTGGACCCATAGATCACTTGGATTTTCAGCAGTCTTACTGAGGTAGCGCATACAAGGAGACATAGAAAGACATATTGCTCCAAACGCTCTGTCACAATCATTGAGCCAATCATTCTCCTCTTCATCGGAATCAAAATCTCTTGTATTACCAATGCACATATCAAAAAGACATTGTCTCTTCAAGAATGAAATCATCTTTGGTTTCCATTCATCATAGTTGAATGGAGTAAGAATATTTTGTGAAGAAGAAGTCTCCATCTTTGCATTAGCGAATGCACATGGAGGAAGTAAGAAACCTGTAAATCACTCACAAACAAACACTATGTTTTCAGTCTTGCATGCACATGAGCGAATGCACATGAGATTTTGCATGCCGCTGCTGAAATATATTCGTGAGCAAAGATTGCTCTCTCTTCATGTAGAACACCTGTAGAAAAGAAATCTTGTCCCTGCCATGGCTCTGATACCATGTAAAATTAGTCATAGCAGATCTATTGAACAAGTAAATCAATCACAACAGATGAACATAGAAAATATGGTGTAAAATTGTGCAAAACATGCAGCAGTGCTCAATATCCCAGTAAGGGTGAATGATTACAATACAATACATCTGACAATGACTGAGCAATTTGAATTGCCTAAGGAGGTCATTTGAATCATTGAATGGAGTAGCTTGACTCCAACTAGGAGTCCTCATCATCAATCGGTGGTGGTCATCAATGCACAAGAACCAGTCATCCAGGTGTCAATCTGAGTCTAACTGAGTGTAACAAGTGTAACTGAAGTGTGTAGCACTGATTAAGGGAAGGAGGCTTAGTGGAGGGTGCATGGGAGGCTAACTGAAGTCAGAACAAGTCATCTAGTCAATCTGGAGGTCCAACGGAAGTGAAACAGTCAGTCAAGAGTGAAACTAGCCTCAAATCAGGGAGAATCGGAGCTAACTGAGTGTAACTGAAGTGGAACTGTAGTCGTAGGTGAAGAAGTGCGCCTTTCTCTGGAAGTAGGTGAGAAGTGGGTGCCTTCCAGACTAGGAGGGCTAAAACTCTGAAGTAAGTGGCTCCCGGGTGCTAGAATACGGTGGGTAAGGCGCTGGAGGCATCACATGGTGACTGGGATGCATGCTAACCCTAGAATTTGCATGCAAACCCTAATTGCATGCAAGTTCCTAAAAAAGATGATGTGGATATCCGAACAGAAACACTCACAATATTTAAGAGTTCCCATAGCTTATTGCAGAGTGTGAGGATTTCACAAGGTGACCAATGAAATTGTTCAACTTTGAGCCATGAGAAAACCATCTAGCAGGATTTGTTGTCACCTAGGGAGTCCCTAAAACAGGTGTATATTTGAATGTTCAAGATTCATCCAATATTAAGAAAGAAGTTCCATGAGTGGGTAAGTTTTATTCATCAAGCCAAAAATAAATACTCTTGGATTCTACCAAAATGTTTCAATGTATACCTACCACACCAATTAGAGATATTTTTGGGCCATCCCAAAGCACCAAGGAAAATGGCATGTTGAGGAATACAATTCCAATATATTCAGGAAAAATAAAAGACCTCATCTCTCTCTGGTTTAGCTTGTTGGGAGATATTTTGGAATATGAAGGCGCAGCCTGTATGTTGCAAAAAACCATTTGTATAATTGTTGGTGTTTTGGAAGGCTATGAACAGATATGTGCCCTTATTCCTGATTGAAACAATTTGTGCCAAAGATATGGAAGAAAAGGTTTGGACAAAATTTAGGTTGGATGCTCAAGTCCATGGATATGATATCAAGAATGTAATGTTAGATTTGGGATATGACCTTAACATACCTTGAAATAATTCCTAGGAATCTATGGGTTGATAATCTGTTATTTGTTCCTCCATTCAGTTGAGGATGGAAACAAGTATCACATATCTCTTATTTCCCAGTTGGAGAATGTAGAAGTAGGCTTGGAAAGTGTAAAAATATTCACTAGTTTTTAGGTAATTGAAATCATGGGAGGAAATGATCTGTATACGTCTTTGTTGGGAATAGAATTGGATTATGAAAAATATGGCATGATCAACCTAAAGAGTGGAAGATCTTTGAAGCTGATGGGATGAAGGTTCTATAACCATTAGATCTACTTCAAGGACCAAGGTAAAATTAACCAGTATATGAGAATATGGAAAGGAATATTCTAGAAAACATTTACACTATGATGGCAGGAAGAATAGAATACTACATGAATCCTATAGAAGATCGATCTATAAGTTGGATAAGCATTCATTCCTTCAATGGTGATTTCGAGGAATCATTAGATGATTGGAGGAAAATGAGACATGAGATATCCTCTTGACATTTCAAAATGATAAATATATTCTAATGGATTGGAGTAGAGTTTTAACATCCTCTAGTATACGATGGAATCGACAACATGGATGGTTTTTTACAAAAAAATGAATGCTTGTGTCGCGGAAGATTACCAAATGGATGTTATGGACACAAGACTAAGAGGTACTCCCAAAATATGGTGGGAAATACATAAATATTATATATCTAATTGGATCGCAACTAAGATATCTCTAATTCTCCGATTCAAACCCTTCAAGTGTGCCAACTGAGTTGCAAAATTATATATGGGAAAGACAAGTCCATTCACTTACATCGATCAATGTGAATAATAATAGGACATAGATGGATTGCAACAATAATTTTGGTTTCACCATTTATTTCATGAATTGGGAGCCATACCCAAGTTTTAGTAGCTACATGAATAAAAATGGAAATAAGAGGGATGTTGGAGGAAGCTAAGTCGAAAAATATGTTGATATTTTTCCTTGAATACAACATGTGACTCCATTATAGATTCTCTCACAGTAGTCTGAGAAAATTTGTTTACCAAAAATCTAAGGAATGTGGGAAGGTCATAAATATTCCCACTCTATCATGACTTTCATAGCAAATCTGTCTCCATTTGAAATATGTAACCCTCTATGTGTTGTGCAAGGTTGATAAGGTGAACCGAGACTCCAATGAATTGGAACAATTGTGTCACTTACCCTTCAATGAATAGGAGGGATCCTACGAGGCACAATAGAAAAAAGTAGAGGAAGCTAGCACTTTATAGATGCATCCTATGAAAATACAAAAAGTAAATATTAGTACAAAATACAAACAAAAAATGGAATCCATAGGAGATTATTGCGATGAACAAACTATGTCAAAAATCGTATATTTCTTGGAAGAGTATAAATATTTCTTTACACAAGGTTTTAAATAGCTAAAATGAATCCAACTTGATCTAGGAGATATGAATATTGTATTGAAACATGATTCCAATCATGTGAAGAATCAACTGTATTGATTGAATCCCCAAGTTAAATAGAATATGGAAAAGGAAATTGAGCACATGTTGAAATCTAGTTCAATTCTTCGTATGGATGAGTCCAAGTTGATTAGTCTTATTGTGATTTAGAGAAAGTATGAAACTAAGGATCTCAAATTCTATCAATTATCAAATCCTAGATTATGCATGTGTTCATGATCAGTTTTTCACACCATTTACTAATGAGCTCCTGGATTAAGTACCCGAGATTGAGGCTTACTCTTTACAAATGGATTTTCAAGATATCACGAGGTATGGATCATGGAAGAATATAAAAAGAAGGTGAAACCTTAACAATATACTAGGGTCCCTTTGCTTATAATTTCATGCCTTTTGGGCATGGATAATTTTAACAACCCCTCCCAAATTTATATGTATAACAAATGCGTGAATATCCCTAATATATAAGAAATTTTGAAGGTTATTTTATCGATAATATAATATGTATATATAATTTTTGGCTAATATTTCATTCTATTACAGAATCTTGTAAAATATTGGAAAATATTTCACTAAATTATAAGATATTGTAAAATCTTGGAAAATATTTCTCTGAATTATAAAATATTGTAAAAACTTGGTGAATATTTCATCGAATTATAAAACTTTGTAATTTCTTTGTGAATCTTTTTCCATGAAGACATGGCTTTTCATTTTGCAGATTACTAAAGTAGTGCAATAAAAGAGCATATACCATAGCTCATCTCTAGAATCTTTCAAATCCTATATTACTGAATGAACAAATGCATGAATGGGGAGAGAAGGGATTTATTTATACATTTTACAAGTAGTGTTGAGTCACTCACAATTGAAGGTGTCAATGAAACATAAATAAACTAACTTTATTAAGGGAAAGTGGTGACTCCACTTGTTATCTCATCCCTTAATGGTCCAACAGACATGTGGGGAACCAAATATTGATAGACCGAAAAAATGATAGAATCAAAAACTTTACTCTATGGAGTGATCATGACACCCAAGAACCATTATTACAACTTGGATTCTTATCGAGAACCACAACCTTAATATAGTGTATGAATTCCCAATCAGCTTATTTTCAAAATCCATTTTTAAGCTACTCCCTAAGAAAACAAATAACCTGCTTAGATGTTTATAGATACGAATACCACTTTTTCCTTTCTTTTGTTGAAAATCAAAATCAAAACTATGTCATTTGATTTGGAATTTTTAGAGTTAGCTAGAAACTTGCGATGGTTATTAGAAATAAGAAAATACACCAATGGGAATAGAATTAAAATTAATGCATCAACATCCATATCATTAGAACTATCACGTTAAAGATTACTTTTCTAAAATAAACTGAGGTGGTGTTTGTATCCATGTCCTTGATATTTTTGAAAGCATGCAAAATGTGGTAAAACTATTTTAGCACCATCATTGAATGAAAAAGGCAATATATCCAATAGGAGAATGTCTACATATTAGATCAAACGTGCCCTGAACATATTATATATAATCATGATGGACATGAAGTATCGTGTTCCAACTAAATCATATATTCAATATACATAACCACGCCCATTTTTGGATGATGATAGCAATTGCGCATAAAAAAAAACACAATTTTTTTTTTTACTTCTAAATGACCCTTACAAAAAAATAACTGTAAAAAAAGCACTCAACCCAACAAATTTAGGTTAGAGATAAAATTTACGAACTTGGAAATACGAATAAAAAATGTACTAATCACAAACATCTCAATAGAAATAAAAGAATCTACTAGAACACTTTGAAAAACTCTATAGGAAGATAGTGACAAAATAATGACCATTCCACCATATCCCCACCATTATAATTAATATGCATTCATTTTTATTAGAAACATCCCAAACATCAACAATAACACAAAAACAATGAACATACACACTCTCATGAACAACTTGGATCCAATAATAATTGTAGTGCAAGATCGTAATAAAAAACATATTTTAAACAACTGGGTCAAATTTAGTTTGAATATATAAAAGCCATGTGGAATCTCTCCATCAAGAGTAGTAGCCACTAACAGTGTATAAATATCAATCGATGGTTTAAACATGACAAGGCATAAAATAAATCATATCT
This sequence comes from Larix kaempferi, assembly GCA_027924585.1. Lineage (NCBI taxonomy): Eukaryota > Viridiplantae > Streptophyta > Pinopsida > Pinales > Pinaceae > Larix > Larix kaempferi. The sequence continues at coordinate 1,229,453 of BSBM01000932.1, forward strand.
TATGATCTCTGTAATCCTTTGAAAAATCCTATACTCCTAGGATAGAATAAATACCTAAATACATCGAATGATCCCTATGAATAAAGTGCACCCTAGAATTCAATAGGCCTTAAAAAGCATCCATGATTAAAAAAATGATAAAAGACAAATTAATAGTATAATAATATATTGTAGTTGTGGATAAAAAGCATGCTAAAAATCATACCATATTAATTATTGGATAAAAATCATGATGTGAGTATGTATTCTCTGATAAATTGCACGTGTAGCATGCCCCTTCAAGATTTGATCTTTCAGGAATGGAGGTGTTGCACAAAGATTAAATGTCAAGAAAACCAAGAATTAAAAGTGGAATACATAAACCAGATTCTTCACCCTGCAAGCGCAATCCAATGTGGGTGTTCACCATGAATCAATGCAACCTTTATATAGGAAAAAATCACCCCTTTTTTTCACTCCAATACTGGAAAGCGAGGGCTCAAAGCAAGTATCAACATGAAATTGACTAAAAATATGGGAAAATGAAACCATATGCTTGAATTACAGGAAAGAGTGGAGGGAGAAATAACTCATGGGAGCCTCCATACTGAAATTAGGGGAGAAGGAAATATTTCACTGGAATTTATCTAGGAGCCGAGGCAAAAAGATAGAATGGAGGGTTATTTTGCTAGGGTGAAATTAGGTTTTTTCATTTTCCTCATTAATATATGGGAGGATATTAATTTTTTTATTTTATTTTTCTAATAAATATTGGACGAATATATTTTATCTAAAAAACCATTTCCATATAAGAAAATAGCCCACTAAGTTTTTGTAACCCCCTTAATTTATCCCATGGGATAAATTTAGCCCCTAAAATTATCCATGCTTTTGGGATGAAGAATGCACCTATAGCCTTTCAACGATTGTGATAGAATTTTTCAAATAATTACTTCATATATAGCTATAAGTGCACTTGGATGACTAGATAGTTTACAGCCTACTCAAAGATGACATGGCACTACTCAAATTAATGTTGTACGATTGTTTCCAAACACATATTTCTCTAAAATTGCATAATTACATATTTTGTGTCCCTTTTCGAAACTTATTAGGACATATTATTTCCCACGATGAAGTCTTGGAAGATACTACAAAGATTGTTGTTATTGTGAATATCCAAAGGTATGCCTCTATCACTGCTCCTTTAGAACAACTTCTAATGAAGGAGGTAGTGTTAGGATATTCCTATAATCCATCCTAGTTCTACTAGCATTTTCAGCCTTTGCATTTTCAGTCATGCATGCACTTTTAGGGTTTGCATGCATTATTTAGGGTTTGCATGCATCCCAGTCATCAATCCCAGCACCTAGCCCTCAGTTAGCTAGCCCCCAGAGCTTCTTCCCACTCAGTTTTCACCCTCCTAGAGCTTAGTGCGCCCTCCTTTCATCTACCCGTTGAGAAAGGTGCCCTTCCTTACCTACCATTTAGTTATCTTCAATTATTTCCTTGATTTAAGGCTAGACTGAATCCCAACTCACTGTATCACTCCGATGGACCTCCAGTGAGACTTAATTGCCCATTCTGATTCCAGTTAGCTCCTCATGCGCCCTCCACTAAGTCTCCTTCATTTAGCTAGTTCCAGTTATACTTAGTTGGACTTAGTTTTATTGATGGTTGAAAGTTACTTGAGCATTGATGACTCCACTAATGATGAGATAGACTACTAGTTGTGCTCTGATGACACTCCAGTGATATTTTGATCACTCCATGAAGGCTAATTTGAATTGCCACCTTAGGCATTTGAATCCTCATGCATTGTACTACTTATTTGTCCATATTGTGATTAATTAATTAGTGTGTGTGAAGTATTTTTGCTTCTATCCGAGTTCTACTGTATTATTATTCTACTGCTCATTACATGGCATTGACCACTCTTATTCTATGTTCCTACTTAATCAAAATTTCTCTTGTGAGGTATACATCATCTCTTAGATCTACTGTGAGGATTTTCACATGGTATCAAAGCCATTTGAGAGTATATTCTACCTCCATTCTTGAGAGTTTTTTGTAGGTATTTCGAAGTTCCAGTAGTTTCTGCATTTTTGCAGCAGTAGCAGTTGCAGATATTTTCTATTGTTTTTGTGGGTCCTCTACAGCTTGCATGTATTCAGAAGAAAGCCCTCCTCTTTCTCCATTCAACTATGATCTTCTTTCTCCATTCAACTATGATGAAAGGAAACCGAAAATGATAGCACATTTGAAGATAAAGGGTCTCTTTGATTAATTTTTTGAAAGAGAGTTTGAATCCTCTGAAGAAGAGTATGACTAGTGAAATGAAGGTGAAAGAGTCAGTGTAGCCGTGTTGTTTTCTATGTCTCAATGCATGGTAAACCACTTCCTTGATTTTGATGATTATTATTATCCAAAAGAGCTATGGTCCCATCTGGATGAAAGATTCGGCAAGCAAAATGAAGGAATTGGTCCAAACCCTTTCGAGGGCAAGCAAAGTGATGCATTCGCCCTCCTTGATGATCTCATTGATCATGAATTAGTATCAATCATATCTCATATTGAATTTGTCCACAAAGAAGAAGAACTTGTATATTCTACACTCAGGCTCCAAATTTCTTCTATTTCGAATTTTGTGCCAGCTCACACTCTAGAAATTGCAGAAGGTCCTAAATCCTCTCTTGCACCAGAGTTTGTTGGTTTGCATCATGATCACATGAATGTTTTGGAGGTAAAATAAGCCATTGGAGGTAATGCATTCGCTCTCCCTGATCAATCACCTATTATTTACTATTATATTATCATTATTCCATGCTTTCAGAAGGTTATTGAAGAATATGGCCATTGCCATTCGCTTGGGATAATTTCTCATGCACATCATGGTTTTGATCTCACCCCTGTTGGTTCATAGGAGATCTCAAGAAACCATTTCCATTCGCTTGGGATAATTTCTCATTCACATCATGGTTTTGATCACACCTCTTATGGTTCAAAGGATATATCAAGAAACCATTGCCATTCGCTTGGGATAATTTCTCATGCATATGATGGTTTTGATCTCATCCCTGCTGGTTCAAAGGAGATCTCAAGAAACCATTTATCAAGTCTTGGAGTTGATTTGGATTCCAAGCAATCATTATTATTTGATGTTTCAAAGTAGAAGACAAAAGACTATCTGCACATTCATAGATTTGATCCTACCTCAGCTGATTTGAATCACAGGTTCAAGGATCATCCTCATACTTTTGGATTTTTTCTCATCACATTCGATCTGAAGAGAAAGTACAAGCACATGATTTCTGAGCATGATCCACTTCTTCCCAAGAAGAAGATACCTCCAGAAATAGGACCAAGCATCACACCTGCTTGAGTTTGGAGCAATTATTTGTGTGTGTGCCTTACAGTGTATTTTGAGGGGGGGTATTTTTCCCATGAGGTTTTCCCCATTTCCTCGATTTATTGAATGTTATTATTCATTGTATTGGGTGACCTTTGCTCTCAGTTACCAGGGCCCAGGATGGATTAAGGGGGGGTGTTATGATATTCCTATACTCCATCCTAATCCTACTAGCATTTTCATCCTTTGCATTTTCAGTCATGCATGCACTTTTAGGGTTTGCATGCATCCCAATCATCAGTTCCAGCACCTAACCCTCAGTTAGCTAGCCCCTAGAGGTTCTTTCCACTCATTTTTATCCCTCCTAGAGCTTAGTGCGCCCTCCTTTCATCTACCAGTTGAGAAAGGAACCCTTCCTTACCTACCATTCAGTTATCTTCAGCTCTTTCCTTGATTTAAGGCTAGACTGACTCTCAAATGACTGTATCACTCTGATGGACCTCTAGTGAGACTTGACTGCCCATTCTGAATCCAGTTAGCTCCTCATGCGCCCTCCACTAAGCCTCCTTCATTCAGTTAGTTCCATTTACACTCAGTTACACCTACCACACTCAGTTAGGCTCAGTTTGATTGATGGTTGACAGTTACTTGAGCATTGATGACTCCACTAATGATGAGATAGACTACTAGTTGTGCTCCGATGACACTCCAGTGATCTTTTGATCACTCCATGAAGGATAATTTGAATTTCCACCTTAGGCATTCGAATCCTCATGCATTGTACTACTTATTTGTCCATATTGTGATTAATTAATTAGTATGTGTGAAGTATTTTTGCTTCTATCCGAGTTCTACTGTATTTTTATTCCGTTGCTCATTACACTGCATTGACCACTCTTCTTCTATCTTCCTGCTTAATCATAATTACTCTTGTGAGGTATACATCATCTCTTAGATCTGCTGTGAGGATTTTCACAGGTAGCATTTAACTTAATCAAAGACTATGAAAGGGATTTTACAATACTGAAGGAAAAAATGGTCAACGTCTTAATCCTTACATTTCCTGACTAGGTAAAGGAATTCGATGTGCATTTTGATGCATCAGGTATTTCCCTAGTAGTTGTATTAGCTCAACCAGGTGAAGTCAAACTTGACCATCCCATCTAGTTTTGTTGTTGGAAACTATATCAGTTCGAGTGTAGCTATAATACCACATAAAGGGAAGTATTGACAATGACTTATTCTTTACAAAAGTTCTCCCACTTCATGCTGGGAGTACAATTTAAATTCTTTATAGATCATTCATCTCTAAAGTACATAGCAAATACGCATGTCCTAGAAGGTCAATTTGCATATGGTTTCTCTTATTTCAAGAATTCTCTTTCAATGCAATTGTCAAACTAGGAAAGTAAAATCATGGACCTTATCATCTATTATGACCGGAAATAGGTGAATCAGGGGAATCGATCGATGACCAATTTCCAGAATCACCCTCATTCGGAATTGAGGCCATTCTAGACCACTTAGAGTAGATTGCGTCATTTTTTAGAACACGAAAGGTGTTAGGTGATTATATAACAACCCAAAATCATCAGTTGGTTCTACAAGTCATGGAATACCAATTTATTGTGGGGCAATTATAAAATAAGGGAGTGTATATAATTTTACGTCATTGCATATCTTATGGAAATGCAATTGTTGCAGGTGGACACGCTAGCCAAAAAGAAACTGCAAGACAAATTTTAGACGAATTTTTATGGTGGCCAACTATTTTTAAGCATGCTAAAGACTTAGTACGCCAGAACATGCGATGTCTACCAAATATTTGGGTGGCCATCCACTAAGACAAATTCCCACTCCATCTAGTATGTTCCTTATTACAATTTGAGAAGTGGGAAGTTCATTTGATCACCTCCATCAACCCTCTTATGAATCACTCAAAATATCTAATATCATTATCACAACATAATATTTTACAAAATGCGATGAAGCAATGCAAGTATGGGCTTCCTATACATAAACAACATCCCAATTCATCTATGAGAACTTCATTACTTGCTTTGGGTGTCCAAGAAGCCTCAAAAGTGATCAAGTCATGCACTTCATGTTAATTTTTCGATAATTTCATTCAATATTATCTAGGATCACTAAGAGAATAAAAAGCACAGCATAACAATCACAATAGACAATGGACACAAAGCATTTCACCGAGGAAAACCAAGATGGTGAAAAACCATGCAACTTCCTCAGAGATAGAATAATCCTCAATACAAAGATCACAAATATCAATCCCCAAAAGATAGATGTCTCCAGTAGCTACTCCTCCTCCACTTGTGCACACTCCTCTCCCTCAACTATGCAAGTTGGATGAGTGAGTGAATGAATCAAATGAGAGAGACACACTCTCTATTTATACAACAACTTAACTTGCCTTTAACCTTAACAAGGTCGACTTCCTAAGGAATCCTAATAACCCATCCACATGACTCATACAGGGCCGACCCCACACTGGTGGTCTAATAACCCATCAAATATATGTTACGACACTTACAATGTAACTTGTGACAGTTGAAAATAGAAATGATGACACTTCCAATCGGAGGAATAATACATCTCTGTTGGGGATACAATGAAATACAAATGTAATATATAAGTGAATATCTTCCGAAGTTACAAATACATCAACACTCCCTCTTAACTAGGAATGTATTCTCTTGACACAGGTCATCAATACATATTAGAACAAGTCTTCAATTCTGGAGCTAGATCATCGTCACTGGAGCATGGAGCATCATCATCACTGTTGTTGTACTCGTCATCTCGATCACTAAGGATATCTCTCAATTCTTCTCTTCATAGGAATTTCTACAGAGCCATCCCTTTTTCATGTTGGATTTAGGCCTAGCCTCCTATAGGTATGCATCATCTCTGCGAGTGGCTTGATAGAGGTGGAATCTCAGGACTGATTATGTGCCTCTCGAAAACCTGACAAGAGCATACCAGGATCCTTTATGTGCCTAAGCACGGCCAGCAAGATCTCCAAGGAATAATTACATGCAATCTCTGCAAAACCTGACAAGAGCATCCTAGGATCCTTTATGTGCCTTATCACAACTGACAAGATCTCCTAGGACTGATTACATGCATCCTTCACAAAACATTTAAAGAGCATTCCAAGAATGTTTATGTGCCTAGCACGACCGACAAGATCTCTAAATAGCATCCCAGGACTTTTGTGTGCCTAGCACAAGCTATCGGATCTCCAAGACTGATAACATGCCTCCCTCGCGAAACCTCGAAAGAGCATCCCAGGACTGATTACGAGCTTACTACTCAACCTATCATATCTCCGAGGGAGCTATTACATGCTACTGCACAACTTGCCACATATCCACAGCCTCGAAGTATCAACCTGATACTCATGATCAACCTGATCATTCTCACACGAAGCATCATCCTGACGCTCATGATCATACTAATAATCATACAGTGCATCGTCCTGATGCACATCATCATCACATGATCATCCTGATCACCATCATAGCATCGTCCTGATGCATATCATCATCACATTATCATCATGATCATCATCATAATATCATCGTGATACATATCATCTGGAGCATCGTCTTGATGCTCATCACACATGATCATCCTGATCATCATCATACATAGCATCATCCGGAGCATATCATATGAAGCATCGTCCTGATGATCATCACACATGATCATCCGTATCATCATCATACATAGCATCATCCAAAGCATTGTCCTAATGCTCATAACACAACACTTACATCCACAGCCATGGGAAGGATCCTCCTACCAACATGCTTGCAATGGCTCATGTTAGCACCAATTTTGTGCTAAGTAGTTGGGGGAACATTGATTAATAATAAAAGGATCCGCATAAGCATTCAGTCCCGAAATTGCAAAGGAAATCAAAATCAAACTCAATATAATTTTATGTGAAGGCATGGTGGTTTTTCACCGAAAATTACTATTTTAGTCTCCATTTTCTAGCAGCTGTCTCTGCCAAACCAGAAGAAATTTTGAAAAGCTGCAAGAGTTTTTTCTCTAGCATGAGCCCAACTACAAAAACCTCTTTCAGTTTTTACACAGGTATCACGGTTTGGGAGAACCAAAGAGATCTTTACAGGGTAGTTTTCCAGTTTTTACGTTTTCTGCCTGAGTCATCAACTTCAAAGCCCGATCCCAGCCAGCTAGAGGAGAAAGGGGGGAAATGAAGACATGGGTTTTGTTAGGCACGAGCCCGACTACAAAATCCTATCTCATTTTTACACAGCTGTATGCATTTGAGTTATACAGCCGGGGCACCAAAAGGAAGTTTTAGTAGTCCGTGACCCAAAATGAAGATTTTGGTTGTAACAACTTCCTTGGAAGCATGCAGTATGTTAGCTAGGTGTCAATGTTGTTGTAACCATCTTCCATGGAAGCATCTCGACCCTGAGGGCCAAGTAGATCTATAAAAGCAATGTAATAGAAGTAGAACAGGTTGGAAAATCATTTGGGTGGAGGCACTGGAGGCCCTGGGAGAGCTAGGCTCTGTTTTGAAACATTTCCTTTAATGAATTGCAGTGTTTGAGGATGGGTGTTTTGAGCAGAGATTCCTGTGTCATTCTCCTTGCAGTCTATTCCTTCTTCTTCCCATGTGAATTGTGTTTCTTTCATAGTAAATCCATTTCTGTAATGCTTTATTCATGTTTGGTTCAGTGTAGTATCTGAATGGAACTCATAGAGATTATGCTCCATTTTGATCTTACCAAGCATTCCACAATTATTTTCTGCTAAAGTCAATATAGATTCATGTTTCCATGCTTTATATTGATGGACTGTTCATTTCTCTTCTAACTCACCAAATAAAAGCTCTTTGACTGTGAGTGGGTGGCTACCTTGCCTTTGTTTGGGTATCTCTTGCAGCAACACTGTCATTTGATTAATATGTTGTGTTTCGACTCCATTGCCCAAGGTTTTGTCTTCTGATTATCCCACCAAAACTCCAATAAAAACTGTCCCAACAGAAGTCTGACCTTCTATGCATGTTTTGAATGAATATCTTGAGCTGAGAGGCTGTGTGTTTATCAGTAATTTTTTTCAGTCTTCTATCAAATCTGAGATTTCCTTGTGGCTGTAATTTTGTTGAATATTTCCATTCTTTCATAGATTTGTAGAGAGAGCCCTCTCTGACTGTGTTGGGTCAGTAGCACTAGTCTAAAGTGGTTTGTGGTTACCCCGGTCCTGCCCTTTCACAACCTTGGGGTACGTTTTGGGTGTTAACAAATTGGCGCTGCTACCGGGGAGCGATTGTCTTATCATCCATGGGAGAATGACAAAGTTCAGATTTGAATGTTGATGGCAAACAACAGTTAGACATTGAGAAGGTTGTATCATTCATTTGGCGACTCCACTCATCAAATTTCCAGTATGAGGGTGACTCCACTGGGAGGAACGGTGGCTCCATGTCAGGATGTTGAAGGTTTCATGGCGACTCCACTGTTAGAGAGCTTCAAATTTTCAAGTGATGATTCAGTTTTCTCATCAAATCAAATGACAGGGTATGTGGGAAATCTTGCTTCTGTTGATGGTTTTAAAGAATATTTTGATATGTTTGATGATGGCCAAATCGAAGAAGCCTGCTCAGAATTCTTGTCCATATATTTGAAGTCATGTAAATGTTCCTTCGAGGATAAGACTAGTTTCTTAAAAGAGTTTGTTGAAAAACCCAATGAGGAGCTTGAATCCCTAGAAAATCAAATTCAGTCCCAAGATCTTCATTTGTCTTTTGAAAAATCTTTTCAGCCTCTTCTAGATGTCAGTACATGGAAGAATTGTGTCCGGAGATGAGTTTGATGATCCAAAACAATATATGCAAGAGAAAGACAGATATGGAGAATCCGTGTATGATGACCAAGTTATAAAGTGCTAGGGGAGGCAGCCAAACATCCATAATTTTTACGACCCTGTTAGTGAATACATGGAAGGATTTTTCAGTTTGAATTTGCAGCCAAACATCCATAATTTTTATGACCCTGTTAGTGAATACATGGAAGGGTTTTTCAGTTTGAATTTGCAGCCATATTTCCAGTTTGAGAATGAAAAGAGTCATTGTTGTCCTATGCTGCCATATCCTCTGCCATTGAATTATTTCAAGCATGGTGAAGGAGTCAGATTGTTCGGGCATCTATTGAGTTGGCTTCATTGGCATTTCTTCATTATTTAATTGAGCATAGATTTTGATAGATTAGAGTAGGTAAATAGCTAGTTTGAATAAGCTCACAATGAGCATCTTTTTCAGCAGATTGTTGAATGTGTAGTTTAGTCTTCAATTTCGATTTTCAGTTCAGAATTGTGAGGGTGAATTTTCCAGTTTTCGGTATGAATTTCAGTCTTGAGCTTCAGAGTGCAGTTCAGAAATCTTTCAATGTAGATTTCCAATCAAAGGTTGCATATCGGGGCGGTAAAGGGAGCTTCACATATGGAGTAAAGAAAATTTGAGCAAATAAAAGAAAGAAAAGGGTCTCCATCATTTGGAAAAAAAGGAAAGGATAAATTTTTGAGCCCATGATGGCTTTGTGTCTTTTGAGTTAAGGTTTAAGCTCTTATGGAAATTGAGAACAAATATATTTTTCTCTAAAGAGTGATATGGCCAAAGCCCAGGTTTTAATGGAGCCAAAGATTTTTATGAAGGTAATATATAGCCATAATTCTAATTTTTATGGTCATAGGTTTTTAAATTGTTGGCTTTATACTTGGGCCAAAGTTCAAGCCAAAAAACTTTGTATTCAAGCCAAAGATTAATTTTTATGTCGACAAATTTCAATGTGATTAGGCCAAAGTTTGAGTTCTTATGAAACCAAGGTTTTACATATGGAGACGAACGTTTTTAAATTGTTGGAATTGAGCCAAACTTTAGTAAAAGTGGAGCGAAAGAGAAATTTTGTCCAACCCAAGATCGAAAGGTAGACCTTATTATGTAACTTGGTAGCTGTTAGAAGAAGTGGCGTATTTACAAGGAAAAGAAACTTTTCTTGTCGTGCATGTGGGATTATTCCCCAAAGTTTAAAAAATAAATAGAAGGCACAACGCTGTGTAGTGGCGTCTTTTTTTGCACCAGGTGCCCAGACAACCACACAAAATCCCAAGAGATGTAATAGACGTCAGAAGTTTTCACATGTGAGTTCCCTCTCAGAAGTTTGCAAAAGTTATCGGTGGGCGTTGCCATTTCCAAGATCCATAGTTTTGCTGAGAAGTTTTTCTCGCCTTCAAGCAAGCAGTGAGCAATGGGAGGTTAAAATGATAGTTGTTAAAGTGATTGCTCGCCTCGTCAAAGAAGTGTAGCCCACCATCCGGCATCAGCAGTCTAGGCGTGTTGTTGCAACGTGCCTTACCTCTTAAAATTATGGTTTTTTCTTGGAAATTACAAAAGATTTAGACAAATGCCAAGGTTCGTTTTCACTTTTGAGACAATGGATACGTTGTATATGAGAAGCGTCGAAGGCCCAGGTGATTGTGAAAGAATATTGGCTAATAGTGGCAAAGTGCTTTACGTTTGCTTGATCATAATCTTTTAGTCTGATGATCCGTTTATCTCCGCTATCGAATTGAGGAAGCTCCAACACGGAATATGGATCGGACTAAACATCAACGCCGGAGCGCGATTCTGGACTATACTTACGCTGAGGATGAAGACAGGGATACATTTCAGAAATTTAAAGAGAGAGAGCATAAGAAGCCTCCGTTGCAAAGTCATACGTTGGACTGTATTGATACTCACTTGACCGACTCCATAGGAAACAATGTCTTCCGGTGGTTAGCTGGATTATGGAGTACGCAGCCTCGTATCAGCTTCAGTGGGAAACACTCTTCTTCAGCACGCATTTACTGGATGGATTCCTGTCTGAAGGGATTGTTACAAATAATACAGGTCCTGGGTATCACCGCATGACACTTTCAATCAGAATTGGAGAGAATCGACCTTACAAAATTGAGATGCGCACCCATCAGATGTCAATGACAACTGCTGATGTTCGAATCTCTTCCTTTGGCGTCGAAATTGGAGCGAAAAGGGCATTGCAGGAGACAGTGGTGTGATATCGCAGCGTGTAAGAGTTTCGACACTGAGTTCTAGGCATGAATGGAAAGCAGATTTAAATAAATAGGCTTCTCTTAATCTAATGCCACGTGTAAGTTTTCAGTTAAAGGAAGAGATCGACGGTTTAGGATGCATTTCCTACCATCCACAGGCACAAAAAGGAAGGGGCGTTGGTGGTTGCGAAATGCAAACAACCATCACACGTGTCAGCCTGTGGAAATATCACATATATCAAAATGGTATTGGAAACCAGCTAAGAGCTTCGCGAAACCACTTTTGTGAAGTGTTAAAAGTCAGCCACGTCATTCCCCGGGTGTCTTTTCAAGCTTAAAAGCCATGGGAGGGAGACGTCATGGCATATAGGTTTGAGCTCTTATCAAAGGCGAGATGTAGTTTTCTCCTCTCTCATACTTGCTTTCAGTTGGAATCCAACAACATATTCGGATGCATATACCTGCCTTCTTCTGTGATAACCAAAGTTGTGTGAAGCTATCTGAGAAACTAGTGTTTCATGACAGGTCGAAACACATAGAGATCAAATATCACTATATCAGGGATATGGTGCAGAGAGGAGCTGTGAAGCTCCTAGACATTGCGACGGACGAGCAGATTGCAGATGTGCTGACAAAGGCACTAGCCAGGGTGAAGTTCGAGTACTTCAAGGAGAGGCTTGGCGTTCTTCAGATTGATGACACTTCGAAGAAGAAGTGATGGACACATTTGTTGAAGCCATTCCAAGCATGTTGGAAGGAGGATCCTTCACATGGTTGTGGATGTAAGCGCTGGATGATGAGCATCAGGATGATGTTTTGGTTTCTGCTTTGTATGATCAGTTGGATCATTTATAAATGTATGTACGCATCATGTTGGATGTTGGATATGATCAGTTGGATCATTTATATATGTATGTACGCATCATGTTGGATGCTGGATATGATCAGTTGGATCATTTATATATGTATGTACGCATCATGTTGGATGCTGGATATGATCAGTTGGATCATTTATATGTATATGTATGTACGCATCATGTTGGATGCTGGATATGATCAGTTGGATCATTTATATGTATGTACGCATCATGTTGGATGTTGGATATGATCAGTAGGATCATTTGTATGTATTTTGTATATACATCATGTTGGATGCTTGGACCATGTATCTGTATATGTATCAGGTGGATACATTGTATGATCAGGTGGATCATGTATGGTGATATGTATCATGTATTTGTATTTGTATCAGGTGGATACATTGTATGATCAGGTGGATCATGTATGATGATATGTATCAGGTAGATACTTGGTATGCATCAGGTAGATGCATTGTATGATCAGGATGATCATGGATGACGAGCTTCAGGATGTTGCTCCAGATGACATGCAGCAGGATGTTGCAGTGATGATGATCATGTGTATATCAGGATGATGTATGGTGAGTATCAGGTTGATACTCTATGGCCGTGGATCAGGTTGTGTAGATGAGCATATAATTTGGCCCTGGGAGATTTGCAGATAGTCTTTCGAGGTTTTGCCTATGGCATATAATTTGGCCCTGGGATATCTGGCAAATGGTCTTTTGAGGTTTTTCTCTGGGAGGACATATAATTTGACCCTGGGAGATCTGCAGATAGTCTTTCGAGGTTTTTCCTATGGCATATAATCTGGCCCTGGGATATCTGGCAGATGCTCTTTCGAGGTTTTGTCCTATGGCATATAATATGTCCCTGGGAGATCCAATAGGTTGGGCTGTGTGCCCGTAATAAGTCCTGGGATGCTCTTGTAAGGTTTTTCCATGACCACATATAATCTGTCCCTGGGAGATCCTATAGGTAGAGCTGTGTGCTCGTAACAGCCTGGGATGCTCTTGCGAGGTTTTGTGGTGACCACATATAATCTGTCCCTGGGAGATCCTATAGGTAGTGCTGTGTGCTCGTAACAGCCCGGGATGCTCTTGCAAGGTTTTGTGGTGAGGTCACATATAATATGGCCCTAGGAGATCCTATAGGTAGAGCCGTGTGCTCGTAACAACATGGGATGCTCTTTTGAGGTATTGTGACGCATGTAATAAGTCCTGAGGATTCCACAGTATGGCTAGTGATGATGAAGACCTACAGGTGGTGGGCCTACGTCCAATATGAAAAAGGACTGGCTCTGTAGAACTTCCTATGATGAGTAGAGTCAGAGATTGGTTGAGATAGCAACAGCAGTGACGATGATGATGACGATGCATCGATGACGATGATCCCGAGAAGAAGACTTGTCTAGCAGATCTGTGTTGAGAAATACCTTCCTAGTTAAGAGGGAGTGTTGATGTATATCTAACTTCGGAATGTATTTCATTTATGTATTTCATATATATTTATTGTACCCTTATTAGAGATGTGTTATTCCTCTATAAGGAAGTGTCATCATGTGGATTGACAAGTGTCGCAAGTGTGTGTACTTACCGATGGGTTATTAGACCACCATGTGTGGGGTTGGCCATGAAATATATATTATATTGTGGATGTATCTAGATAGACAAGTTGGCCCCATAGTGTAATTGGGCAAACAGGTTAAGTATAAATAGAGATCGGGAGATCTCTATTTGGATCATTCGGAAAGTCACACTTCTCTCACTCAGAAAGTGGCGCACTAGTGAGGAGGAGGATCATCTGCTCTAGGAGACTATCTCAAGTGTATTTTGGTTTTACTTTGGTTGAACCATTTCTCTCTCTATCTCTAAGGAAGTTGTGGGGTTTTTCACCTTAGGGTTTTCCCCACGGAAACTCTGTGTCTCTTCTTTCTCATGCTTTTGATTCTTGTGATGCTTTTGATTCTTGTGATGATTGTTATGCATTGATATGCTATATATGTTATTCTCTCGGTAAATATCCAAGAGTATTGTGAATCAATGCTCAAAATTTAACACAATAGATATATAATGCAGAGTTGTATAGTCTGCAGAGGCAGTAAGAATGATTCAGGAAGAGTTCCTACCCGCATTTCTCTTCTACAAACAATGAAATATTAAAAGGTAAAAGAAACAAACAAAAAAATGACTATTAAGTCAATGAAGGAGTATGCCTTTTTCCACACACTGGGAGCATCAATTCAGTTACTTGAAAGAACAAAAATTGATTCTCTATAGGGAGGGTTCGCCCACTTAATGATAGACTTGAAAATAATAGTCAACAGGAAACTAAAAGGGGGTCGATTTCTCTATAAGGAGACCACCTCCAACACGGGGGGTTCACTAGTGAGGCAATATCATATCACGTCCATTCATATTGGGGGGTTGAATACTCTTAAAAACCTAGAAAATATATTGCCCTGTATTAAGGGGTCAAGGGGGATTTTTAATTTCACATAGTAATATAAATATTGGGGGTTATTTTATTTGGGTGTGCTGAGGAATAACCTCCAAATCATGGGATGAATTCATACCTCCAAATCACAAGCTCAATTCATACCTACCTAAAACTTAAGTACCTTCCATTTTTATTTGATATTGCTTATGATCCTAAGTTTTGCATAAATATGATAATAGTGTACCAATGATAATATCGATAGAAGTCTCTTTGGATTATTGGCCTTGAGCAATCCTCATTTAATAGATTATTTAGGCTTGGTTTGAATTGATGTTATATTGTTTTTCATCTTTAAGTTAAGAGATGTAGTTAATCGAGAGTTCCAGACTTGAACATTTGTATTGTATTTTTGTAGGCATTCAAGTAAAAGATTTAACTCTTCATTTTTTAGGTTAGGGTTTAGGTGGGCACTAATATTCAATTAAACCTCACTCCACGACAACCAAGAAAAGTGAGATCAATCATTCTTGGCTCACTGGAACCAAGAAAAGTTAGATCAATGTTTCTTGACTAATTATTTCTTTCAACTTTTTTTATTCTTCTTTAATATTTTCACATTGCTAGTTAGGAATACTTGTTAGATTGAGTTATATTTGGCACAGTCATAATTGTAATTACAATTCTTATATGCAAGGCATCTATCTTAATATTGCATTGGAATTAACATGATTCACATAGGTGAAAATCTAAATCCTTATTTACATACCCTATGTGTTATCATTACCATGAAATGTTATCATATAAGTTTCACCATCTATGTATATATATAACTATTGCATGGTTGAAACCTAACAATGGAGATATTTCCCTATCCTTTAAAGATTAAAAAAACTAGGTACAACCCAAGAAAAGGTAACTAATTTTGTTAATTCGCTTGATTGCAAGAATAAATGTAGACGAAGTGGAGGCAATTCATTGGATCTTGTGAATGACCCCAATCCAAGCTTCACACATGATCATATGGTGTTATTGAAAAGTAAAAGGAATTTTTCTATGTTTGTTTTTATAGGAAGGTAGGGGCGTCCATCACAAAAGGGTGTCAATTTTGAATTTTTATGGAGTTTAATTTATTAAGCTTATAGAAAACGTGAGTTCTCTATGGCTATATTCATATTTACATGATATAAAATTAGTATATTGGTAGGTTATGGTGTGAAACATTTGCAATTCTCATATTTTCTAAGCATTGCACTAACAATTGGACTCTAAATATTTTACATTCTTTGTTATGTTGATCTCTTTACTAGGTTGTGTTTTACGCATTTTGGCTTCCCTAGTACTATTTCTTTGGGTGTTCCACTATCCAATGCTACAAATTGATTGGCCAACCTCGCAATTCTAGTGGGATCATTATTAGCATTATACTATTATTGTATTTAGCATCTTGTTTGCTTATACTAAGATGTGTTAGGGCTCATTTTTGTTGTAACTTGATAATATGATATAAAGGGGGTGTTAAAAATGGGTTGATAAAAATGGATACCTATAATATCTGGTGAAACTAGGGGTTTTCTTAATTGGAAAGGAATATTAGGAGGGGGGTTCAACAATACAATTTTAGGATGAATTTTCCAATATTTAGTTAAATTAGGGGTATTCTTTAATATCATGTGAACGATCGTGCTATGTAACAAGTTCACTGAGTGAACCTCCCGTGACCTCCAAATTCTATAATCAAAGAGTTCAAAGAACAAAACGTATATCCTCTGAGATCATTGAGATAAATTAACATTTTGCAAAGAAGATCGATTTTATCATATTGGAATCGGGTTCTTCTAGCACCATACTATCCTTCTGCACAAATGATAAAAATTGGCAGCAAACTTTTGGGATCGAGCTCTGTTAATAGAGCAGTCCCTTCGCATTCTGTAATATAGTTATTTAACAACAAAATCTCAGGATCGAGTTCTGTTGTAGAACCATCCCTTCCCAACAGAATATGATAAGGCGCTGGAATTTGCTCATACTTTAAGTGGAGCCACTAAAGGGAGAAACCTAACTCTCTAATAATTCAAAATAAACAATGTAGAATACATGGGGCATTTTTCCCTATGTACAAATTTCCCAACAGAAGGAACCAGGGCCGCAAGTGTCATACTAACCCTATACGCAGAGGTTCACTTGCCAAAATAAAACACAACACTAAAAGGGATCACATATACATACAATAAATAAATAGATTTGAAACGTTGAATCCAACTCAGGCAGTAATAAATACCGATCACTCCAAGGAAAATAAAATAAACGTAGTGCAGAGCTCAGCTCTGAAATAAACAGGGATCGGGCTCTGGTTTGGGGATTGAGGTGTTCATGCTTTTTTCGCATGCACTTTTGTTGGTCTCAAATTAAATACCAGCAAATGTATATTCGAATGGACACAGTTCTCATAAAGAGTTAGACAGCGATCAAAAACGTATACCACACAGATCAAATGGATGCATACAGATATTGTAAATTAAAAAAAAAATACAAGCAGATCTAAAAGATTGCATCGGGATCAAGCTTCCCCAGCTGTCCCTTCCTGTGCGCCCAAAAGAAACCCCCCCCCTCATCAAAGGTCGTGATCCATTATTTATAACCACAATAGCTTCCTCCACCTCGAGGAGTTCATCCAAACTTAGACGGTTACCTAGGATACCACACCAGAAAGGAATTTCGATGTCAAGAATAATCCAAATGGCAGTTTTAAGCTACAACGTATAGGGATTTTTCCTTCCTTTTCATTACGTTTGCACAAATAATATATATAAAGTCTTATTCATCTATTTCCTCATTTATTTATATATTATTTCTAAGGATAATACATCTATTTCCATTCTAGCTTATATTCTATAACATACTCTTATATTTTATGTAAGCAGAACTACAGTTACCCCCAATTGATATTTTTGGTAGGAAAATCTCCTTTCTTTCCTTCATAAGACCATGAACATAGTGTTCTTATGCTCGTTTATAATACTAATAATGGTGTTTCTAATAATGATAATACTCATAGTTTATTCATACTCTTTAAGCCCATAATACGTAATATGTCAATTACAGGCATCATAGCAACTAGATTTTAAGGATTCCTTTAACTTTTAACCCTTTCCCTACTATCGATTTACTCTTGATGATTTCAAGTTCTATTAAATTAATTGTTCTTTAATTTTGAAGCTCTAAAATAAAATTCTGTGGCACCTAATGCCATTCGTTCCTTAAAAGCAAGATCATTTAATATTACTAAAATCATAAGGGTAATTGGATTTCCCTTCAATCATGGGATCTTAATTATGCCCACTGTTTGTTAGTAGTCACTTAGTAATTTAGTATATTCAAGACTTAATTCAACTTGCGAAAGTTTTTGACCTTAAGTGAATAGTTTTTCTTTGGTATACTAACTAGGATGAACCACTATTTTTAGGGTTAACATACTTAAGAGTACACTTAGACCTAAGGTCATCAAGCTCATGGATTCATAGCCAATTCACCCCTCCCTTTAAAAGATTCATTTCCACTGTTTAATTGCACATCACTTCAGTCGCATAGTCTAAAATTTGTCATTAGAATTTGTAGAAATATCTAACAATGCTTGCAAGTTTACTGGTGGGGCCTTGGCCTTGAGCTTCTCACCAGAAACCGTATATCATTTACATTTTTTTAATTACAAAAAGGTAGGGGTAGAAGAGGGATGTTACATCCTTTCCCCCTTAAAATTAACACCATCCTCGGTGTTCATATTTTCAAAAAATTTTCTTCCATTGTTGAGTTCCTGTGTACGTCATTCCTTTGTTTGCTTCGTTACCTTCCTTAGATCTTTTCGTAAGTCGTTATCGCTCATAATCGGCACTTTTATGTGTTAGTTTCTCAAAATTTACTTCAATCTGATCTAGGATCTTAACTGAGAGAACAACATGTACAGCATATCAATCATGGACATAATAATGCAAGCACACAAGAGACAATAGACACATAGAGTTTCATCGGGGAAAACCATAAAGGTGAAAAACCCAACAACTTCCTCAGAGATAGATAGAGCAATGATACAACCCAAGCATAAGAGATAGTCTTCTCTTAGCAGCAGCTTCTCCTCCTCCAGAAGTGCGCCACTCTCCAATAAGAGTATGAGTGAGAAAGTGAATGATCAAATAGAGTGCCTCCCGCACTCTATTTATACATGACTTGACTTGCCTAATAACCTTTACTAGGTCAGCCTTAACTTAACCACATAACATAATGCTGACAGGGCTGACCCCCAATAGGGTGGTCTAATAACCTTTTGACCCACATGACTTATACAGGGCCGACCCCACCAAGGTGGTCTAATAACCCATCAAGTATAAGTTACGACACTTACAATATAAATGACGACACTTCCGTATAGAGGAATAATAACATCTCTATAGGAATACAAACACTTCCGTATAGAGGAATAATAATATCTCTATAGGAATACAATATACATATATGAAATACATTCCGAAGTTACAAATACATCAACACTCCCTCTTAACTAGGAAGGTATTTCTCGACACAGATCTTCTAGCACGAGTCTTCTTCTCTAGATCATCATCACTGGATCATCGTCATCGTCACTGCTGCTGCTATCTCAATCAATATTCGATCTACTCATCATAGGAAGTTCTACAGAGTCAGTCCTTTTTCATACTGGATGTAGTCCCACCACCTATAGGTCTTCATCATCACTAGCCAAACCCTGGAATCCTCAGGACTAATTACGTGCGTCAACAAAACCTCGAAAGAGCATCCCAGGCATTTTATGAGCACACAGCTCAACCTATCGAATCTCCCAAGATCTTTTACATGTGACTGTCACAAAACCTTAAAAGAGTGTCTTGCCAAGCAAGATCTCTAAAGAGCATCTGATGCCTTTTTCATCCTATCCAGATCTCCAAGACTTATTACATGTGACCCCTGCCACAAAACCTTAAAAGAGTGTCTTGCCAAGCAAGATCTCTAAAGATCATTTGAGGCCTTTTTCATCCTATCCAGATCTCTAGGACTTATTACATGTGGTCCCCACAAAACCTTAAAAGAGTGTCTTTCCAAGCAAGATCTCTAAAGAGCATCTGAGGCCTTTTTCATCCTATCTATATCTCCAGTACTTATTACATGTGGTCTAGCAAAACCTTAAAAGAGTGTCTTGTCAAGCAAGATCTCTAAATAGCATCCGAGTCCTTTTTCATCATGTTTAGATCTCCAGGACTTATTACATGCTACCCTTGCACAACCTGTCCACGGCCATAGAGTATCAACCTGATACTCACCATACATTGTCCTAATGTACATGATCATCTTGATCATCATCACTGCATCATCCTGATGCATGTCATCTGGAGAAACATCCTGAAGCTCGTCATCTATGATCATCCTAATCATACAGTGCATCCACCTGATGCATACCAAGTATCTACCTAATACATATCATCATACATGATCCACCTGATCATACAATGTATCCACCTGATACATACACAGATACATGATCCACCTAATCATACAATGTATCCACCTGACATATATCAACATACATGATCTACCTGATCATACAATCGTATCCGCTTGATACAGATACAGATACATGTCCAAGCATCCAACATGATGCATATACATATACATGATCCAACTGATCATACAAGCATCCAACATGATGCATATACATATACATGATCCAACTGATCATAACAAGCATCCAACATGATGTGTCTATATATACATGATCCAACGGATCATAACAAGCATCCAACATGATGCATATACAGAGAAGTAACTGGAGCATCGTCCTGATGCTCATCATCCAGTGCTTACATCCACAGCCATGGGAAGGATCTTCCTCTCACCATGCTTGGAATGGATCCTACAAATGTGTCCATCACTTCTTCCTCGAAGTGTCGTCAATCTGAAGAACACCAAGCCTCTCTCTGAAGTACTCAAACTTCACTTTGGCTAGTGGTTTCGTCAAAACATCCGCAACTTGCTCATCTGTTGCAACATACAAGAGCTTCACTGCTCCTCTCTGCACCATATCCCTGATATAGTGATATTTGATCTCAATGTGCTTTGAACTGTCGTGGAACACCGGATTCTCAAACAGCTTCACACAACTCTGGTTGTCACAAAATTTACCAGTAGCCTCAAACGAGAGATCAAATAGCTCAGATAGTAGCTTCTGGAGCCATACTGCCTCACAACTAGCCGAACAAACTACAACATACTCTGCTTCAGCTGTACTCAGTGCTACGCATGACTTCTTCCTGCTAAACCAAGATATCACACCTGATCCCATACTGAAGCAACAACCAGAAGTGCTCTTCCTATCTGCAACACTGCCTGCCTAGTCCGAATCAAAATTACCTTGCAGGTTAAACTTTTGATTCGCATCTTACTTGAGCCCATAATCAATTGTATCCTTCAGGTACCTCAGAATATGCTTTTACAACAACCAGGTTAACACCTCTCGGATCCGTCAGAAACTGGCTCAATGTGTTCACCGCAAAGCAAATATCTAGTCTCGTGTTTGTCAGGTACATCAAGGACCCAATCATCTGACGATACACAGTGATATCAACTGGATCAGATGAAGCATCACATAGAAGCTTCAGGTTCGATGCCATAGGTGTGGCCATGGCCTTGCAGTCCATCATCCTGAACTTCTTCAGGATCTCTACTGCATACATCCCTTGTCCAAGGAAGATTACATCTGCATTCTACCACTCCTCCATGCCTAGAAAATAGTGCATCATCCCCAAGTCCTTCATCTTGAACTCGGTAGAAAGCTTCCTCTTCGTATCGACAATCAATTTATCCTCACCTATTACAAACAGGTCATCCACATACAATAGTAGTATCATCGGATTTCCTTCCTCAACCTTGTAGTAAAGGTTGGAATCCGCTTTACTCTTGGTAAAGCCCAAACTGGATAGGAAGCCATCTATCCTGCCATACTAGGTCCTGGGTGCTTGTTTCAAACCATACAGGGTTTTCTTCAGTTTGCACAGATGTGACTTTAGGTCATGTGTCTCAAACTCGAGTGGCTACTCCACATACACTTCCTCTTCAACTACAGCATTCAAGAAAGCTGTCTTGACATCCATCTGGTGTACCTTCCATTTCATCACTGCAGCCAGAGCAAGTACTGATCTAATGGAAGTGTATCTGGCTACAGGTGCAAAAGTCTCTTCATAGTTAATTCCTCTTTTTGGGAGGAGCCACAAGATACAACCTCGCTTTGTATTTCTCCATGCTACCATCTGCAACATGCTTGAGCTTATAGATCCACTTGGAAGTCACAACAAACTTCCCTTCAGGTCTTTGGACCACATCCCAAACATGATCAATTGGTACTTCTCGACCATGGCATCCTTTTACTGTATCCCGTATCCTGGGAACTTCAGATTCTTCAATATCTTCAATAGATAGTTTGAACTTCGTTGCTGGAACAAATGTCGTAGTCCTTCTTTTGTAGGTGATTGTAAATCATCTTTCCTACAAAGCAAGTTAAATTGCATGATTAGAAACATCTCATAGTTTTCAGAACAAATTTTTACACATAAAGAAACATGTCATACAGTCATGCAATTATTTTAGCCAATGCTTCAATACAACATTTATCCATATCCCGTAACTTTCTAAATGCCTTCCAATCTCTACCAAAACATTTGTTAAGAGTGTGCACAACTCCCAACATGTCAGCAAAGAGGTTTCATTCTAGATAAGTAGCAATGGAATGTTGTACAGTGCCATAGGCCACTTACCCATCACATGCATATTAGTAGTATACTGTTCATTAATGCAATTATTCTACTATGCGTAATACACACCCTAAGTCTAGGAACATAGGCATATACATCATTGAACAATATTATTTAAATAAACAAGTATGCAAAAAATGACAATTCAAATACTTATCTTTGTTTGGTTGTAGGGTAAACTCCCTCTCAATATTTGTTTCCTTGCAGGAACTACTGGAGTGTGCTCCATCTTGATCTTTGCTTCCTGGATTACCTGTCCTTGGACTTATATTCATCCTGGACCACTATACATGCTTAAGTGTGCACTAGTGTCATCATTGTGCCATCCTCAAGGTCTCATACATAATCATACATTCATTAGTATAGATACTAAAACAACATAATCTTAAACATGTATAGTCATGATCATTTCAAACATAGATAATAAACATTAGTATTCAAGGTTTCATGGAATACTTCTTTTACTCATGCATATTCTTATTGACCATAGTATTCTTCTGGTTAGTCATATCATCAATCAAAGTAAGAAGCATAATATGCCTAAACCCATGATTACTAACTTCAATGAATAATCATTATCAATCATGCCATGTATACTTATATAAGAGATTCTAACACAAGGTAGGATTCTAACTTGATATAGAAAAACATACCTGGATTATTATGTTAGTTGGTTATTGTCTAACATACCCACATGATGTCTTCTTGTTCTCTTAAGTCACTTGTGCTAGTAACCTGCATATCTCATAGGTTTACCATTATAGAACCAAGTTATACATACCTCATAAGTAGATCTTCTATGTGATCCATGGAAATGGATGAAACTTTGTCTTCATGTCACCATGGTCATATGTTCTTGAACTAGAACATGATTTGTCTTTCTTGATGTACCTTTCATGTTAGCGGACAACATCAACCTCATACAACACCATAATGCATTAGTACAATCATAAGTGTCAAAATCCTAATCAATGATTATCTTCTATTATGCATTTATAATTTTATTAAGCTGATACGACAAGTCTAAAGTTAATCAAGATTGTACTAACCTTAATGAAGACAAACATACCATAAACTTAATCATGAACATATTTCGAAACATACTTGTAAGTCATACCTGTCGAGATTGCTTGTAATCTTCTTATGTAAGGCCTTAACCTCATCTCCCTATGAAACAGGAACTTCTTCACTTATGCAGGTGACCAATCCATTCTCTTCTAGGATTAACCCAATCCACTTGATTTGCAAAAACTGGATCTGGAGCTCGATT
Organism: Larix kaempferi; assembly: GCA_027924585.1. Classification (NCBI taxonomy): domain Eukaryota; kingdom Viridiplantae; phylum Streptophyta; class Pinopsida; order Pinales; family Pinaceae; genus Larix; species Larix kaempferi. Next base: position 1,253,267 of record BSBM01000932.1, read on the forward strand.
TGGGTTTGTCAAGGAAACCCTAAAAATTCAAACTTTGAATTTCAAACTTCTGAAAGGATAGAAAGATGCACCTTGATGAGCTGATCAACCTGGTATACTCAGAATTTCAAAACTGCAAAGTTTCACCCCTCAAATTTGCTTTTTAAACTTCCAGATTCACTCTGGAGGACCCTAAATTAGGGTTTGAGTTTACCAGAGCTTTACCCAGCCAAATAGTTTGATCCAAAGCTCTAAACTTCATTTTTTCCAAGGAGCTTCTAGCTATGGTCATAGATTTAAAAAATTCCCATTTTTGTAGAAGCCCTAATTTTTCACTTTTCCGATCAAAGTTTCAAACTAGGGTTTTATCAAGCTCGGCCTTCTACCCAACCAAAAAATTTGATCTTGGTATATAAATTTCGATTTTGATGAGTAGCATTCAGCTGTGGTCTCCGATTACAAAAATACCAACTTTCTCTGAAACCCTAATTCTTGGAGCCATGAATGAAGGTGCTCAAAATCCAATTCTGTTTTGACAGAAATATGCACCTGATTGTTTCTGCTGTAACTCCGAAATTATGAATCCACGGGGTTTGAAACTTCAACCTATGGTAGCCCGACCTGTCATATTTCCAACTGCACAGGTTTGACCTCAATTGGATTCTCTGATAGAGAGTTATGCCAAGTGTCGCAACGTTACCTGTTTATGGGATAAAACATGAGAGCAAACTTGTACGACGTGCCACGTGTCACTGGTTCAACTTCGGCCTCTTAAAACCTTACCTGAGAAACTACAGTCCATGCCCTACCTGTCACTTTTTATGAAATTTATTTGGAGCTTCCTAGCCCAAGTTGTGACCTTTTTTCCTAGGTCACCTGTTTATGAATGAGATCTGGAAGAGACAGAAACCCTAGATTGTACAGATCATAAAACACAAAGTACAATGAATTAGAAGTTTTCTTTGGACACAAGATACATGGGGATCTTATCTTCGACCTGTAATAGTTTCAAATCCTGAAACCTTTCCGAAATGGATTTATAGAGAAATTTCTACGATGACTGGTTTTTGCTATATCAAGCTCTAGCTTCGCAAGTGCAACAAGTGTCATAAATGCCATATCATGCGTTCTTTCAGGCTAGCTCTGATACCATGTTAGTTTTTCAGAATTTACTTCAATCCGATCTAGGATCTTAACTGAGAGAATGACATGTATAGCATATCTACAACATATCAATCATGGACATAATAATGCAAGCACACAAGAGACAATAGACACACAGAGTTTCACTAGGAAAAACCATAAAGGTGAAAAACCCCACAACTTCCTCAAAGATAAATAGAGAAATGATACAACCCAAGCAAAAGAGATAGTCTTCTCCTAGAAGCAGCTTCTCCTCCTCCAGAAGTGCGCCACTCTCCGATGAGAGTATGAGTGAGAAAGTGAATGATCAAATAGAGTGCCTCCCGCACTCTATTTATACATGAATTGACTTTCCTAATAACTTTTACTAGGTCGGCCTTAACTTAACCACATAACATAATGCTAATAGGGCCGAACCCCAATAGGGTGGTCTAATAAACTTTTGACCCACATGACTTATACAGGGTCGACCCCACCAAGGTGGTCTAATAACCCATCAAGTATAAGTTACGACACTTACAGTATAAATGACGACACTTCCATATAGAGGAATGATAACATTTCTATAGGAATACAAACGCTTTCGTATAGAGGAATAATAACATCTCTATAGGAATACAATATACATATATGAAATACATTCCGAAGTTACAAATACATCAACATTATGTAATAAGATCAGCACTCCAAAATTTGTCTAGTAAAACATATCATAAATTTCATAATTCAATACCGAACATAACAATTAGTACATTTGCAACACAACAATGGTAATTCACAAGTACTCCAGATTTACTTCACAAAATTTCAAGTAGTAAACTTAAAAATTTCATCATTCACCCTCGTCCTTAAGGGAATATTACACACTCAAGGTTTTATTTGCATGCATAACTTTCACAAAATATGGCATTCAACAATCTGATTACTTGGAAATTGTTAGTATGTGTTCTACTGTTACCTCATTAAAATGAAATATTCAAAAACGACTTGTTGATCACCAAACCCTTCCTTGAAACTTCAACAAATCTCTACTGAACACAAAACGCTCTCTCGAGTTCTGTCACCAATTTTATGTGTGGACTTACAAGCTAAACTTTGAGGTTACTCTCCCTTTTGATTGCTAGTCAAAATTTTTCCCCTCAGAAACATCATACATCGTCATGTCTTCCAGATGTCAAACTTTGTGCCTAGGTCTTGCCATTGAGATCACAAACTCTTTCACAATTCCCCTCAAGCCTCCTTGCTTGAGTCCAGGAATTTCTTTTCCACCGAGCTTCCTGCTTGAGTCCTGAAAAAGCTACTTTAGCAAGGTAGAGTTGGATCATCAATTTTTTCCACTTCATTTTCCTAACACCAATGTGCTCACACAGCAATCATTTGCCTAACACCATTGTGCTCACACAGCAAGTCCCTCCACTTCTATGACATGCTTTATGGATAAAATGTATAATGCTCTTGTCTTTCAACAAGTTCCGTAGATATTTAACAATCTACCAAAAACCCATGATCATATCATTTATTATTTATTTTTCCCATGCATTTACTATCAATTACAACATTTGACTTCTTGTGACGAACAAACTTGGTACTTATCGTGACTTCACTGCCATTTGCCAAATTCCTAGAATCATTTCCACTTCATAGTTAGTTTTAAATATAATCATCATCGATCAATAAATAGTAAATTTCACCTATCTATTCATCTATTATTACTCATGAATATATCTTTTCATGAGTCCTTGATCTTTATTCAAATTATTACCATATGCTTACCATGCATAACATTTCCTGCTTTTGTCTTCCAACAAGTCCCGCGGATGTTGACAATATGCCAAATTCACTAGTTAGTACCACTTTATATAACAAAGTCCAATTTTGTAAGGAACCATTTCCTACGAAAATCATCACACTACAACATCCATACATGATAAACATATTTATTTGGTTTATTAATTTCATCAATCATACCTTACAACATGAAAGTGTAATGTTCGCATATAGCATTTCATTAACCTCTTAACCTTTCCAATAATTTCAATGGTCGTCTAAATCACCATTTGAATAAAATTATATTTGACTTACCCAAAATAACTGAGTTAGAATTTGGTGATTTTTCAAAAAATTTCTTCACATTAAAGATCTTCACAAATACAGGTCATTTGTGTTACAAGCTCTACCATCCTTCCATCAATTAGATGATGACTAGTTAGATACGTATTTGACATCATTTATTTTCTACAATCAATATTCTTGTATATTTATACAAGAATTTTAATCAATTTTCCAACCACGTCATTATCTTCCTTGGAACAATTTTGTGCAAGAGAAAACATGACAACTGTATACCATGTCTAATGGTAATAAATTACCTTAACAACACATGTATCTATAAAATTTAAACAATGCTTTAAACTCTTTACCATGAACATTTTCATGGAATTCTTTTCCATTAATAATAAACATCAATATGTCGAAACAAGAATTACAACTATATGGTTGCCGCATGTTCAACATGAGATAACCAAGGGATCATCGTTTTCCAAAACTTACACTTATATTTGACAATACGACAAGTCATCATAGATGTGAAAGAGGTTAAAACACATAAGGTACACATGAAAGAGACCAATATACAAATCGAAATTAAATCATAATCCAACTTCTAGTTTTGGTGTGTGGACAAAATACATGTTATGAAAACATCATTCCTATGTTTATCATTTTTTATCCATAACCTTTTGTCAATGTAATAACATATCTCGTCATATTTTCTCATATCTTTATCTTTTATACAAGGGAATGGGCTATAGTACTTTGATAGATCTTGACGCAACCGGTATGCTTTAGTGGCCAAAGTTATTGTCTCAATATATTTAGAGATAATATTATTTCTAAAGCATTTTTCTCTACCCTAAACATGAAAGGAAACCACTGTCGACCAAATGTTATTGCCTACAGCAATTTACTTTGATAAGAGATATTATTTTTTTTTATTTTATTATTTTTGATAGCTACATTTAGCATACATTTCCTTTGTAATAACTCTGCATAATTATTCTTTATCCATCGGAATTTCACGATCTTTTTAGAAGAGTGCTACTCTTTTAGGTGTTACTTTTAAAGTACAACTACTAAGTACAACTCACAATCGAGTTATGGTAGAGTTCCCTTTTATTTAAACTTCTTTCTCAAAGTAATAAAACTACTTAAACCTACTGATAGCACCTATTTTGTGCTAGGTTATTAGGATGGACATCGATCAAATAATAAGAGGATCAGCATCAACATCCAAGTCTCGGAATTCAAAGTGTAAGGAAACGGATAAAATCAAAATTTAATAAAATTTCATGTGAAGAATATGGGGGTTTTCGATGAAAATGACTGTTTTAGTCATCATTTTGCAGCAGTTGTTTCAGCCAAACCAGGATGAATTTTGTGAAACTGAGAGATTTTTATCTCCAGCACAATCCAATCTCCAATAACCTCTCTCAGAATCTGTATAGGTGTCACAGTTTAGGAGAATCGAAAGGTTTTGCAGGGGGTAATTTTCCAGTTTTCACGTTTTCTGCGTGAGTCATCATCTTCCGGAGCAGATCCCGGCCAGCTGGAGTCGAATCTGAGGAAAATGAAAGAGGTCTTTCTTCAGCATGGTCCAATATACCAAAACTCTTTCAGTTTTTACACAACTATCATCGTTTGGGATATACAGCCGTGGATATGCTATGTTCTGAAACATTTTGTCTTTAATGAAATTGCAGTGATTGAAGATGGTTTTAATGACAGAGATTCATGTGTACTTTATTTTTTACAGTCTGTCCTTTTCTCCTTCCTCATGTGCATGTGCTTCTTGTGCTTTACTTCCATTGTGTTTGCTGATTCATGCTTGAATAAGAGTAGCATTGGAATGGGATTCATAGAAATAATGCCCTATTCATTTCATTTCAAGCATTCACCATTAATTTCTACTAAAGTTGGTGTAGATTTCATCCCTGTTAGATGCTCTACATTGATGGAATGTTCATCCCTTCTTCTTTTATCACCAGAAAACAGTATTTTGACTGTAAATGGGTGGCTACCTTGCCTCTGTTTTGACATTCCTAGCAACAACACTGTATTTGTTTTAAGTTTCATGTTTGACTCCATTGCCCATGTTTCTCCTTTGATTATCTCACCAAAACCCAAATGAGAAATGTCCCAATAGAAATCCGACCTTCTATGCATGATTTGATTGAATATCTTGAGCAAGAATGCTGAGCATGTGTTTTATTTGTTAAGTTGTTGATCATTTTCAGTATTTCAGAGAATGATAGAGAGAACCCTCTCTGACTATGCTGGGTAGCATTATTCTAAAGCTGGTTAGTGGTTACCTTGGATTTCCCTCTTCACAACCTTGGGGGTTAATTTGGGTGTTAACAAATTGGCGCTGTTGCTGGGGAACGATTGTCTTATCATCCCTAGGAGAACGACAAATTTTCAGATCTGAATGTTGATGGTGAACAACTCTCAGACATTGAGAAGGTTGTATCATTCACCTGGTGACTCCACTCATCAAAATTCCAGTATGAAGGTGACTCCACTAGGAGGATCAGTGACTCCATATCAGATTTGAAATGTGGAAGGTTTCATGGCAACTCCACTGTTAGAAAGCTTCAATGTCTGAAGTGTTGATTCAGTTTCTTCATCAAAACAAATAGCAGGGTATGTGGCAAATCTTGCTTCCGTTAATGGTTTTAAAGAATATTTTGATATGTTTGATGATGGACAAATCGAAGAAGCCTTCTCAGAATTCTTATCCATATATTTGAAGTCACGCAAATGTTCTTATGAAGATAAGATTAGTTTCATAAAGGAGTTTGCTAAGAAACTAAATGGAAAGCTTGAAGCCCTAGAAAATCAAATTCAATCTCAAGATCTTCATTTGTTTTTTGAAGAGCCTTCTCAGCCTCCTCTAGATGTTAATATTGGGGAATGTTTCATGTTTGAAGATGAGTTTTATGATCTGAAACCATATATGCAAGTAGAAGACACATTTGAAGAGTCCATGTGTGATGGCCAAGTTACAAAGTGCTGTAGGAGGAAGCCAAACATCCATAATTTTTATGACCCTGTTAGTGAATACATGGAGTGGTTTTTCAGTGTAAATTTACAGCCATATTTCCAATTTGAGAATGAAAAGAGTCATCGTTGTCCTATGCTGTCATATCCTCTGTCATTGAATTATTTCAAGCATGGTGAAGGATTCAAATTGTTCGGGCATCTAATGAGTTGGTTGCATTGGCATTTCTGCATTATTTGATTGAGCGGAGAGTTTGATAGATTAGAGTAGGTAGGTGGTTTGAATAAGTTCACAATGAGCATATTTTTCAGCAATTTTCTGAATGTACAATCTCAGTTTGGGTTTGATTTCAAGCTTCTTTAGTTTCAACACTTTTTAGTTCAATTTGCAACATGTACAGTTTAGTCTTCAATTTCAATTTTCAATTCAGAATTGTAAGGGTGAATTTTCCAGTTTTTAGTATGAATTTCAGTCTTCAGTATGCACATATTTTCAGCGTTTTTAGTTCAGTTTGCAGAATGTGCAGTCAATGTTCAATTTCAAAATTCAGCTCCAAAATTTTAGCATGTCTTTTAGTCAATGGTTGCAAGTTAAGGTAGTAAATGGAGTTTCAAGCAGATAGAGTAAAGAAGCTATAGGAAAAGGAGGTCTTCATAATTGGCAAATGTTTTATCAGTGGTTACATATCAAGACTTTGCACTTTTCATAGTGCATAAATTTTTGCAGCAATTCGAACAAAAGCAAAATGGTCTGCAAATTTGGACAAAAGAGAATGAAAAGGAGTGAAGGTCAAGCAAAAAGACTGAAATAATCTCTGAGCAAAAGAAAAAAGATCTTCATAATGGAAAAAATGAATTTTATAAGCAGAGTCTTGTTGCATAATTGAACATTTAAAATTTGATATGAAAACAAAGTTTTAAGTTTTTATAATGGAGCGATATACCCAAAGCTTAAATTGTTTCTTTGGTGAAAGGATTTAAATTTTTGGGAGGGGCCACAGGTTTAATTGAAGGTGAACAAAAGTTAATTTGGGCCAAGCCCAAACCCTCCCCCACCAAAGGCCTTTCAAGTGGTCGGCTACCAATCAAATGGGGACCACGGCACACCAATACACCCAAGCGCTGAGTTCGTCCAATAGCCTCACCTTCATTTTCTTACTTCACATATAGATATGTGTGTTCGTGGAAAACACGGTGTATATAAAGGCCAAAGAAGTTTGCTCCCTCTCGCATATGGGATATCTAAAGGCGTTTTTTAAAAAGCATATATATATGCACAATGTGTAAGCACAGAGCAAAGTCCCAAGTATAATGAAGATGTCTTCTTTGATGACGAGTCTGCAGAAGTAGTGGCTCCACACGGGAGAAGACGATGAAAGTGGACAATTGAAAAGTACAATGTTTTACAAATCCTAACCGGTTTTCTTTCCAAGGCGAGGGATCTCAAGAATCGCCACCTGCGTTCCTTATTTCCTCTCCCATTTGGATAGATGATAACCAGATAAGCAGCATGATGACCTTGGGTACTACTGATGGTAGTAATGGAAGCGAAGACAAGGTCGTGGTAGGAGAATATGAGGGGATAATAGATGCTTCTACCTCCCATAGTTCCTTTGCAGCAACCTTTGATAAGGCATTTCGTAATGACTCACCGCAATCTACTAATCTAGTGGAGGGCATGTCATCGGAATTGGAGAAGATTGGCACATCAACTAATTCATCTCCATTTCAGTGTGAAGAAAGGATTCTGGGCAGATGTTCTGTTAAAGCTCAGGACTGAGGGAGATGGAAAGACGTTCTTTCTGGTGAAAACGCATAAAAGCTACAAACCTACTACTTGGTCGTGATGAGCATGGCTGCGCCGATGTTGCACGCAGTGGTGGAATGAGCGGATGGCCTTATAATAAATGAGAGGTCCAATGAAAATCACCAGCATGTTCAGAAGGCAGCGTTGAGGGAGAAATATGCCAAAAAACTTTTCGCCGATCCTTGCATTCCTAAGTTAGCAACGCGCACCATCTGGATCGCGATAGATCCACAGTGTGAATGTTGGCAGCATTGACTCCTTCCGTGACAGGGCCGGTGGCAATTGGTTCCTTCACTACTTCCCATCAGACGGAAGGAGGAAAGAAACTTTTTCATCGCTGGCTATATGTAAACTTGTTTTGTTAGAGTTGATGAGTTACATACAAAGGGAGCAACTGAGAATTTGAAAGGTGCCTGTAAAGGTTTTTCCACCATGTATTGTGCAGTTGAGACCATGAATCGCAGACCCACAAAATGTCGCAAGCACCGATTCAAAGGGGGGACGCATTTCGGAAATCTGAAGCAAGAAAGCGTAAGAAGCCTCCATTGCAAAGTCATATGTTGGAATGTATTGATACTCACTTGACCGACGCCATAGGAGAACGATGTCTTCCGGTGTTCAACTGGAGTATGGAGCATGCCACCTCGTATCAGCTTTAGTAAAAAATACTCTTCTTAAGCACGAATTTGCTGGGCCGATTCTTGTCTAAAGATATTTTTACAAGCAATACAGGCCATGGGTATGGCCTGCATGACACTTGCAATCAGAATTGAAGAGAACCGACTGCGAAGCTAAAGAAGGTCGCGAAAGATGGACAGCATTATAATGAAGAAAGATAGATTTACAAACTTCCTAATAGGTTTCTCCTAATCTCATGCAGCCACTGTCAGTTTTAACGTAAAGGAAGAAATCGACGGTTCTTGTTTTATCGCATTTCCTAAATGCTCGAGAAGTAGGCTCGGTGAACATTACGATGGATGTGACCGAAGAGTCACCTGTCTTGCGGTGTAGGTTTTCACGTCAAAGAGAAAGAGATCGACAGCTCTTGTTATATCTCACTCACTACATGCTCGAGAAATAAATTTGGTGAGCATCGCAATGGATGTGACCGGAGAGTCACATGTCATTTGGCGAATGGCATCGCGGATGAAGGGAGGAGGTTCAAATATGTTTTATTACCATTGCGATGGTTAGCAAAGCTTAATGAGCGCTCGTGCTGTCTGATCCTTTTCATATGATGCTCTCAGTCTTCAAGAAAGAAATAAGGCTGCGTGGTCGAGTTCGCTTGTCGGTTGGGCAGGAGAGCCATCTTACTATCAGTAAATGCCCAGAAATATAGTAGTTTTTCTTTGTGGATGAGCAGCGATGGCGTTGAAATCTCATGGGGATTTCTACTCATTTTGTGACGGTCGAACGTCATCACGCTTTCCAGATGATAGTATCTCAGGGTTGGGCCCAAACTCCAGCCAACGCATGAGGCATGGCTAAGTGCCAAGAAGAGAAGCCTGATGCTGCCCCTTTTTTATGAGGATCATGATCCTGAGTCTATACATGGGAGTTTTTATCTCAGTATATTTTCTTTTGCACATGAAGATGATCCAGCAACGCCTTTGAAGAGGATTAAAAACTCCAAACACTCTGAGAGAATACAGGCCTGATTATATTTGATGTGTGTAGCAGCGGACGAATTCTTCATGGAAGGTTGGGAGCCTCAATATTGTGCAGACATCCGATAAGCAAAATATCTAGCTCGATGGCGTTTTCTTCTTCATTTACTTATGGTGTTGTGTGCTATAATAAAAAGGGAATGTGTGCAGAATGTGGGCGATTTTGGAGCTGCATTAAGGCTGTATGCAGCATATGGAGATTTTAAACAAACAATGATATGGGAATGCATTCAAGGCCAACAAAGTATCCAGCTCGTGTTTCAAGGGCTCCAGCTGTGTATCCAGGTTTTAGATAGCATGGAATGCCTTCAAATGAAAATCTGTAGGACACGCTTCATCTCTCCGGGTGCAACCCAGTGACATTCAAAGATTCACGAGACGGATTGTTCCCTAGTCAATATATATGAAGGAGGATATCTTCATTATCGAAGGAAAAGGAAACAATAAATTTTTATGATCAAGGGAGTTACCAAATAAGTGCATACTGGAAACTCCAGAAGGGGAAAAGGGTGTTGAACAGGCTCGTATATTTTTGGGAATTTTGTAAGTTTTAATGAATATTGTAGTCTATGTGAAAAATGCAGCTGATAAAAAACTTCCAGAGGCTAAAGATGAACTTAGAGAGCTTCTTGAATTGTATGGTTCTCTAGAAGCACTCTGCATTGCAAGCACCGGATGCATAGATTTGTATGAATGTTTTCCAGATATGTAGGGGAAACATCACCAAGGAGAGGGAAATTTTGAACAAATGACCTTATTCCATTTTCATTCACGCCTTCGTTTGTCTCAAGTCAAATTTGACAGAAGAATATTTGCTCGATCATGTGCGCTGTCCAAGTTTGGATTGTTTCAGTGGCAGTTGAATTCAATTGCGGCTAGCAGGTTACAAAGTTCAATTGTAGGTCAGAGTACAAATTTCAGTTGGAGTTGGGAGCCGCCCAATGGAATAGGAACCAGTCTACCAGGGGTTCTTTGCTACCTCATAGGGAGGATAGCATCCCCAAGTTGGAGCCATTTGTTAGCACCTATTTTGTGCTAGGTTATTGGGATGGACATCGATCAAATAATAAGAGGATCAGCATCAACATCCAAGTCTCGGAATTCAAAGTGCAAGGAAAAGGATAAAATAAAAATTTAATAAAATTTCATGTGAAGAATATGGAGGTTTTTGATGAAAATGACTATTTTAGTCATCATTTTTCAGCAGTTGTTTCGGCCAAACAAGGAGGAATTTTGTGAAACTGAGAGAGTTTTATATCTAGTACAGTCCAATCTCCAATAACCTCTCTCAGAATCTGCACAAGTGTCATGGTTTAGGAGAATCAAAAGGTTTTGCAGGGGATAATTTTCCAGTTTTCACGTTTTCCGCCTGAGTCATTGTCTTCCGGAGCCGATCCCGGCCAGTTGGAGGCGAATCTGAGGAAACTGAAAGAGGTTTTTCTTCAGCATGGTCCAATATACAAAAATCTCTTTTAGTTTTTACACAGCTATCACTTTTTGGGATATATAGCCGTGTCAGCGAGAGGCAGTGTTCAGCAGTCCGTGGCCAAAATTGGGCAAAAACGTTGTTGTGGCTGACTCTCTGAGTTGTTAAATCTTCTATGCAAGTGTCCATTTAGTTGTAACCACTCTCCATTGGGGTAGCTCGAGCCCAAGGGCCAAATGGATCTATAAATTGAATGTAATAGAAGAGTTAGAGATTGGAAAATCAAGTGGTTGAGGCCTTGGGAGAGCTAAGCTCTGTTCTGAAACATTTTGTCTTTAATGAAATTGCAGTGATTGAAGCTGCTTTTAATGGAAGAGATTCATGTGTCATTTTTTTTACAGTCTGTCGTTTTCTCCTTCCTCATGTGCATGTGCTTCATGTGCTTTACTTGTATTTTGTTTGCTGATTCATGCTTGAATAAGAGTAGCATTGGAATGAGATTCATAGAAATAATGCCATGTTCCTTTCATTTCAAGCATTCACCACTAATTTTTGCTAAAGTTGGTGTAGAATTCATCCCTGTTAGATGCTCTACATCAATGGACTGTTCATACCTTCTTTTATCACCACACAACAGCATTTTGACTGTAAATGGGTGGCTACCTTGCCTCTATTTTGACATTCCTAGAAGCAACACTGTATTTGTTTTAAGTTTCATGTTTGACTCTATTTTCCATGTTTCTCCTTTGATTATCTCACCAAAACCCCAATGACAAATGCGCCAATAGAAATCTTACCTTCTATGCATGATTTGATTGAATATCTTGAGCAAGAATGCTGAGCATGTGCTTTATTTGTTAAGTTGTTGATCATTTTCAGTATTTCATACAATGATAAAGAGAGCCCTCTTTGACTATGCTGGGTCAGTAGCATTAGTCTAAAGCTGGTTAGTGGTTACCCTGGATTGCCCTCTTGACAACCTTGGGGGTTAATTTGGGTGTTAACACTTACCATCATTTATTGTTACTTGAAGTTTACTATCATACTCCTTCCGAAAATGGAAGATGGTTTATTAATATACCACTATCGACTTTCTTCGATCATCATTATGCAAGCTGCTTGATGATATCATTTCTACCCTTATAAAAAACCTATGTATCTGCAAAATGATGTCAATTCCTAATATCCACTTTACTCATCTTTATTCAACACATCTGTTTATATGTTTCTTAAAATCAAAGAATTCACTATAATCCAAGATATCTTAGACTATCATCATTCTAAGGCAATATATAAATATTTCTTGCAGAACATGTTTCAACCCCAAATTTCATTTCTTAGTTTAACACATCAAATACCCCAATTTCTAGTTAGTATAATTTATTGAGTTTTTGACGAAATTTCCAGAATGACTACTTAATTCATATGTCATAATCCTAAAGATGTTCATGAAGTAAGTTCTAACTATTGTATGTATTCGAAAACCGATTATCATCACTCTCACGAGATCTATCCTTTCAATCTGACATTGATGCAAAAGCAAGTCTCCCTTGAAATTTTAATAACTGAAAGTATCCTCATCATTATATAATGGAACTTACTTACTTGTATCTTACCGATGTCTTTATTGGTTACCTCTTTCCAAACCTTTGATAACGAACTTGTTGCGTCTTGCAAGTAGAGTCCCTCCAACTTATCTCTTCAAGATAAGCCCAATATAGGCCTGAGTGTTGTAACTTGGGCTCTAATACCATATGTGAAATACCTCCACTACTCAATTAGTACTGTGGTGAATTTCATAAAACATTTTGCTTCATATTTAAAGATCTACACAACAAAGTACAATTGTGTTAAGTGGGTCCATCATCCTTCCAACAAATCAAATGGTCATTAGTGAAAAGAAATATGTGATAAGCATAATCGGTTATTATCATTTTTTCAGTAACCAAAACCTTGCGCACTTATGTAAAGCTTATCGTGACAATAATGTATACAACATTCTTTTACCTTATGTGAGTCATTTATGTGTAAAGGCAATCATGACAACTATACCCTATGTCTAAGGAGAGTAAATTGCCACAATAAAAAACATGACTACCAACGTTAACCAATTGATTTAAATATGAAAGAACCATGCATTATATTTTAACCAAAGATATAATCAAACATATGCTTATGTATAACAAATATCTGAATAACACTATCTTTACTTGAAGCACTTCATTTTTGACCACCGATATCAATAACAAACACATGTGAAGACAGATATATATGAAAATAAAAAACATATACGAAAACAAATATCCATGAGAACAAACACATATGAAGCACACAATAGGAGGAAAGTATACATGTGGTTCACCCATTCCAAGGTCTACGTCCACCAAGAAGTCATGTATTAAAAATTAGAGGCTACATCCGACAATAACAATGTCGCCATACATACTTCCTGCTTTCTTCCAGCTTCTCTCCCTGAGAGTATAACCAAGACATTCCAATGCTAACAATGGCATTAATTCAGAAATATAATAATACCTCAACAGAGTACCTTTCAGACCCTCACCCAAACAACAATATGAGTTATAGAGATCTATTTTCTCTTAAAGCAAAAATATACAATAATAATACATTGAATCAGTGATCAGAGATCACCTATCACCCTTACCGATCAATCAATAGATATATAATGCAAAGTTGTATAGTCTGCAGAGGCAGTAAGAAGGATTCAGGAAGAGTTCCTACCCGCATTTCTCTTCTACAAATAATGAAATATTAAAAGGTCAAAGAAACAAACAAAAACATGACTATTAATTCAACGAAGGAGTACGCCTTTTTCCACGCACTGGAAGCATCAAATCAGTTACCTGAAAGAACATAAACTGATTCTCTATAGGGAGAGTTCTCCCACTTAATGATAGACTTGAAAATAATAGTCAACAGGAAACTACAAGGGGGTCGATTTCTCCATAAGGAGACCGCCTCCAAATTCTATAATCAAAGAGTTCAAAGAACAAAATGTATATCCTCTGAGATCGTTGAGATAAATTAACAGTTTGCAAAGAAGATCGATTTTATCGGATTGGAATCGGGTTCTTATAGCACCATACTATCCTTATGCACAAATGATAAAACTTGGTAGCAAACTTTTGGGATCGAGCTTTGTTAATAGAGCAGTCCCTTCACATTCTGTAATATACTTATTTACCAACAAAATATCAGGATTGAGTTCAGTTGTAGAACCGTCCCTTCCCAACAGAATATGATAAGGCACTGGGCTTTGCTCATACTTTAAGTGGAGCCACTAAAGGGAGAAACCCGACTCTCTAATAATTCAAAATAAACAATGCAGAATACATGGGGCGTTTTTCCCTTTGTACAAATTTCCCAACAGAAGGGAGCAGGGCCGCAAGTGTCATACTAACCCTATATGCAGAGGTTCACTTGCCAAAATAAAACACAACACTAAAAGGGATCACATATACATACAATAAATAAATAGATCTGACACGTTGACTCCAACTCAAGCAATAATAAATACCGATCACTCCAAGGAAAATAAAATAAACGCAGTGTAGAGCTTGTCTATGAAATAAACAGGGATCGGGCTCTAGTTTGGGGATTGAGGCATTCGTGCTTTTGCCGCATGCACTTATGTTGGTCTCAAATTAAATACCAGCAAACGTAGATTCGAATGCACACAAATCTCAGAAAGAGTTATACAGCGATCAAAAACGTATACCACACAGATCAAATGGATGCATACACAGATCACAAATTAAAAAAATACAAGCAGATCTAAAAGTTTCCACTGGGATCAAGCTTCCCCAGCTTTCCCTTCCCGTTTTCCCGAAAGAACTCCCCCCCTCATCAAAGGTCGTGATCCATTATTTATAACCACAATAGCTCTCTCCACCTCGAGGAGTCCATCCAAACTTAGATGGTTACCTCAGATACCACGCTAGAAAGGAATTTCGATGTCAAGAATAATCCAAATGGCAGTTTTAACCTACAACGTATAGGGATTTTTCCTTCCTTTTCATTAAATTTGCACAAATAATATATATAAAGTCTTATTCATCTATTTCCTCATTTATTTATATATTATTTCTAAGGATAATACATCTATTTCCATTTTAGCTTATATTCTATAACATACTCTTATATTTTATGTAAGCAGAACTACACTTACCCCCAATTGATATTTTTTGTAGGAAAATCTCCTTTCTTTCCTTCATAAGACCATGAACATAGTGTTCTTATGTTCCTTTATAATACTAATAATGGTGTTTCTAATAATGATAATACTCATAGTTTATTCATACTCGTTAAGCCGATAATAGGTAATATGTCAATTACAGGCATCATAGCGACTAGATTTTAAGGATTCCTTTAACCTTTAACCCTTTCCCTACTATCAATTTACTCTTGATGATTTCAAGTTCTATTAAAGTAATTGTTCCTTAATTTTGAATCTCTAAAATAAAATTCTTTGGCACCTAATGCAATTCTTTCCTTAAAATCAAGATCATTTAATCTTACTAAAATTAGAAGGGTAATTGGATTTCCCTTCAATCATGGGATCTTAATTATGCCCACTGTTTGTTAGTAGTCACTTAGTAATTTAGTCTATTCAAGACTTAATTCAACTCGGGATAACTCGCGAGATTTTTTGACCTTACGTGAATAGTTGTTCTTTGGTATCCTAGCTAGGACGAACCACTATTTTTAGGCTTAACATACTTAAGGGTACACTTAGACCTAACGTCGTCAAGCTCATGGATTCATAGCCAATTCACCCATCCCTTTAAAGGATTCGTGTCCATCGTTTAATTGAACATTACTTCAGTCACCTAGTCTAAAATATATCATTACAATTTGTAGAAATATCTAACAATGCTTGCAAGTTTACTGGTGGGGCCTTCGCCTTGAGCTCCTCACTAGAAACCGTATTTCATTTACATTTTTTTAATTACAAAAAGGTAGGGGTAGAAGAGGGATGTTATAGGAACACCATACCTCTCTGCATCTTGAATGAGCTCTCTTTCCCATGTAGGTTTCCTATTGTGAGATTTATTCTCACGAGGTGGATCTACAGGCTCTTGTGATCTTCTATTTCATAATCTTCTTCTGGAATTGCTTCGTTAATGGTGGTGTCTTGTATAATGGGTACCCTTGGTTCTTCATTGTCTTCAACAGGTGTCTTCCTTGATTTGATATATGTTGAATCTTCATCAAAAGTCACATCCCTGCTGATGTCAATCTTCTTGAACCCTGGAAAGTTGATTCTATATGCCTTCGAGCTTTCATTGTAACCCACAAATACACCCTTATTTCCTAAAGGATCTAGCTTTGTCATCTTTTCTTTTGGAATGTCTGTGTACACTGGACATCCAAATATCCTGAGATGGCTAACTTCTAGTTTCTTACCAGAGAAAACTTCTTCTGGGGTCTTGTTGTCAAGGATCGAAACCCTTTAGGGTTAAGCTAAGGATATTTTTAGAGATGATAAGAGTATTTTATTTTGTATTTATAAAAATCCTAAGGATCTTGTATATTCTGTAATAGTATAATACTTGTTTTTAAATGGTAATATTTTCTTGAATGAATTTGATATTGACACTCTTGTATTTTATTTTAATGTGCATTGTAATCTATCTGGAAATAAAAGCATCGAAGGACATTATTATCTAGGTTATAAAATGATTATTGTGAAAATCTATGATATATTCATATTTCAGTTCTGTTATAGATATACCATATGAGATTTGTTCACTATGTATCTATAATTTATATTCTGTATAAATTATTTTATTTGAACCAATAAGTTTAATCAGTATACAATCTGTTAGACCAGCTAAAGTTGTGGCATTGTAAACATTGTTTAGAATACAATAAAAAAGATGTTATCTCACACTTAAGGGATTTTCCTGTGTAATAAACATCAAAACATTCTAAGACTGTAACTATTGCAAATAATGATCAACATTTTATTTTTATCAAATGAATCAATCTAATCTATTTATTAAGCCAATCTTCTCTGTACTAGAGTACGTCATTGGATGTGAGTGGAAAAATACAAAGAATAATTTTTTATTCAATCATTCATTTTATAAATAAATAATCTATTTAGTAATTATAATCTAGCAGATAAGTAGAATATCACTTTCAGAAGTAAACTATCAAACTATGATTAAATAATAGAAACAAGGAAGAACCTCATACTATAGAGGGGGAAAAACACCCAAAGGAGCCCGTTCCACCCAACCTTTTCCTGAAGACAGACAATGTTACTTGCATGTCACATACCCAAACTCTAGACATTTTATGTTATGCAGAAAACATTATGTTTATTTTTATTGTAACGTTTTATGACTATTGACCAAGTGGAGTCATGGATGACTGTAATTAATTACTTTGAATATCTTATTATAAATAAATAAAAGTGGAGACAAACATCCAAAGGAGATTGTTGAATGAGTTTTCACTGACCCACTAGGAGGAATGGACTATGGTGGAGAGCAATCTGACACTTGGCAACATCCTCAACTCACTCTAACTGTTGCAGGGGGCAACTTCCCTACTTTTATGGTCATGTTTCCCAATAAATTAGAACTGAGCAGGTGGCTCATTTACTGAAATAAACTGACCAAAAGACCTAGGCATGCTACTTATCTACCCATCAAATTCAGCAGGGCGCTATTCATTCCTACCTTGTGATAATTTCTGTGCACAAGAGATTTTATGAGGGGAAATTTAGAAGTGATTGAGTGAACTAAGACTACATTATGAACTAGTGCATCCACATTGCCGAGTTCAATATTGCTAAAAGAAGGAAGTATTACTGCTGAGTGCTATTGCTGAGTTGCAAGGGAATTTATTCCATTACTCCACATGACATCTTTGTGCTGGTGGTTCAGTGAACAGGCTCGGGGGTCCTAAGGCAAATAACTTGGTTGTCTTCATGAGTTGGTTGGGTGGAACGCGCTCCTTTGGCTGTTTGTTTCTTCTACAAATTTCCAGGCTCAGATTGTGTTATCTTATTTACTTATGTCAAGTTAGTATAATAAATCTGAATGTTTATGTTATCAGTTACCCGAATAAATCTTAGATATTCTGCAGTATTAATGAATATTTTATTTCTGTAATTTATATCTATTAGGATAAAATGCAAGATGAATGATATAGTTAAATGATAGAATGATTGAATAATAAATGCTTCCCTGCATTTTTCCACATAATGTTTCTAGTGCCATACTCTAGTACATGGAGGATAGAATTAAAATAGATGTGAAATGTAGTACTGTAAATAGATTCGAAGTGTTGAGTTTATAAACAAATCTATTTTATTTCCAAAATAAATGCATCTATTTCTGTATAAATGCATTTCTCCTTTCAGATAATTTCTAACTAGGAAACTTAAATATTTATACATCTCGTGTATTCCTAAAAATACCAATATATGCATTCAAATGAGGTCATACATATTAAATGTTTATACTCTGTCTACAGTTTAAACATTTATCAGAATCAAACAAATTAACTTCTAAAAATTGTATTAATTTCTTTTCCTTTTAGTATTTCGCATAAATATTTCATATTTCATTTATACATTCAGGAAAACATTTATAAGTTAAACAATAACTTAAAGTCTTCAAAACATTGAATTCGTAGTTTTAGCTTTAACCGAAATAAAGTATCGTATTGCAACAAATAAATATTAAATTCACAATATATTTATTATCCACAGTTAATAATACCAATCTCTAGCAATTAAAGTATCGAGAAAATGTTTCAGGGTTCAAACCCTGTGGCTAACATACATCGTAACATGCTGTAAACTTTTTCATAGTAAAGATTTCATAAGAGAAGTGCGAGTCCAGGGAATTGAAACCCTTGGCATAAGATTTCTTAAACCATAACCTCTATAGTAGGTTTATTAAAAACAACCCTACAACTTGTTATAGTAAAGTAAATAGTTATTACCATTATTGACGAGGTCTTGCCCGAGTTTTCCTAAAACTCTAAACATTGAAATTCTTAAACCTAGAAATGACGAAGGAAGTCGAGAGTCATCTACAGGTTCGGTATTTCCAAGACCTAATTTAATTATTACAGACAAAATCATAAATAAAACTTATAATACTACTGAAGACATTTATGCATAACAAGGTCGATAGATCGATCCTTAGCAAGAGTCATTCAACACAAAAATGCAATATTCATTTAGTAGGGTATAAACCCATGTTCGCAATCCACAATTATTTTACACAATGGTAAAACAAAACAGTACTATATACAGTCACAATGATGGGTCTTTCCCTCGAATATCAATAACAAAGTTCAAGCAAATCTTTAAATATTTCAAACTTCAACAGTAAACTGTAACAGCATTTGAGGCAAAAACTATTAAAATGTTGCAAGCTATAGCTCAAGGGACAAAGCCCTCTTAATCAATGGCTTCGCAACTTAAAAAGGTTGGACATCAAGCCAGCTGCTCAACCACACATACACCTTCGAATCTTGGAAAATCTACAAACAAGCAAAACTATTTTGCAACTGTTGGAAACCCTTGAAGGATGTCACCGAGGCTTACCGGATGTCCAAGTATCCTTTTTCATACAGGAAAATACCAACACCTTGCTCATAAAACTAAACCTTCCAAACAATACATACAACGCAAGGTTAAAACTAGAACGAAGTTTGAAACAAAGGAAAATGCCAACAATTAACTACTGAAAAACGTAAGTGAAGTATAATACATTACCTCACTCTTCTTTACCGGCTTCTTCCACACATACTGTATGTGCTCGGAGCACTGCATCAAAACTCAATTAAGAAGAGCCCAGAATCGGTTCATTTTATTTACATTACCAAAGCACATCGAACACTCAACAATTGCAAATGCTCACAATGTTACCCGAACGGGTCAACATGGTTACACTCATAAAAACTTTATACTGTAAACACTACAAAACCATCGAAACATCTGGAAAAACCCTTCTAGTAGCAGGACGCGGTATCAAAACCCGAATGCATCACATTTTGGGTGTTAAACATGTACATCACATTATCTTTTACAACACTCTTATGACCAGTTATAGGTAGTTGGTCACGCCATCGAAACCCTGGAAGGAAGAAGCAAGAAATAGTTACAAACCCTAAGAACCGAAAAGCTTGTCGGCCTCCCTCCCCACTCACTCTTGCAAAATGAGTGATTTAGATATGGTCTCTACGATGGTATAGTGGAAGGTTAGGGTTTATCCCAAAACCCGAGAACACCTACAAGATCCACAGTGGAGATCCAGCCACCAAGGCTTGCAACATTACAATCATTAACTGCATTAAATTGCATTAAACACCAATTTCACCAACGTCAAAATAAATTGTCAACACAGATTTCCAGCTAGGACTCTACCAAACTAAGCCTTGCACAGCTCGGCAAGTTTACATTGCCCAGTTAACAGTCACAACCTTACCGCCAGTATTGTTCACGTGAAGGTGGCCACGAGAACAACCATCAAACATTCCACTATGATGGCAGTAATGGAAGCATTAATATCACAACTTGTTTCGAGTGCCTGCCAACGCACACCCACTACAAGTTAATACCTTGTTACATGTCTTAGAGGTAAGTTAGGATTAGGATAGGTAACCCATGGTTTATATACCTCGTTATACTTTGACTTCATCCATATAACTTCATACATTGTAAATCATTTATTCATCAAATTTATGCATATAGTTTTCATACCTTAGGTCATGTGTATATATATATATATCATTTATACGTGGAGTACATGCATATAGTTTCATGCATTTGTTTTATACGTATAAGTTTAATACATTTGATCATTGCATATAGTATATGCATATAAGTATATGCACATATTTATACTCATATAGTATGCACATTAAACATAGAAGTATTGTCAAACAATACGCTATCCATAGTACATATTATAATTATTATAATTGAAACGTATTACAATGAAAATTCTTATAGTTAACATAATACAACGATTATCCATAGTTTGGATAATAGCATATATTAGAATATATGTACATCATCATAGTGTTTGGCTAGAGTAGGTCATTAATCGAATTTCAATAATTAAACGATGAATTCTGTAGCTAAACAAAGTATACAGAGTTAATCAATCCAAGGACATTAAATGCCTAAGAAGCTTGCAGAAAAGAAAATTACTCTA
Source organism: Larix kaempferi (assembly GCA_027924585.1). NCBI lineage: Eukaryota > Viridiplantae > Streptophyta > Pinopsida > Pinales > Pinaceae > Larix > Larix kaempferi. Next base: position 1,274,552 of record BSBM01000932.1, read on the forward strand.
AAACATTCGTACATAAATATTGGAAATTAACTGTGTACAACAAATATTATTTGAATACGTTTGCATGCTTCAATTGAAATATTATGTCTTACCTGTAGTGTGCAAATAGAATTCAGGAGCACTAGCTAGCAATAGCTAAGTAAGCCTCGAGGCTATTCAAGGACCCCTTCATTTCATCAAGATGAACATTTAGTCTCTAGAAAACAAAATGGATAACATAGAACGAAAGTGACGATATGCATACTAACAATTAAGTACATTATGTAAGGATTATTCAACATCCTGACGTTGACTTGACGATAAATGACTTACGACTTTTTAAGACACTATTTAAACTAATAGCTGTTAAGACATCTGTTACAATTCATAAGTAATTTAAAACTCTTAGTCACTAATGTTAAATGTTATGAGTTTTTATCATTAAGTATGTTGTTTAATGTTTATTTGAGTTGAATGTAACACTTTTAGCATAGTGACACAAGCATTTATTGCTACTTAAAATTCTTTAATTTTAGTAAATTTTTGGGGATGTTACATTGCCTTAGGACCCCTGAGCCTGTTCATTGAACGACCAAGACGAAGTTACTGTGTGGAGGAAAGCTTATCCTTCTTTAACTCAGCAGAAATTTTTTCTATGCTTAGTAATACAACTGTTGCATTCAATAGTATACTTAACTTTCTGCATTGAGCAGTGTAACAACTGCACTTGGCAGTATTCTTTCAGATACAGACTTACTCTAGCATTCACCCTAGCCTTCCCCTCATGAAATATCTTGTGCACTACCACCTTTCTTTGATAAATTAGAATGTCACAAGGAAAAGAATAGAATAATGAATAGTGAATCATGAGCCACCTGCTCAATTCGATGGATGTATAGAGTGCCTAGGTATTTGGTCAGTTTTCAATAATTATTGAGCCACCTGCTCTGTTCCACTTTCTTGGGGAACATGACCACACAGATAGGGAAGTTGCCACCTGCAATAGCTAGAAGTGAATGAATAAGCCGTCACTTGTCCATTTGCTCTCCACCCCAGTTCATTCCTCCTAGTGGGTTAGTGAACACTCTTTAATAGTCTCCTTTGGATATTTGTCTCCTCTTTTAATTATTAATAATAAAATATTAGAGTATTTAATTACAGTCATCCTGTGTAACATCCATCAAATCCAACTCCTATTGTTATTTCTATTGTAAAAGTGAGTATGAATTTTGTAAATGGCCATGGTGAGGAGCTCAAGGCCAATGCCCCACCAGTGGACCTCGGGCTAGTTTTATGTTTATAAGTCTTATTTTAAGCCTAGATGGTAATGCAACTAAAATGATAAGTAACAAAACCACCCATAAAAAAAGATAATGCGTTGGCTAATCATATTATGAATTATCGTAGGTGGGAACACAGGTTCATCCTAGTAGGATTACTATTCACCTTAAACATCTAGCTAAGATACTATGGTCTAAATCATTTTAATCCTACTGTAACTAAGCCATAAAGAAATATTTTATGTATATATAATTATATATATTTTTTTTCCTTGGAAAAAGTCGTAATTTTATTTCAAAAAGTATGAACAAAATTACATTCTGTACATGTAAGAGAATCACTGAGATCCCTACATTGTCACATATTTACAGTCCCATTTTAACATCAGATCTGATGTCCCAGACATTAAACAATACAATGTATCCGGCTGTATGTACAACCCGCATATATCCAAATTCATATTAACAAATACTATCACAGAGATAATAGAGAGTCCATCGATGTTCGCCATATAACAGCACAAAGAATGCTGCTGTCCATATAGCCCGCATATATCCTATAATATATAAACATATATAGTAACAGAAATGTGGAATTCTGATCTTTTGCTCAATTGAGCTATTGCTCGATTCGGCTGAGCTATTGCTCAATACTGTGCCTCGCTATAACCAGCGCTGTTCAAACAAATATATCCTTCATTGGTCAAACAAGTGCTGAGCAGTTGCTCAATACGGTGCCTCCATATCTTCATAAAAGGGTCTGTGATAAAACCTGGAGATGCCCTCGGGTGAGTGATTTGTAATCCTCCAATTGCCATATGCTAGATGCTGCTGCGTCGCTTCCTTGGATAGTAGATCTGCCATCCCATTCCTCTCCCTGTAGACATGTGTAAATGTTATATGGTTGAATGACAGCTTTAACCTGGTCACCTCCTCTAGGATAGGTAATAGGACCATCACAGAACAATGTGTTGTCTCGTTTGCCCATCTGATAACTAACATAGAGTCGCCAAAGATCTGTAGAGATAGACATCCTTGTTCAAGTGCAAATAACATCAGCAGCCTAAGAGACATAAGTTATGCATAGTTATTTGATCCCCTCCCCAAACCAGCCACGATATGAAAATAATGGGACTCAGATTTGTAAAGGACTCCCCCCCCTCCACACACCGTTTGTTGGTCTGAAGCTCCATCAAAATCATCCCACGGCATGGATTTATCAATCAATTCCACACACACAGGTCGAGTTTTAATCGCATGGACAGGTGTCTTAAAGTGTTGTATAACAGCCACAACTTGTGCCACAACTTTCTCCATCGGAACCCTGCAATCTTGAAAGATGATCAGATTTCTGGTAATCCAGATGCCCCAGGCAAAAATACAAGGGAGAGCCCAGATGGATGAGTTCTTTTGAAATGCCCACCACAAATGGAATGCTTCAAGAACACTCTCCCCCTGCCATCTCATATTGAGATCCAAATATTTGCAGACTTCTGCCCAAACGTCCCGAGAATACCGACAATTGACAAAAAGATGAGAATTGGTCTCTTCCGCATCTTTACAAAGTGGACAGTACCACGGACCAGGATGAAACGTTTTTGCAGGGTGTCCCAGGTTGGAACCTTATTTTCCAGAATAGCCCAGAAGAGTATTTTTGCTTTACCTGGACACTTCAACTTCCACATATATTTCCACCACCACTCCAATCCCCTGTTATGTACATCCACATTCAGCTGGATATATCCATTCTTTGGGGAGTATAATCTGGAGGGATGATGATCCCAGATAAGTTCATCAATCCTATCTGTCAGTCGAATATTCGAATGTCTTAATATCCGTAAATAGTTTTCCCAAGCCCCATGCATTTCTCCAGGAATCTCAAGTCGCTGTGCTGAGATCCACCCCTGATGCCAAAGTGTAGATGTTTCCGGGTCCTCGATATCAGCTAGGAAATGACAACCTCTAGCTGCCAAAACGTTCCTCAATTCCACATGTAGTATATGACCTCCCCTGCTGCCAACCCAAGGATCCAGTCCTACACGAATATGGCACCCATTTCCAACCCTCCACACTAATCCAGAGCCTATCACATGAAAATGCTGCACCACCGCTTTCCAAACCACAGAGCAATTTGCCCTCGACTTATTGCCCAGCCTGATCCATTCGTGAAGAGTAAGAGGGGCAATATATTTATGATATACCACTCTAGTCCAGAGACTCTGAGTATGAATAAGTCGCCACGACACGTTGGCCCCCAAGGATTTTGCAAACATAAATATATTCTTTAACCCCCATCCTCCCAGTGCTTTTGGGACCGCAATTGTTTCCCATCTGACCCACACCAACGCACGTTTATCACACTTTCCCTTCCAAAGAAAAGAAAAACACAACCTTCGGATCTGCTCCAATACTCCTTTGGGGATCCAAGCAAGAGACAACCAATACACCAGAATTGCTTCCAATACTGATTTAATCAGAGCCAGCCTCCCTGCCCGGGAGAGCCATTTATGACTCCAACCATGTAGGCGCTGTTCTAATTTAGCTAATAACCAGGACCAATCCGCCTTCATATAAGCATTTGGTTTCAGATGAAAGCCAAGGTACTTCAAACCATCATCAATATCCAAGGTCCTGTAAGGTAGTCTGTGTGCCATACTATTTTTCTCCTGCTCGGTTAAATGCGAACATGTGATTGAAGACTTGTCAATATTCACTAACATACCCGTTGCTACTTGCACTAAATTGAGACCTTCAACCACCTTATCAATATCCTGTCGAGTGCCATCACAAAATATCAGAATGTCATCTACAAATAGGAGATGTGTAATATACAATACCTGAGAAATGGATATGCCTCTAAAGGAACCATCAGCTTTTGCTTTCAGAATAAAATGACTGAGGCCTTCTGCAACAAGGAGAAACAGCAGCAGAGAGAGTGGGCATCCCTGTCGAAGGCCCCTTCCTGCTTGGAAGAATGGACTAGCAGAACCATTGATCAGTACAGCAAAGCTCACCGTAGTGATGCAGGCCATAATCCATCTGATAAATTCGTAGAAGAAACCCAGATGAGTTAGTAGCATCCGGATGTAGAGCCAACTAACCCTATCAAATGCTTTAGAGAGATCAATATTAATCACAACACCCTTCTGTTTCTGCACTTTCAGAGTGTGTAATCCTTCCTGGGCAACACCGATGGCCTCATGGATTTGACGACCATCCAAGAATCCAAATTGCTCACATGAGATATGCTGAGACAAAATATTCTTGAGTCTCCTCGCCATAACCTTATCAATGATATTATAGATACAATTACAAAGAGAGATAGGTCTGAATTCATCAAAGTTGTCAGGCTTGTCCGCTTTTGGTATAAGAGCAATGAAGGTCGAGTTAAAAGGACCATATACAAACCCATCCTTTCGCGATTCTTCCACCACATTCAATAATTCCTCCCCGAAGAAGTTATAAAATCCCAAGAAGAATTCAATAGGCCAGCCATCAGGCCCCGGGCTTTTATCTTTCTGAAAGGAATGCATAACCAGTGAGAGCTCAATCGGCAACACTTCCTCCATCAGTAGTCGATTTTCTTCCTCCCCCACAAAACGAGGGAAAAGCTGAGTCACACGTAAAACCTCAGCAATAGAGGCCCCAGGTTGTGCAGTGAATAAATATCCGAAGTGTCTAACACCTAACTCTGCCAATCCATCAAAACTGGAGACCCGTTCCCCATCAACAGAATATAGTTCCCAAATAGAGTTAGTGGATTTTCTCCCTTTTGCATATGCTTGAAAAAATTTTGTGTTCTCATCACCGCTCTGAAGCCATATCGCCCTACTTTTCATTCTCCACGTCTCTTCTTTCTCACACAGAATCACATTCCTGCAACGTTCCCACTCCATCAACTCTCCTTTCTGCTGTTCATCCAAATAGCCTATACCCTGACAGTGTAGCAGTTTATCAATATTCGACTCAGCAGCCAGCAGATCCTGTTCATCTTTCACCCTTTTTTCATGAGCCCAGAGGATAGTGGCCTCTTTAATACGCTTAAGATTTTTATGAAAGTGTGCACCCGCATTCTCCTGTGAATCTAGAGGTCGATGAACCCACAGATCCTGAACCAATTTATGGAAATCCTCCTCCTTCAGCCAGCTAGGATTGAATTTGAAAGGACTTGGGGGTTTGTTACCTCTGCCTCTTAACTCCAGGAATATGGGGCAGTGATCAGATACCCCACCTGTTCCAACCCACTGTCTGACAACATCAACCCCCAATGCCAACACATCGGCCACCAGAAACTGATCCAGTCTTTTAGCCACCCTATGGTCCCCTGCTCTCTTATTCCTCCAAGTTGGAGTTAACTTGGTTGGTAGAATGTCTAGTAGATCCTTCCTGGCAAAGGCTTCAATGAAATTTTTTTCCAATGAATCCGGTGCAGCCTAAGGCCCACACACTTCAGAAGACCCCAGAGAAAGATTTAAATCCCCTCCCAGAATCACATCCCTGCCATCAAAAAGATTCATACTTAACAGTGATTCCCAGAATCCAACCCTATTAGAATAAGGTCCGTAGATATTGAGAACCGTGATCAACCCGCCCATCTCAGCATCCCAAACTTCCAATCCGATACCAGAAGAGATACCCCAAGAACTATTCCACCACGAGGCCAGCCCTCCAGAGCGCCCCCGTGCATCCACTCCTACAAACTTCCATCCTGGAAGCAAGGATTCCAAAGTCCAAACAACATCCTCACTGCCACCCAAAGTTTCTTACAGCAGTAAAACATCTGGTTGATTTAAGTCCACCAACCTCTTAAGGGATGATTTTTTAATGGGACTCGCCAACCCACGATAGTTGAAGGACATTATTTTCATAAAAAAACCCCATCTAGGGCTTTCGCTGCTTTAAGTGCCCATTCAATCGAAGTTTGTGTGCCCATCACTAAATCTACTTTTGCCCGATCTTGTGCTTTTGAAAAATGGGATTTTCGTCCCCGACCCTTTCCCCCAACACTATGAGCCAATTCAGGAAGTCCCTTCCCCCCCGATCCGTCAACAGCAATCTCCCTATTTCTAAGAGCATATCGTATACTTCGACCCTCAGAACTGTTGGAGTGTTTGGTGGTTTCAATGGACGGCGTGTATACACAATTCACATCAGACAAAGTACAAGTAGCTACATGACATTGTGTATCGGTACAGGCTAGAGGGGAAGACCCAAGACCACCCCCCCCAAATCAGCAGTGGCATCAAGTAAAGAATCTACAGATGAAAATAAATGAGACTTACCCTGGTGGTTCGCAGATGTACCCCTTTGTAGAAATGACTGCTCCCGTCGCTCGCTGGAGATGTCCCGAGTCAAAGGAGTCGCAGTAAGTGAGGCCCCCACATCAACCGGATCTGCACACCCAATAGGCTCCATTCCTATGTGCACCAAAGGAGACAAAATGTACTCACCTCCATGTAGCCCACTGTTGGCGGATGATACCACATAATCAGTGTTCACCCCTCTGTCAGAAACAGGCCCACTGCTATCAACCACCACCACCTGAGGATTTACCAACGTCAAAGGATCAGTGCGCTCTTTAACTCCATCATCGACCATAGGCTTACTAGCCTAAAACGGTAAGTGGCATCTGGCTACCAGATGTCCAAGAGCGTGGCAGCGATGGCACCTAAACGGCACACCCACATAATCCAGAAGTTGGACGAAGTCCCCATCCTTGGATTGTACATTAATCTCAGTAGAGAGTCCCAACCGAAGGTCAGTTTTTACCAAAATCCTTGCCACCGTGTATTTTCCAGTCACATTATGTGAATGATCTGAACACACATAATCACCTAGGAAATTCCCAATCGCTGCAAACTGAGTTTCATTCCACAGATGCATGGGGAACCCAGGAAGCTTCACCCACATCGATTCAACAACAATTTTCTCCGTTTTAGAGTAAAAAAAGGGGGTCCATCTTTTTAGAATGATAGGGACGCCCAACATCAACCAATGTCTGCTCAAGACTGCATCAACCTCCCCTTTGTTCAATAGAATGAAAGAAAACCAGCCTTTCGTCAGCACCCGTATTTCAGGGGCTGAAGACACCAGATCCTTCTACTGCTCATCCGCCCAGCGCTGAAGGAATCCGCAGCCAAGTCTTTTGCCCCGAACATGTCCAACCACTGCTGTGTGTGTGTAATCCTCCGCCTCTTCCATCGTTACATCCACCCCCAACACTAACTTATCCTTTCTCTTCCGTTCATTAACCCTCTTCGCTGCATATTTTTGTGAGTCAGCCTTCGCAGAAGCCTCAGTTCGAGGAATAGGCACCCTGGCAGTAGTAGATAATTTAATATGATGCCCATCCCTATCCTGCCCTTCCACGGGCCTAGAAGAGACCACTGGCCCCCCGCCTTTCAAGAAGGGTCCATACATAGCCCCTGACCCCTCCACCTCCGCATTGTCAATGCCAGCAGCAATATTCCCTCGATCAAATACCCCAGCTGAGTGGTAAGCCACATCCACCTCCATGGCACCCCAGTCGTTCCTCAAATCATCTAGATCACCAACCCCTTGCACCAATCAACCAGATCACCAATCCCTGGCACCAAATAAGCAACTATCCTGACAGAACCGTAACCCCAAAAATTAAAAAAAATCCAATAACAGCTAGGGACCAGCCCCCAAGCCACCAAACACGCAATCAACGTTCTTCACCACAGAATCCTCCTAAATCCCCACGCATCCCAGTGTGGCCCGTCATCCAACCATGGCGTGGAATCAATGCCGTCCACCCACAAGCCCCTTCAAAATCGGCACACGTCTCCAAGTTCCAAATCGCAGCTGGACCGCATCACTCAGCTAAATGCCCAGAATCACAACATGGGTACACTATCTTGTCAAATTCAACATGGTTTGTTGTTTCCAGTATCAATTCCAATTGATCATATCATCGAGGCCCTAGCAGTTAAGTCATTCATAAACCGAATCCTGCTATTGGTAAGGGATTTAAATATTGAAAAAAAGATTATTGCCAGTGGTATTCTCTCCGCCAGTTTCCCTTTCTAATTCAGGATATCTGTCCACGCCAGACATAATCGTTCAGATAGCTGGAAAAAACAAGCAGATCTCTGCCATTATAGTTGCTGACTTCCAATGCCAAGAACCGCTCCTCTGTTCAAAGAAATCCCCCATATTAACTCCCTCACGCTCCAAGCCCCTCCGAGACCGAGCCAACAGCTCCAGGGGAAAACACACCACGATCTCTGAGAAAGTCTGCACAAATCCACGACTCTACCGCAGTTCTGAATCAATTCTTGGAGCGAAAAAATTCAAAAAACCTCCGATCTCCTCCACCCCTAATTATATATATATAATGGTGGATATTATATATATATATAAGTAGTTGAGGTTACTGTTAACTTAATATGATATATATATTTAGAATGGATACCTTATACAGTTATGAAAGTTAAATTTATAGCTATGATATTTTATACAATTTAATATATACATGTGTCTTGTTTTGTAAATAAAAAAAAGGTTAATAAATGAATATGATTTGGGTATTATCCCTTACATCGTCTGGAAAACATTTAGCTTACTAATTAACATATTGGGTAAATATATATATATATGATAGTATGATTAGTATACTCAATTTCCTAGCCTAAGTGATCATAAGTTGTACCATTAGTACAAAGGAGTCTATATATATTTATATACAAATATGCTTTATATATATATAAAGCAGGAATGGATCTACAATTTAGATAAACAAGTTACACGCGTACACATCTCAATCTTACCTAGGATATACATAAACACTACCTAATACAAAGTAACTATGTAAAATTATGTGTGCTACTTATATACGTGATTGACTCAATTTACAAATGTTTACATTATTATTTTTCCAATAAAAATCTGTATCTTACTAACCTCACCAAAGGAGTTATGCTACATGAGTTTCGATTACTAAAGGAAGGTGATTTAATTAAGAGACATTTTATGCATGGTAGAGTGTTGTCGTTTATAGAAGGCGCACGTCCCGGTCTAAAAGAATGAAAAAGAATCCCAGAGAGTTTTTAAAGTATTTTTGTCTCCTTGGGGGAACTCTCTACCATCTTAGTTCTAGGTTAACTGACTTTAACTTGTCTCCATCGTGGAATGCCAAGCTTGCTGCCTTTTTGTATTGCTAAGAACTCCCCACTACTCGGCTTTAAAACCTTTACACCATGATCCTTCCGGGGAGTGCAACATTTAAAACTTTTGTTCCACATGTTGTCACGTTAGAAACTATTGTAGGGAGCAAGATCTCGACTATCTCTCCATTGCTTTAAATTCCACAATGAGTGGTTAGATAGGGGGTGCCATTCGTCAGTCGGAAAAAGAGAATCTGATTACATCCCCTCATCGCGATTTTTTTTCCTGAATGAAATTTAAAAGAAGGTAAAGAGGGGAGTTTTATTAGATGGGACGAGCGTAGACTAGGGTGGAATTACTCTGTCTACCTCTATGATAGAGGATTGACAGAGAGCTAGGTCGTTAAGGATATCAATGCTCACTGCATTAGTAATGGCAGGATCATGATAACATTTATCTTTGTCTATGATCAGTGTGAAGCTAAATTTCTATCTCTGCTTTTGTTGGGCGTTGAAAAATAAAGTTTCATCACTTCCCATACTCGGTGTTGAAACTGAGTTTTTATCTCTTCTTATGCTCTGCATGTTTTCTTTTCCTTACTGGAGAGACCCTCACTAGATAATTCCGACGATGAGCAGTTGTGGTATCTTGTAATAAGCAGTCACTTGAAAAGTTCGATGGGGAGTCGCTTTGGTTCTCTACAATGGTAGCAGACGTTGAGACCTACAAATGGAGGAGGATGGGGAGAGGTTAACAGCCACCAGGAGGACAGTCAATCTTGGGCTGTGTAATTATTAATTGGAGAAGCTCGTCGTTTTGGAAAAAGAAGAAACGAGCAGCTCGCAGCTTTGAGGGAGAGGGTCTTCTCCACTATGGAATGACTCGAGCTGGGGAGAAAAAGATGAGGTTCTATTTCCTGTGCAGAGAAAAGAGAGGTTACGTTTTCTACTTGGCATATTTGCATTTGAATAATGCGGCTGCTGTTTATATATATTTATTTAGATCATAGTCTAAATGCTCAGCAGATTTGAAACATTGTACAGAGACGTGATGTTTGCTTTAGGACTACACAAACGTAGGTTTGAATACTATATTTATTTTTCCATTTTCTTTTAGAGATAACACCATATGGAAATCGACTTGTCTGAAATCCTTCGATATCCTGCCTTCTACATTTGTTCCAGCAAACATTTAGTTCTAGCCTAGTAAATGAGTCGACATGCCCTTAGTATGCCATAAATTTTGTTATCTATATGATTTCTTATGAGTGGTATTATGCCTCTAGGGAGATTTTTTTATATATATTATAGGTACCTTGTGGAGAGAATGCAATGCAAAAATCCCAAAGGTAAAGCAAGAGAAATGCTTGCTGGGCATTTACCATTATACTCAATACACTAATCACTATCATGAATCTTTTCATAAACTCTGCTATGAAAGGATGTTATGTGGTTGGGTCGAGTCTTTAAGGGAGATCATGAACCTTCCAATCATCATAATCAGTTTTCTCTTAGGTTTTAAGATGAACCAAAACCGTGTGATTTTCCCTGATGGCGAGCTTTCTGATTAATGGTATCATGTTTATAATAATATCTATAGATATTTATACTGTTAGACACCCTGTGCGAAGGAGCTCCTCCATAATCACAAACAAAATTAATCCTGTAGCACATCAGTGGAGGACGCTTTCTAGTTTGATAGAGTAATAGTTGTTATTATGTTGATTTTATGCTCCGGCATAATGGACCCTATTTTCACCACTCACGAATAAATTTAAATCTCCGTAACCTTTTAGGATGCTGCTATGAATAGATTCATCATCTACAAACCCAGTGTGATTATATCCTAGATTTTATGCGTGGTTTGTGAATAGGATTCATGTAATAGAGCTTCCATCTTACGAGTGATTTAAAGCTCTGTGATTATGAAAGTACTGTAACTGCATTCTCTAGGGTATGGCAGTGTCATCATCTCCATCCACCCCTAATGCCTAGATGGATCTAGTTCCAACTATCCTTCAATTGTTTGTGGGTTGCGATTACTCCAGGTGAGAACAACCAAGTAAGTTCTTGAGTTAATTGACGTACTGTTTCGAGTTCTAGTGTCATAAGGCCAAATAAGCCTTTATTGGAATGACATAGTATGTTGTCAAGTTTCCTTTTGATATGCTATTAAGTTGTTAAAATATGATAATTCTTCCACCCGAATAGATGCAGGAGTTGAATCTTGAGTTACACATTTTATACTGTTAGGTTATATTGAAAAGTAGTTATGAATTTATTAAATCTATACTTAGGGTATTGGTTAGTTATTACATTAAACTCTATATTCCCATATAAAGTAATAAATTTTCTATTTACGTACTATTTAGATATGGCTTTAATTGTTAATATATATGTAATGGTCAAAAGAGAAATAGCCATTGTTTAAATTGGAAAGATAGCTTGATAAAGCTCTCTATGAGAGAAGCGAGAGAAGATCAGGAAAGTGATTGACAACAACTATGTTGTAGGATGTAACCTCTTCCTCTTAATTTAATAAAATAACACAACTTTTTGTGGACGTGGCCCAAGATGCGGGTGAACCATGTCAAAATGTTCTCGTGGTATGTATTCTCTATATGTTTATCTTTTTATATAATTATGGTTGTACTTGTGCGATTCTTTTCCTTAATTTGTGTCTTAGTTATTTTATCGGTATTGTTTACTTTTGTGTGCCTTAGGCATTTCACTAATGTGATGGTTTTTATTATATTATTGTCTCTTGCTTTCTTATGGTTGAGTTGGGAATAATCAATTATAGATGTACCCCGGGGATCACTTTATTTAAGATATATATATTGGATATCTATAAACTATTTTCTCTCATATTTGTGACTCCGGTTTGATAAGTAAGTGCATTCAAATTTATATATATATATATATATATATATATATATATATATCCAAAGGATGAAGGAGGTTTCGTAAGGTAGGTGGTAATACAACATTCAAATGTAGAGTTAGAGAATTAGTTGAACGTCATTACAACATGTAAATATCAATGAATGTATATCTAAATGCTAAGATATTTTCTATTTTATTGTCGATTAGACAATTAGATCATTAATGATAATTTATGAGATGATCTTTTTCTTTATTTATATATTTAAAAACTGAAACATTACATTTCTGCGTAGCATGTATGGGTGATTTAACCGCATAGAAAAATTTTAAATTTTTATGAAATTTGGGTTCATGAGAAATGGTATGAGAGCACTAGGTTAAAACACTCGGGCCTATTGGGATCCACATGGATTGGCTAAAACATGAAAGTTGATGAGCTAATCACTCAGTTGTTTTTGTTTTGAATGCATGGACTAGTTTGGACGAGGAGTAATTTTATTCAAAGTACCACTTCAAGTTTCTCCAAAAGCGTAATGATAAGTATTTTTGTATTTCTTGCAAAATTTTGAATGAGGTATGTATTCATGTATTATGAGTTGTTCTTTTGTTATCTATGGCATTATTATGAAAAGTGGTATCTAGTTGAAATGATTTCTGTAATTGTGAAAAATATTGTGAACATACCGTTTATTTATAAATTTGGAAATTCCATAGAAACATCATTTAATTCCGCATTTTTGATGTCCAAATTTTATTACCTATGGACATCATTAAGTTAAAAGTATAGTTTCATCAATACACTACGAAGAAGTAAAAATTGTTCGATTCACTTGAATTCCCTCAATGTCTATGCATAGTGGTTACGACAAGATTCATATAATTTTCAGAAGATGATCGGATAGAGCATTTGTTAGGTAGAAGTTATAATTATTTAGGTACTTTCTTTGAAATAAAATTTAGTTCTGAAACGTCAAGTTAGAAGGTGCAACCTTGTACTTAGGATTATGATAGCATGCTTAAAACAAAAAGGTGTATACGGTCATTACTGTCATTATTTTCATAGATCCAATAGAATCAAGTTCATATATAATATAGCCTGAAGAAAAATTTATTTATCCCGAGTATTGATAGCTAGAAAGGATGTAACATACCAGGTTACATGATTAAATATATAATACATGTATTAATTCATGTGATTAAATGACTGACATGTTTTGAATATTATTCTTGTTTATGAAAAAAATCATCATTTATATTTCATTACATAATTTCTTACCCTCATTAAAAGTATTTTATAGCAGTATTTCCTAGAAGTTTGAGTGTATTTATTTTATAATGCATTTGAAATTCAGATAGACTATTGGTAGGAATTATTATATCTTTTAAAGATGGAAATGCATCAAGTTAAAAAGGTCTTGTTAATAATAGTAGTTTGATTATCAGAAAAGAAGAATTTTAATCTTGTTATGATTGATTGAACACATGATGTTGAGTTAGTATCCTTTAGTTGAATATTGATAATGCAGATGAAAAAAGTTTGAATTTTTGGTCTGATTATGATTTTATATATTGTTGAAAGAATGTTTATTGACCCACTGGGTGGAATGGAATATGGGGTAGAAGGAAATGGGCAAGTGGTAGCATCATGATGCAATTAACTAGCCGTTGGTATGGGACAACTCCCTTGAAATGTGGTCATAGTGCCTTGAGTGATGGGACTGGAGCTTGAGGCTCATTTATTCAAAACTGACCACTAAAGACCTAGGCAGTCTATATAATAGCCATCAAATTTTGAACTAAGGTTCATCACTTTTCCTGACGAGGAAATTTACCTTGGGGTTTTGCTGTGTTTACACCCAAGAGATTTGATGAGGGGATATGCTATGTTGTTGATCATGTTATGAGTCTGCCAAACTCTTATTGAGTTCGGGAGGTTGATGTCGAGTGCTGAAGCCATGTTACTACAAGAGGTTGATGCTAAGTGCTGAAGGCATTTTGAGTGCCTTGCTTCTACACAAAATCTTCTACCTAGTGGTTCTGTAAATAGGTCTCCTTGGGTGTTTTGTTTCCTATTTAAATTTATTTAATATTGTGCAAATTACAGTCATCCTTGGACACTTGTCCAAATATAAAACTATACAATAAAAATTAGTATAATGTTTTTTCCAACATAAAATGTATTTGTGAAATCTCCATAATTTTTTTTTTTAATTCTTTCTCTTTACTGTGAATAATTAGTAATTGGATCTATGTTAACACACACTTAAAATAAATAATACATTCGTATGCTAAACTTACTTATGTTCTGTCCCTTGTATTTTCCTACTGGTTAGAAGGGTATTATGGTTGACATGCCACTTACTTAGCTATGGCTAACTCTACTCCGTATGTTGATGCAAGTGCACTTATACTATCGGAATTCCTTATGACGCAGGTAACAAGAAAATATTAAAATAGACGCTTCCGATATTTACTTATATTTGGGTTAGCGACCTTCGGTTCTGTAATCAAGGTATGCATTAAACATAGCACACATACCCATGATCATTTCTATATGGGCTGCTTGTGAACCCTTTTGTATTGGCGCAATCCTCAAAATACAATACCATTCTTACAATGACATGAGACACAATTTGCAAGGTCTAAATGATTATCATTAACATTTTGAATTTACACTCTATTGCACTAAGAGTTGTCAAATACTTAAATTATGACAAGGATCACCCACAATGTGTTTACATAGTTAGTTACCCCAGTCAATAAAGTGATTGGATCGTTTTCTTTAACTACACAAAGTAAGTTTTCCAGATATTTGTTCCTATGTACCAACAACGTGGTTTCTGATCGACCCATTCCCTATCTTACAAAGGTATTGGCAATAACATAGTACATGGTTCGTTCACAAATTTATGATGTTTGAAATCCTAGTTCATAACCCTTCGTTTACTTGTATTGTGTAGGGATTATATGTAACATTTAAAATGCAACATACGAGGGTTATTTCCCATACCCACCAACGAATTCTGTAAGGCTAGCCATGTGACTCCACAAATGGTGATTGCAGGCGAAGGTGCCACCTGCACCTCGGCAAGTTGCACCGTACTGGGTGCATTTTTCCATACCCTCCAGCAAGGTTCTGTAAGGCTGGCCAAGTGACTCCATTAATGGTGGTTGATTATTTCCTTTATGGCATTCGAGTTAAGGCTCTATACTGTTTTTCCCTTGGGTCTGAATAGATTCGCTATACTTTCTGCACTGGTCTGTAAGAGAATGACTCCCCTCCATTGATGGCGCTCCAGGAAGGGTTTTCTTTAAGCTCCAAGGAAGCAGCCAATACACTTCGATGCCTCTGAGGTAATTTTTTAAAATGCCAAGTTCAGAATTCCTTTTTTTTTTGTTGAAGCGGTCCATCCTCATTGGGAAACTAACGTATCGTCAATTGTGATGGTAGGTGCTTCCAGCTTGGAATGGCGAGATTTAGAGTGATTCTTCCCTGACTGGTAAGTGGCATTGCTCTTTCCACCTTCATACAATGACAGGAAACAACTTGGGAAAGACCTTTCACCAACGACCAAAAAGGAGATTTAGTTTCATATCGTGGCTAGATCTTTGAAGCTTCGTCAGTTCAATGTGACCTAAGGTTTTATTGTCACGAACCCATTGTAATAATTAGCTTTATAATACTTTCTTCATGAGAATATAGGCCTTAAGGAAAGGCGTTTTGGACTGTCTAAATTCTAAATTCCAGAGCTCTCGTTTTTCTGTGTTTTTATCAAATAATACTTATCTATTTCCAGAATTTAAAGGAACACAGATTATTTTGCTCCGAGAATGCTGTAAGCAAAGGAGAATTAAGCTCTATGGATTTCACGACCTCAGGGTTAAAAATATGAATGAAATTTTATATGCTTCAATATTCGTTATAAATATGAATATGGTTTTGTATGATTCAGTTTCGATTACTTCCTGTTAGGTGACAGAGGTGGTTCTTCGAAATAGTATTTCCTGTGCGATATAAATTCAGTTTGAAGGGAAAATGGAATATGGATCTCAATGCATTTAAGTATAAAGCTTGAAATGATCTGACTTAGCAGTTGAATTAGTAATGTAACCATTTTTGCGGGATAATTGATGGGGTTTTGTTTTATAGAGGAACTCGCTGATCAACGATCGAAGTTCACTATCTAAGAGATTCTTCAAAAAATTTAACAGAGAGTCCATTGAATCTCAGTAATACCTCACGATGAGGAATTATAAGAAATTTTAATTCTGGAATACCTCTATAACATAAATATGTCGAATCTATCATACACAATAATGATATGTACACAGAAATCGTGGAATTTTTACACAGAGGGTTTTATACAATTCGATGATCCGTTTTTCATAGAGTCTTATACATTCAAATATAGGTCGAAGTTAAGCTATCACTAGATTCCACTTAAATAATGAAAATTGATATAGATATGCAATAATGATATGTAAAAAGAAATCGTGGAAATTTTTACACAGAGGTTTTTTATAGAACTCGATGATTCCATTTTCTTTTTGTTTCACAGGGGTTTGATACCGTCAAAATATAGGTTGAAAATTGGCTATCACTAGATCCAATGAAAATCGATACTTATGTGACCCAAAACTGAACAGTAAGTTATGAACATAATCCATCCCACTTTATCGCTATTTTCATAGTATAGACGCAGATTGGAATTACCAGATTTAAAGTAACTAGATTATGCCAATGAATAACTCAGGTTAGAATAATGAATCTCTCCCACGGAAAATACTAAATATCTATTTTTACAGATCAAGCATTATTTGACAGCAATTGTAACCAACCGTTTTCCCTTATGCACAAAACCTTATTTAAATAATTCGGACAAATAAAATAATAGAAAAATGCTTAGAGGGTTTTTACACAGAGGGTTTTTATAGAACTCGATGATTCCATTTTCTTTTTGTTTCACAGGGGTTTGATACCGTCAAAATATAGGTTGAAAATTGGCTATCACTAGATCCAATGAAAATCGATACTTATGTGACCCAAAACTGAACAGTAAGTTATGAACATAATCCATCCCACTTTATCGCTATTTTCATAGTATAGACGCAGATTGGAATTACCAGATTTAAAGTAACTAGATTATGCCAATGAATAACTCAGGTTAGAATAATGAATCTCTCCCACGAAAAATACTAAATATCTATTTTTACAGATCAAGCATTATTTGACAGCACCGACTCCACCTTCAACTCCACCTTTTTAGCTCTTATACCGAAGACAGACAAGCCTGTCAGCTTTGATGAATTCAGACCCATTTCTCTCTGCAATTGCATCTACAAGATCATCTCTAAGGTTATGGCGCGAAGACTCAAGAATATATTGTCTAAGCATATTTCTTGTGAGCAATTTGGCTTCTTGGAAGGACGCCATTTACATGAGGCTATTGGAGTTGCACAGGAAGGTTTACACACTCTCAAGGTGCAGAAGCAGAAGGGTGCTGTGATAAAGATTGATCTCTCCAAAGCATTTGACAGGGTTAGCTGGCTTTATATCCGCATGCTTCTTACCCATCTCGGGTTCTGCTATGAATTTATCAGATGGATAATGGCCTGCCTCACAACGGTGAACTTTGCTGTTCTGATTAATGGTTTTGCTAGCCCTTTCTTCCAGGCTGGGAGGGGGCTACGACAGGGATGTCCCCTGTCTCCGCTGTTGTTTCTCCTTGTTGCAGAAGGACTTAGCCGATTTATACTGAATGCAAAAGATGATGGTTCCTTTAGAGGCATATCTATCTCACAGGTACTGTTCATTACACATCTCCTTTTTGTTGATGACATTTTGATTTTCTGTGATGGCACGAGATAGGATATTGACAAGGTGGTTGAAGGCCTCCATTTAGTGCTAGTTGCAGCGGGTATGTTAGTAAATATTGACAAATCTACAATCACATGCTCGAATTTAACCGAGCAGGAGATTCTTAGTATGGTTAACAAACTACCATATAAGATTTTGGATATAGATGATGGATTAAAGTACCTTGGTTTTCACTTAAAACCGTATGCTTACTTGAAGGCTGATTGGTGCTGGTTAATTGCTAAATTAGAAAAGCGACTTCATGGTTGGAGTCATAACTGGCTCTCTCGGGCTGGGAGGCTGGTATTGATAAAATCAGTCTTGGAAGCAATTCCGGTGTATTGGATGTCACTTGCTTGGATACCCATAGGAGTTCTGGAGCAGATAAGGCGACTGTGTTTTTCCTTTCTTTGGAAGGGTACGAGTGATCATCGTGCATTGGTGTGGGTAAGATGGGAGAAAATTGTTGTTCCTAAAGCATTGGGAGGGTGGGGATTAAAGAATATTTTTATGTTTTCCAAAGCCTTGGGGGCCAAAGTGTCGTGGCGATTAATTCATACACAGAGTCTCTGGACTAGAGTGGTATATCATAAATATATTTCCCCTTTAACTCTTCTCGAATGGATCAGGCTGAGAAATAAGACGAGGGCAAACTGCTCTGTGGTCTGGAAAGCGGTGGTGCAACATTTCTCTTTAGTCGGATCTGGATTAGTGTGGCGGATTGGCGATGGGCGTCTCCTTCGATTTGGGATGGACCTTTGGGTTGGATGCAGGGGTGGACATGTCCTTTCTGTGGAACTGAGGTACTTTTTGGCTACTAGAGGATGTCATTATCTGGCTGATTTAGCGGATCCGGGAGCAACTACACTTTGGCAACAGGGGTGGATTTCTGCACGACATCTTGGGATCTCGGCTGAACTACAGGGGGCCTGGGAGGATTATATACGGTTATTAAAACATTCGCATATTCGATTGACCGATAGGACTGATTTACTTATCTGGGATCACCATCCCTCCGGAGTATATACACCTAAATATGGATATATCCAGCTCAATATGGAAATTCATAACAGGGAATTGGTGTGGTGGTGGAAATACTTGTGGAAGCTAAGATGTCCGGGTAAAGCAAAATTACTCTTCTGGGCGATCCTGGAAAATAAGGCCCCTACTTGGGACATTCTGCAAAAACGTTTTCTCCAGGGTCCGGGGATTTGTCCTCTTTGTAGGGATGCCGAAGAGAACATGGCTCATCTATTTATTCATTGTCGTTTTTCACAGGCTGTTTGGAATGATATCAGCAAGATATTGGATATTAAGGTGAGGTGGAGGGGTACAAGTGTGCTGGAAGCATTCCATATGTGGTGGTCTGTTCAATATTCCTCCACTTTCCGGGCATTCCCGTGTATATACACTTGGGGCATATGGATTGCCCGCAATAAGGTGTTATTCCAGGACTGCAGGGTTCCACTGGAATCTGTCGTGGCACAAATGGTGGCGGTTTATCTACATTATGTGACCCCTGTACAAGTTAGCAGAACTCAACCTGTGCGGGTTGAAACGATTGACATCTCCATGCCGTGGGATTTTTTTGATGGCGCCTCCTTAAACCATCAATCGGTTTGTGGAGGGGGGGGAGTCCTTTACAAATCAGAGGCGCATTATTTCCATCTGGTGGCTGGTTTGGGAAGAGGAACAAATAACTATGCAGAACTCATGTCTCTAAAATTGCTGATGTTATTTGCTCTTGAACAAGGATGCTTATCTCTTCAGATTTTTGGTCACTCCTTGATAGTCATCAACTGGGCAAAGGAGATCTCACTGTGTAATGTGATGGTTCTATTACCTATCCTGGAGGAGGTGAACCAGATAAAATTGTCTTTTAACCACATCACATTTACACATGTGTACAGGGAGAGGAATGGGATGGCAGACCAGCTATCCAAGGAGGCAACGCAGCAGGATTTAGCTCATGGAACATGGAGGATAACTATACATTCTCCGGAAGGCACATTCAGCTATTATCACAGACCATTTTATGAGGATAATGAGGATAATGAGGCCCTGCATTGATCTACCACGCATTTGATGATTGGGGAGATATGGGATGGCTGATCGCTGAATCACTCAATGGGAGGCATCCCACAGGCATTATATTTTGAGGACTGGCTGGAACTATAGATTGAAGCTATCATGCACGGGCTGTATCATTCCTCTGTTTACTGTATCATTCCTCTGCTTACGGGCTGTAGATTGAAGCTAAATGGCGGGCTGACTGGACAGCATATATTGATCAGAGATGGTCACGACCTTCTTTTATTTGAGAAATTGTATGTCGAGATTTTTGAATTTGTATGGGTTTTTACTTGCGGGCTGTATGGACAGCATCATTCTTGATGATCAGCGATGGTCACGACCTACACTTTGAGACAGTAGTCGGAGATGCAGGCTGGAGGACAGTCATATCTCTGATGTCAATAATATGGGATGTAATATGTGACAATGTAGGGATCTTAGTGATTCTATTACATGTGCAGAATGTAATTTTGTTCCTCTTTTTGAAATAAAATTACGAATTTTTCCAAGGAAAAAAAAAAAAAAAATGCTTAGAGTCTGTAATAACAAAACCTGGAACTTGTAACCCGAATGAAGCTAGAACAACCACGTTCCACCCAACCATAGATTAGGTACAAACACCAAGTTTGTTCGTAATCACCCCCAAGCCAGATGCATGCATGAGAAGTGTGGACAGTTAACCTCAAACTCAGTCGCATTTTTCTAGAATTCCTTGCCTAACACAAAGTGCTCACACAGCAAGTGTAATTCTCTCCGGCATACTCAGCAGTGTCCTGCCTCTCACATATGCCATCCCTTTATAGTTTTTGCCTAGGTCTTATCATTAGCAGCCAATTCCTCATGGAATTTTCGCAGCTAAGTAAATCCCTGATTTTCAGGGTGTGTCTAGTGTCTTAAATACACTTCTGACACCTGTTCTGGTTTCCCAGAGGCTAACTCTAACTTGTCCCACACTTCTCCATGCATGATCTCCTCATTTAACTTGGGTGTTCCTGCTCATCCTTATATTAAAATAATAAAAATTGTTTTCTTACAACAGTCCTCCTAGCACTTAATCAGCCGATTTGTCATCTGGCCCCTTATTGAAATAAATCTCACAATGATAAAATAATATATATATATATATATTTACAAACCAAAATAATGTCCTTTCATTATTGGGGAGGGACGTCACATCCTTTCCCCCTTATTATGAACACTGTCCTCAGTGTTCTAGTCTTCCTACATCGGTCCTGGGAATAAATTCGGATACTTTTCTAGTATCTCACTTTCCAATTCCCAGGTCGCCTCCTCAGGACTAAAGTGCTTACATTGCACCTTTACCTGAGCGATGGCTTGGTTCCGAAGTACTGTTTCTTTCCTGTCCAGAATGCGTAAAGGTTCCACTTGAAATTCGCCTTCTGGAGCCTCCTGTATCAAATTCCAATCAATAATATGAGTGGGGTCATGAATATACTTTTTCAGTAATGAAATGTGAAAAATATTATGAATTCTTAAATGTGCTGGTAATGCCAGCTTATAAGCTACGGGTCCGATCCTCTCCAGTATTTGGAAGGGCCCACGGAATTGTGGTGCCAATTTAGTGCAACTCCCTAGTCGGAGTGAGCTTTTCTTTGGTTTAACCCGCAAGTACACATGATCTCCAACTGAGAATTCCTTATTCTGTCTTTTTAGGTCAGCATAACTTTTTTGGCGGTCCTGGGCCACCTTTAAATTTTTTTGCACCTTCTGGACTGTTTGTTCCATAACGTGCAGCAAATCCGGTCCTACCAATAAACGATCGACCGGACTATCCCAGCTAATTGGGGTAGTGCAGTTTCTTCCATAAAGAATTTCGAATGGACTCATTCTTGATGATGCTTGATACCCGTTGTTGTAAGCGAACTCTACCAGATGTAAATAGTCTTCCCATTTGGTGGGTTTTTCCATGACGTACATTCTCAACATATCTTCAATGATCTGATTTGTACGCTCAGTCTGTCCATCCGTTTCAGGGTGATAACTCGTGCTGAAATTAATTCTTGTTTCTAGACATGCAAATAAAGACTTCCAGAATTTGGATGTAAATTTTGCATCCCTGTCTGAAATTACCATCTTTGGTACTCTGTGTAATCTGAATATTTCTTTTAGAAATATTCCTGCAATATCTGCTGCCTTGAAGGTGGTTTTTACAGGAATGAAATGTGCAGATTTGCTAAATTTGTCAACCACCACCATTATAGAGTCATGTTGTCGCTGTGTTCTTGGCAAACCTATGATCAAATCTAATGAAATCACTTCCCATTTCCACTCAGGAATTGGTAATGGTTGTAACAAACCAGCAGGATGTCTACGGTCTGCCTTCACCTATTGACATTCCAAGCATTTAGATAAATAATCAGCTAGATCAGTTTTTAATTTAGGCCAAAAGAACTATTTTCTAAGGGCTATTATCATTTTTTGATACCCGAGATGACCTGCAAAGGGGGGTTTGTGCATCTCATTTAGAATAAATAATTTAATTTCTGCAACATTAGGCATGTATAGCCTATCTTTGAACCAAATCAGACCTTTCTGATCAATTCTTAAATCTGTCCCGTTCATGTTTATCTCATTTTTCTGAATTTTACTTTGCAGATTTATGTATTCTGCATCCTGTTTGCTTGCCACCCTTATTTTATCCATGAGATTACTCTCTGGTTGACTCATTATTATTTCGTACACCTCATGGGTCCTTCGACTAAGTGCATCTGCCACCGTATTTTCCTTACCTTTTATGTGTTTTACATCAAAGTCGAATTCACTTAAAAAGGCCATGCACCTTGCTTGTCTGGCATTGAATCCTGGTTGATTAAATAAGTTCTTGATGCAAGTGTTATCTGTTAATAACAGAAATTTCTTTCCCAGCAGGTAGTGATGCCACATTTTCAGTGCGTGTACTACTGCCGTTAATTCCAAGTCGTGAACCACGTAGTTGCATTCATGCTCTTTTAGTTTCCGTGATTCATAACACACTACATGTCCGTCCTGGGACAATACTCCTCCCACTCCCTCTTTACTGGCATCCGTACAAGCCGTGTATTCCTTACACGGGTCTGCTACCTTTAGAACAGGTGCCCTGGTCAGTAAATCTTTGAGTCGTTCAAAACTTTCTTGACACTTGCAGGACCAAACAAACTTTATTCCCTTTTTCTGTAGTGAAGTAATGAGATAGGCGATCTTTGAGAATCCCTCAATGAACCTCCGATAGTAACCGGTGAGTCCCATGAAAGATCTAATATCAGCTACATCCTTTGGTACTAGCCAATCCGCTATGGCTTTTATTTTCTGTGGGTCGACCAAAATTCCTTCTTCAGAAATAATATGGCCTAAGTACTGAATTTCCTTTTTGAAGAATTGACATTTCTCTAACTTAGCATACAACTGATGATCCCTCAAGGTTTGCAATACAATTCTGATATGTTGTTCGTGTTCTTCCTTCGACTTGGACTATATCAGGATATCATCAATAAAAATCAACACAAACTGGTCTATATATTTGTTGAAGATACCATTCATTAAACACATGAATGCGGCAGGGGCGTTGGTTAGACCAAAAGGGATCACTACAAATTCGTAGTGTCCGTATCGAGTACGGAATGTGGTTTTACTTATGTCTTCATTTTTAATACGAATTTGATGGTACCCAGATCGAAGATCTAGTTTGGAAAAGACTTTGGCTCCCCCTACTTGGTCGAACAAATCATTAATTCGTGGTAAGGGGTATTTATTCTTAATAGCTACCTTATTCAGTTGCCTATAGTCAATACACAGTCTTAGAGTCCCATATTTTTTCTTGACAAAAAGGACCAGTGCACCCCAAGGCAAGACACTAGGTCTGATATACCCTTTATCTAATAGTTCTTGAATCTGAATTTTCAATTCAGTCAATTCTGGAATACTCATCCTATAAGGTACCTTTGACACTGGTGCAGATCCAGGTAAAAGTTCAATGGAAAAATCTATTTCCCGTTGAGGGGGTAACCCTGGTATTTCCTCTGGAAATACGTCTAGGAACTCGCCTAAGACAGGGGGCTCTGCTATGGAAGCTTGGCTTCCATTGAGGAGTAAATCAGATACTTGTACTGCGTAAATCTTGCATCCTTTTCTTATGCACTTCTTTAATTGCATAGCAGAAATCTGCCTAACAGAGACAGGTTTTTGTTTTCCATTCACTGTTCTTAGAGTTTGGTCTTCAGCAATGTATGTAAAGTTTTTGGTGAAGCAGTTCAGTACTACTTTATATCTTTCAAGCCATTCCATACCTATTATCATGTCATACGACCCCAAAGGTAACACATTTAAATTAATTTTTGTTTTGTGACCTTGTATTTGAAGTTCACAATCAGTAATATATTCAGTTACCTTCCTTTTTGCTCCTGTAGCTAACTGGACTAACCAAGGTTTTGGGTGCTTTACCTGAGTGAGTTGACAGTGCTCCATCATTTTGGGAGTGATGTAGCTTAAAGTTTCCCCTGGGTCAATTAAAACAGTACAAGTATGGTCAGAAATTTTACCTTCAATTTCCACAATTGCAGATTGATGATCTGCCTGCCGGTCTTCCAAGGATGCATTAATTCGGTGATAACTTTTCCCAATGTCTCCCACCGTGGATGCCTCTTGTATATTATGCAACACCCTGTTTGCTTCATTGTACCGTGGACAATTCCTGCGTAAATGGGATTCACCACATTCCCAACACTTCAGGGGTTCTTTAGGATTACCAACACTTCCTTTTATTCCCATGTTAGGGGGTTTAAAGGTTTTCTGCTGCAACGGTTCATTCTTAGGGAATGAATTTCCTTGGAAGTTTTTGGGCATGTTCCTGAAGGGCGGGGGTTTGAAGCCTTTCTTCCGCTGGTTAAACTTTTCCTGTTTCTTATCCTTCCATGCTTTAGAAGTATCATTCATTTGTTTGTACTGTTCAAAACATAGCCTAGCCATTCTCAATGCTTCGTCTAAAGTTCTTGGATTGTCGAACTCAATTCGATCTTTATAGGACTGCGGCAGACAGCTTAAGAACCGTTGTACCTTTAATTTTTCTTCCTTGATATATGGAACGAACCGTAACAGGTCTAGAAATTTATTGATAAGATCTTCCATTGTCATTTGACCCAGCTTCAATTCGTAGAATTCCTTGGTTTTTCTTTCATAATAACTTTCTGATAAGTACTGTTTCTTGAATAGTTTCTTGAATTCTACCCATTCAAGGTTCTTCTCTTTCAGTCCCTGGGAAATCTTAAGGTCTTGCCACCATATGCTGGCCTTCCCCTTCAGATTGTAAACAGCCATTCTGACTTTCATGTTTCTGGAGTAATTGTAGATTTGAAAGTATTTTTTGATGTCCAACAACCAGGCTTCTGCTTCTTCCCCAGTCTTTGATTCTCCATCAAAGCTGGTAGGTTTTATCTTTTTGAATTCACCTTCCAGGTGGTCAACCTTCCTCTTTCCCATGGTCTTGTCTTGATGCTCAGATTTCTGGGTCTTGTTGGAGGAGTTCCCTTTTTTCTCAGCGTTTTCGTCAGTCTCTTCTTTCCTCTTGGTCTCCTCCTTTTGTTTTTCGCCATTAATCCTTTCATGAAGACTCTGCAGCAAAATTTCATTGATTTCTTGCTGCTTTTCCTGAACTTTCTTTAGTTGTTCATTGTCCGCCTTGAAGCTCTGTATCTCCATGATCAAGCTTCTCATAGTTTCTAATACCTGACTTGCTTCAGAATGTTCTTCTGTTCGTGCCTGTTCATTCCCTTCAGGCTGTTCTCCATATTCCTCGTGCGTAGTCATCTGAAAAATCAAACTGGAACATATGCATACAGCATCTGAATACATTATTAGAATTTTATATTTCATGTTCAACAGAAGTTAGGTGTTTCCAAAGGCGACAGGGTTGAATCTAGCTCTGATACCATATGTGAAATCTCCATAATTTTTTTTTTTTAAATTCTTTCTCTTTACTGTGAATAATTAGTAATTGGATCTATGTTAACACACACTTAAAATAAATAATACATTCGTATGCTAAACTTACTTATGTTCTGTCCCTTGTATTTTCCTACTGGTTAGAAGGGTATTATGGTTGACATGCCACTTACTTAGCTATGGCTAACTCTACTCCGTATGTTGATGCAGGTGCACTTATACTATCGGAATTCCTTATGACGTAGGTAACAAGAAAATATTAAAATAGACGCTTCCGATGTTTACTTATAGCTGGGTTAGCGACCTTCGGTTCTGTAATCAAGGTATGCATTAAACATAGTGCACATACCCATGATCATTTCTATATGGGCTGCTTGTGAACCCTTTTGTATTGGCGCAATCCTCAAAATACAATACCATTCTTACAATGACATGAGACACAATTTGCAAGGTCTAAATGATTATCATTAACATTTTGAATTTACACTCTATTGCACTAAGAGTTGTCAAATACTTAAATTATGACAAGGATCACCCACAATGTGTTTACATAGTTAGTTACCCCAGTCAATAAAGTGATTGGATCATTTTCTTTAACTACACAAAGTAAGTTTTCCAGATATTTGTTCCTATGTACCAACAACGTGGTTTTTGATCGACCCATTCCCTATCTTACAAAGGTATTGGTAATAACATAGTACATGGCTCGTTCACAAATTTATGATGTTTGAAATCCTAGCTCATAACCCTTCGTTTACTTGTATTGTGTAGGGATTATATGTAACATTTAAAATGCAACGTACGAGGGTTATTTCCCATACCCACCAGTGAATTCTATAAGGGTAGCCATGTGACTCCATAAATGGTGATTGCAGGCGAAGGTGCCACCTGCACCTCAACAAGTTGCACCGTACTGGGTGCATTTTTCCATACCCTCCAGCAAGGTTCTGTAAGGCTGGCCAAGTGACTCCATTAATGGTGGTTGATTATTTCCTTTCTGGCATTCGAGTTAAGGCTCTATACTGTTTTTCCCTCGGGTCTGAATAGATTCGCTATACTTTCTGCAGCTATCTGTAAGAGAATGACTCCCCACCATTGCTGGCACTCCAGGAAGGCTTTTCTTTAAGCTCCAAGGAAGCAGCCAATACACTTTGATGCCTCTGAGGTAATTTTTTAAAATGCCAAGTTCAGAATTCCTTTTTTTTTTGTTGAAGCAGTCCATCCTCATTGGGAAACTAACGTATCGTCAGTTGTGATGGTAGGTGCTTCTACCTTGGAATGGCGCAGATTTAGAGTGAGTCTTCCCTGACCGGTAAGTGGCATTGCTCTTTCCACCTTCATACAATGACTAGAAACAACTTGGGAAAGACCTTTCACCAACGACTAAAAAGGAGATTTAGTTTCATATCGTGGCTAGATCTTTGAAGCTTCGTCGGTTCAATGTGACCTAAGGTTTTATTGTCACGAACCCATTGTAATAATTAGCTTTATAATACTTTCTTCATGAGAATATAGGCCTTAAGGAAAGGCGTTTTGGATTGTCTAAATTCTAAATTCCAGAGATCTCATTTTTCTGTGTTTTTATCAAATAATACTTATCTATTTCCAGAATTTAAAGGAACACAGATTATTTTGCTCCGAGATGTTGTAAGCAAAGGAGAATTAAGCTCTATGGATTTCACGACCTCAGGGTTAAAAATATCAATGAAATTTTATATGCTTCAATATTCGTTCTAAATATGAATATGGTTTTGTATGATTCAGTTTCGATTCCTTCCTGTTAGGTGACAGAGGTGGTTCTTAGAAATCGTATTTCCTGTGCGATATAAATTCAGTTTGAAGGGAAAATGGAATATGGGTCTCAATGCATTTAGTTGAAAACGTTACCAGTGATATCATGTTCTATCTGTAATTCGCCATTCCCAAATTCTTTGGAGTTGCTCCTTTTAGATACCACCCCATACATGATCTTCTTTAGCATGAGTCGCGGCCAAACCCTAGGTTTGGTATAAAGCTTGAAATGATTTGACTTAGCAGTTGAATTAGTAATGTAACCGTTTTTGCGGGATAATTGATGGGGTTTTGTTTTATAGAGGAACTCGCTGATCAACGATCGAAGTTCAGTATCTAAGAGATTCTTCAAAAAATTTAACAGAGAGTCCATTGAATCTCAGTAATAACTCACGATGAGGAATTATAAGAAATTTTAATTCTGGAATACCTCTATAACATAACTATGTCGAATCTATCATACACAATAATGATATATACACAGAAATCGTGGAATTTTTACACACAGGGTTTTATACAATTCGATGATCCATTTTTCACAAAGTCTTATACATTCAAATATAGGTCGAAGGTTAGCTACCACTAGATTCCACTTAAATAATGAAAATCGATATAAATATGCAATAATGATATGTAAAAAGAAATCGTGGAAATTTTTACACAGAGGGTTTTTATAGAACTTGATGATTCCGTTTTCTTTTTGTTTCACAGGGGTTTGATACCGTCAAAATATAGGTTGAAACTTGGCTATCACTAGATCCAATGAAAATCGATACTTATGTGACCCAAACCTGAACAGTAAGTTATGAACATAATCCATCCCACTTTATCGCTATTTTCCTAGTATAGACGCAGATTGGAATTACCAGATTTAAAGTAACTAGATTATGCCAATGAATAACTCAGGTTAGAATAATGAATCTCTCCCACGGAAAATACTAAATATCTATTTTTACAGATCAAGCATTATTTGACAGCAATTGTAACCAACAGTTTTCCCTTATGCACAAAACCTTATTTAAATAATTCGGACAAATAAAATAACAGAAAAATGCTTAGAGTCTGTAATAAAAAAACCTGGAACTTGTAACCCGAATGAAGCTGGAACAACCACGTTCCACCCAACCATATATTAGGTACAAACACCAAGTCTGTCCGTAATCACCCCCGAGCCAGATGCATGCATGAGAAGTGTGGACAGTTAACCTCAAACTCAGTCGCATTTTTCCAGAATTCCTTACCTAACACAAAGTGCTCACGCAGCAAGTGTAATTCTCTCCGGCATACTCAGCAGCGTCCTGCCTCTCACATATGCCATCCCTTTATAGTTTTTGCCTAGGTCTTATCATTAGCAGCCAATTCCTCATGGAATTTTCGCACCTAAGTAAATCCCTGATTTTCAGGGTGTGTCTAGTGTCTTAAATACACTTCTGACACCTGTTCTGGTTTCCCAGAGGCTAACTCTAACTTGTCCCACACTTCTCCATGCATGATCTCCTCATTTAACTTGGCTGTTCCTTCTCATCCTTATATTAAAATAATAAAAATTGTTTTCTTACAACAGTCCTCCTAGGACTTAATCAGCCGATTTCTCATCTGGCCCCTTATTGAAATAAATCTCACAATGATAAAATAATATATATGTATATATATATTTACAAACCAAAATAATGTCCTTTCATTATTGGGGAGGGACGCCACAGTATTCATCTTGTTACGATGTTGATTTTCCTAAAAATATGCTATGTTATGAGTTGACTGTCATGTTTCTGCTGGAAGTATGCAGATGTTATTTTTGATGAGTTTCCAGAGGTCTCATGCTTGTAGGCAAGTCTCTATGATTGCTGATATACAAAAGAGCGTTATGTATGCAATTCTTCATGATTGCAGGAAATACATAAAAGTTATGAATGCAAGTCTTCATGATTGCAGGAAATACATAAAAGTTATGAATGCAAGTCTTCATGATTGCAGGAAATAAATAAGAATTTTGTATGCAAGTCTCCATGAATACTGAAGTACAAAGAGGTCTGGTGATTACAACGTTCGGTTGAAAGAATTGTTTTATGATATGACCTAATGATAATGATTGTCTTGTAGCTAGACTCTCACATGTATTTATGTATGAATATTATGAATGCTGGAATAAGCAAAATATTTCCTCAAAGAAGAGGAAGAAAGATGAATATTTACCATTTTGGAATTTTGTATACTCATGATATACTAAAGAACGTTTGGAGATCTTGTATGATCTGTGTAATGTGAAGGATATAAGTGAAGAAGGCTTGTTGAAAATCGCAAAAACATGAATATGACAAAAGCATCAGAACAAAAGTAAGTGAAAGATGGGAAATGATGCAAAAGACAAACCGTTGAACACCGAGGACAGTGTTATCTTTAAGGGGTGGAGTGTGTAACATCCCTCAAATTCAACTCCTATTGTTATTTCTATTGTAAAAGTGAGTATGAATTTTGTAAATGGCCATGGTGAGGAGCTCAAGGCCAAGGCCCCACCAGTGGACCTCGGGATAGTTTTATGTTTATAAGTCTTAGTTTAAGCCTAGATGGTAATGCGACTAAAATTATAAGTAACAAAACCACCCATAAGAAAAGATAATGTGTTGGCTAATCATATTATGAATTATCATAGGTGGGAACACAGGTTCAGCCTAGTAGGATTACTATTCACCTTAAATATCTATCTAAGATACTACGGCTTAAATAATTTTAATCCTACTGTAGCTAAACCATTAAGAAATATTTTATGTATATATAATTATATATATAATGGTGGATATTATATATATATAAGTAGTTGAGGTTACTGTTAACTGAATAGGATATATATATTTAAGATGGATACCTTATAGAGTTATGAAAGTTAAATTTATAGCTATGATATTATATACAATTTAATATATACATGTGTCTTGTTTTGTAAATAAAAAAAGGTTAATAAATAAATATGATCTAGGTATTATCCCTTACATCGTCTGGAAAACATTTAGCTTACTAATTAACATATTGGGTAAATATATATATATATATATATGATAGTATGATTAGTATACTCAATTTCCTAGCCTAAGTGATCATAAGTTGTACCATTAGTACAAAGGAGTCTATATATATTTATATACAAATATGCTTTATATATATATAAAGAAGGAATGGATCTACGATTTAGATAAACAAGTTACACGTGTACACATCTCAATCTTACCTAGGATATACATAAACACTACCTAATACAAAGTAACTATGTAAAATTATGTGCACTACTTATATACGTGATTGACTCAATTTACAAATGTTTACATTATTATTTTTCCAATAAAAATATGTATCTTACTAACCTCACCAAAGGAGTTAAGATACATGAGTTTCGATTACTAAATGAAGGTGATTTAATTAAGAGACATTTTATGCATGGTAGAGTGTTTTCGTTTATAGAAGGCACACGTCCAGGTCTAAAAGAATGAAAAAGAATCCGAGAGATTTTTTCAAGCATTTTTGTCTCCTTGTGGGAACTCTCTACCGTCTTAGTTCTAGGTTAATTGACTTTAACTTGTCTCCATCGTGGAACGCCAAGCTTGCCTCCTTTTGTATTGCTAAGAACTTGCCACTACTCGGCGTTAAAACTTTTACACCATGATCCTTCGGGGGAGTGCAACATTTAGAACTTTTGTTCCACACGCTATCACATTAGAAACTGTTGTAGGGAGCATGATCTCGACTGTCTCTCTGTTGCTTTAAATTCCACAATGAGTGGTTAGATAGGGGGTGCCATTCGTCAGTCAGAAAAAGAGAATCCAATTACATCCCCTCATCGCGATTTTTTTTCCTGAATGAACTTTAAAAGAAGGGAAAGAGGGGATTTTTATTAGATGGGACGAGGGTAGACTAGAGGGGAATTACTCCATCTACCTCTGTGATAGAGGATGGACAGAGAGCTAGGGTGTTAAGGACATCAATGCTCACTGCATCAGTAATGGGAGGATTTTGATAACATTTATCTCTGTCTATGCTTGCTGTGAAGCTAAATTTCTATCTCTGCTTCTGCTAGGTGTTGAAAAAGAAAGTTTCATCTCTTCCCATACTCGGCGTTGAAACTGAGTTTTTATCTCTGCTTATGCTCTGCATGTTTTCTTTTCCTTACTGGAGAGACCCTCACTAGATAATTTCGGTGATGAGCAGTTGTGATATCTTGTAATAAGCAATCACTTAAAAAGTTCTATGGGTGCTCGCTTTGGTTCTCTACAATGGTAGCAGACGTTGAGACTTGCAAATGGAGGAGGATGGGGAGAGGTTAACGGACGCCAGGAGGAAAACCAATCTTGGGCTGTGTAATTATTAATCAGAGAAGCTCGTTGTTGTGGAAAAATAAGAAATAAGTAGCTTGTACCTTCAAGGGAGAGGGTCTTCTCCACTGTGGAATGACTCGAGCTGGGGAGAAAAAGATGACGTTCTATTTCCTGTGCGGAGAAAAGAGAGGTAACATTTTCTACTTGGCATATTTGCATTCGAATAATGCGGATGCTGTATATATATATTTATCTAGATCATAGTATAAATGCTCAGCGGATTTGAAACATTGTACAGAGACGTGATGTTTGCTTTAGGACTACACAAATGTAGGTTTGAATACTATATTTATTTTGCCATTTTATTTTAGAGATAAAACCATATGGAAATCGACTTGTCTGAAATCCTTCGATATCCTGCCTTCTACATTTGTTCCAGCAAACATTTAGTTCTAGCCTAGTAAATGAGTCGACATGCTTTTGGTATGCCATAAATTTTGTTATCTATATGATTCCTTATGAGCGGTATTATGCCTCCAGGGAGATTTTTTTTATATATATTATAGGTATCTTGTGGAGAGAATGCAGTGCAAAAATCCCTGCAGGTAAAGCAAGAGAAATGCTTGCTCGGCATTTACCATTATACTCAATACACTAATCACTATCATGAATCTTTTCATAAACTCTGCTGTGAAAGGATGTTATGTGGTTGTGTCAAGCTAAGGTATTTTACTATGTGTAGTTATCATAGAGTTTATTGAAGAGTGTGAAATCGTAATGAGTATGTATTCTTATTTTGTGTGTCTTTAATGGAGATCATGAACCTTCCAATCGTCATAATCGTTTTTCTGTTAGGTTTTAAGATGAACCAAAACCTTGTGAATTTCCCTGATGGCGAGATTTCTGATTAATGGTATCATGTTTATAATAATATATATAGATATTTATGCTGTTAGACACCCTGTGCGAAGGAGCTCCTCCATAATCACAAACAAAATTAATCCTGTGGCACATCAGTGGAGGACGTTTTCTAGTTTGATAGAGTAATTGTTGTTATTATGTTGATTTTATGCTCTGGCATAATGGACCCTATTTTCACCACTCATGAATAAATTTAAATCTCCGTAACTTTTTAGGATGCTGCTGTGAATGGATTCATCATCTACAAACCCAGTGTGATTATATCCTAGATTTTATGCACGGTTTGTGAATAGGATTCATGTAATAGAGCTTTTGCCTTACGAGTGATTTAAAGCATTGTGCTTATGAAAGTACTGTAACTGCATTCTCTAGGGTATGGCAGTTTCATCGTCTCCATCCACCCCTAATGCCTAGATGGATCTAGTTCCAACTATCCTTCAGTTGTTTGTGGGTTGCGATTAGTCGAGGTGAGAACAACCAAGTAAGTTCTTGAGTTAATTGACGTACTATTTCGAGTTCTAGTGTCATAAGGCCAAATAAGCCTTTATTGGAATGACATAGTATGTTGTCAAGTTTCCTTTTGATATGCTATTAAGTTGTTAAAATATGATAATTCTTCCACCCGAATAGATGCAGTAGTTGAATCTTGAGTTACACATTTTATATTGTTAGGTTCTATTGAAAAGTAGTTATGAATTTATTAAATCTATACTTAGGGTATTGGTTAGTTATTACATTAAACTCTATATTCCCATATAAAGTAATAAATTTTCCATTTATGTACTATTTAGATATGGCTTTAATTGTTAATATATATGTAATGGTCAAAAGAGAAATAGCCCTCGTTTAAATTGCAAAGATAGCTTGATAAAGCTCTCTACAAGAGAAGCCAGAGAAGATTAGGAAAGTGGTTGACGACAACTATGTTGTAGGATGTAACCTTTTCCTCTTGATTTAATAAAATAACACAACCTTTTGTGGACGTAGCCCAAGATGCGGGTGAACCATGTCAAAATGTTCTCGTGGTATGTATTCTCTATACGTTTATCTTTTTATATAATTATGGTTGTACTTGTGTGATTCTTTTCCTTAATTTTGTGTCTTAGTTATTTCATCAGTATTATTTACTTTTGTGTGCCTTAGGCATTTCACTAATGTGATGGTTTTTATTATATCATTGTCTCTTGCTTACTTATGGTTGAGTTGGGAATAATAAATTATAGATGTACCCCGGGGATCACTTTATTTAAGATATATATATTGGATATCTATAAACTATTTTCTCTCATATTTGTGCCTCCGGTTTGATAAGTAAGGGCATTCAATTATATATATATATATATATATATATATATATATATATATATATATATATCCAAAGGATGAAAGAGGTTTCGTAAGGTAGGTGGTAATACAACATTCAAATGTAGAGTTATAGAATTAGCTGAACATCATTACAACATGTAAATATCAATGAATCTATATCTAAATGTTAAGATATTTTCTATTTTATTGTCGATTAGACAATTAGATCATTAATGATAATTTATGAGATGATCTTTTTCTTTATTTATATATTTAAAAACTGAAACATTACATTTCTGCATAGCATGTATGGGTGATTTAACCGCATAGAAAAATTTTAAAATTTTATGAAATTTGGGTTCATGACAATCCGTGACCTTACGTGGTCAATAATCATAAAAACTTTACAATAACTTATAACATAATGTTTTTCTCACAACATAAAATGTTCAGATTTTGGGTATTTGACATGACCATCTGCCAAATTCACATGTTAGTAACAAAATAAAATATTTGTAAGATATTTTTCCTATGCATAAAAACTAAGAAGATCATCCTTCACACTATAATATCTATACTTGATCATCTACATAAAACATTTTTTTCTTACTAAGCTTTTGTGAGTAAACAACAAAACTGGTATGTACCCATGTTAGAAATGTCAAATACCTCTATTAATCATAAAACAATCTTATATTAATAAAGGCATATATCCTATTTACCTACTCATGGTAACTCACTTCCAAGCATATAGGTGTTTCTTTATTAACCTTGACATAATAAGTAACCCTCTTCATGTTACTAATTTTAACTATGCCAACTTCAACTTCATGGATTTTCATATATGAAAGTTGTAACATAATACATTTCATACCTCATATATTATGATCATGAGAATTTTCATGATCATATATTTTACTTCGAAGTAACTCATTCGTCATGTTACACTAATCTTGGTAATAACCTAAACTCGAAATTTTCCACCAAGACACAATACACCACATCATCATAAGATAGTATAAACAAATAACAAAATACTTCATGACAGATAATAAGAACTAGTGAGAGTTATATCATCAGTAACTTCCTTCCTTCTCCTTCAAAATCCAAAGTCTAGGGTTAAACTCTGATTTATTTAATCTCATAATTTATTTGGAAGGACGCTATATCTTTCCATTTCTCATACGATTCCAATTTAGTTATACAACTTTTCTTTTTACACACTAATATCATGTAGGTAACAACGCATCATTTACATATATATACTTGTACATTTTTATAAAGATAACTACATAGCTTTATGAGGGTGGTCGCATATCTCCTTATTATATGACCCTATTATGCCAAGGTACAAGTTTACTCATATTAACACGTGTTAGTACTACTCAACATCTTATGAAATGCATATATCAAAATGAAATAGGTAGTCAAGGTGACCATGCATGTAATGTATACTTCTATCACATAAATCTCGAACACAACTTTTTATAACAACCACTCAAGTATCTCAACTTCCTCAATAGAGATCACTGAAATAATGAATACATAAAATGAACTCATGCATTTTCATCATATGCATCCTATTTACTACTTAGAATACACCTATATACCTTTTAATTAATTATAACCATTTCTTTTTGTTGAACCTATAGACAAGGTTACAATCATGCTTCAATGTCATACAACAACATTATGACAATCATGTACTAGAATGAAATTAATTAGTAAGGAGACTGTTAACAAATGTTCTCCTTTATGATAAAAAATTTCCTAGTCATAGAAACTTCGCACTAAGTAAAGTTAATTTTTTGTTGTTCACATAATTTTAGGTACCTTTCATCTAGTTAGGCAATACTTGTGAAATATTGGTTTTAGCAAAAATAACAAACCTATAATTCTTAGTTGATACTTCTTTAATGAAATGGAATTTTGTATCATCAAGATACTTATATTTCATTCATAACTAGGAGATATTAATTACCTCGGTGACATGTTTTATTCATGTTGGATCCTCCTACGACATTCACTTTTATAGCATTCACTATTAAGGTCAACATCATTTATAAAATTTCTTGTTTACAAATAACTTTATATGTGGAACAAAACTTGACCGTTCCTAGTGTAGTTGAAAACCCAAGACCATTCCATTATATCAAATATTAAAGTACCTTTGTACATATAAACTTTCTTTAATAAAAACTTAATGGATATTTTAACCGATCTGCGTTGCTTAGATTGTCCATCTAAAGCTCATATTTGGAAATCTAGACTACTGAGTCAATCAAATTTACTTAGTTATCCAATTTTTAAAGAAGACACTACAAGAAAAAAGGTAATAAAAATTAGGAGAGTTTCACTAACATAAAAAATTCTCCTTTAAACACTAGGATAATTTTAAATACATTCCTTTACAAGTACTTATTTCATAAGGACTTAACTCCAATAGTCTAATTATTTCAATCATTCAATGAAACTAATTGTAGAGTATGAGGAGATGTTCATCGTCTAGTGTCTATCAATAGAATATCATTCAAATACATAACGAAAAATATTCTATGTTAACAATTAGATACTACTATGCCATTATAACGCTGTAGAAAAATGGAACATACTTGCACTTCCAAGACGTCTTGTCGATTACCCTTCCCCGAGCCTTGGAATGGAGTTTTGTTCCTTGTTCGACTAAATTTTATTCATTTTTCCTAATTGAGCCCAATAAGCCCGAGTGTTTGCAACATGTGCTCTGATACCATATGTGACATCCCCGCAATAGCAGTTAGTATTTTGGTGAATTTTAAAAAAAATTCATAATGTGAATCCTAGCTAATTCACATTTAGACTGTCTACCAAACTTAATTCTCATATATTATTCATCATCCTTAACATGGGCATAATATAAGAAAAAACATTAACTAACATATTTGTATTACACACTACATAACTTTACCTTGAACATAACCATGACTTTCTTATCCATTAATGATAAGCATAACTATGCCTAAAACACTAAATATGTCTATAGGTATGTTACATGATCAACCACTAATTCCCAAAACTTACACTTGTACATTGGCATAAATAATCATACTTTATAATTATCGAGAAGAATTAAGGCACATAAGAAGCATATACGAAACACATAAGAAAATAGGCAGATATACGTGGTTCACCTAAATCTCTGGGCTACGTCCACCAAGAATGTCATCTTATTATTCATCAACCTCTAGGGTTCACATCATACAGCAGTGGTTTTAATCTCCACTTTCTCGTTGCTTATCTCCTAGAGAGTATATTTTCCAAAAAAATTTGATACTAACATCAATCAAACTTACAGAGAATCTAGTCTCTGTATTATTACTTATATTAATAGATTTGGTTCTACATAACCTGTTTCCATCTCCACGTTGGTATCGGAGACCAAGATAGAGTTAGGTCAATGTAAACACCTATATCCTATCACCAGGGGGCAGCACTGGTTTCCCTGCAGCATAAACAAATCTTCGCATGGATCATGCAATACATATGAAAAAAAACTAAATCGTTGCAGCTTGTAGAGGTTTGTTTTTCATAACCCTAGATGATTATATACATGTAGATGATTCAAACCCAGGGAGCTTTTCTCCTGTACATTTACCATTCGATACAAAAATCCATGCACAGATAGAAATACAATCACGGTTTTAATCCCACAATATCGATCATCAAGAAAACCAAAGATCCAAGCCTTATTCAACATACAAAACTCTGAACTGCGATTTCCTTAAACATACAGAATCAATTTAGCTTTTATCCATGCGCAGCCAGCAATGTGATTTCAATTTCAAACTACAATCGAGATCCTGAGAGACCTGCTATATTGGGATACATAAGTATTTCATTTAGCATATTAAATAAATTGTAAACCACGCTTTCAAACGACTCTCTAGATCCTGAGAGATCTGCTATATTAGCATACATAAGTGTTTCATTCAACATATTAAATAAAATGTAATCCACGTTTTCTAACGACAAACTAGATCTTGAGAGATCTGTTATATTAGCATACATAAGTGTTTCAATCATCATATTAAAAGAATGTAATCCACGCTTTCAAACGACAATCCAGATCCTCAGAGATCCACTATATTAGCATACATAAGTATTTCATTTAGCATATTAAATAAAATGTACTCCACGCTTTCCAACGCCAATCCAGATCCTGATAGATCTGCTATATTAGCATATAGGAGTATTTCATTCAGCATATTAAAAGAATGTAATCCACGCTTCCAAACAACAACGAAGATCCTAAGAGATCTTCTATAATGTAAACAAATGGAGAGGCACCTTCATCAGAGGCTAAATTCATGATTTCTAGGTAAGGATAACACACAACCACTGAAGGGATGAGATCCCTTCAAGAATTCATGCATTCCTTACATCATAAGCATACTATCGAGAAGTACCTCAAGTGTACCCGAACACTATTCTTTATAGACAAAAACATGCAGACACTAAGGGACTGATATTCATTCCACATTCACGCTTTTCCTAGACAGAGTATGCATTATAAGAAAATACAGCCCTCATAAAATTTAATCCTGGAACTAGCATATCGGTATCCTTCCCAACGTTTTCTCAAGACGGAGCATGCATTATATGACATACAATCCACATAAAATTAAATCTTGAAAACTATAAGATCGCTATCTTCCCAACGTTTTCTCAAGACGGAGCATGCAATTACAATACATACAATCCACATAAATTAAATCCTGAAAACCATTCATTGTAGAAGGAAAACTAATCTGATCAATTCAGAAAAACGCAACATACCAAACTCACGCTCTTCCTATCTGAAGAAGCATATAATTAAATGTGACAATTTAAACCATAAGGATCTATCCTCTCGGCTATCCCTCACGCATCCATCAGCATAAATCCAAGCAGCAGGAATTAGACTCCAAAAAGAAAAGAACATCAAAGCCAAGCACTCTCCCTCCCCGTTCTTCCCCAATGTAAATATATGTTGAGATTTGATCTCATTTGAATGCATTGAGACTTGCTCGCATATCCTATGGTGAATACGTGTTAAGGTGTGAATGTAAATCCTATATTGCATGCGTGTTGAGATCCGATCTCATTTATGTATGGCATGCGTGTCGAGATCCGATCTCATTTATGTATGGCATGCATGTTGAGATTTGATCTCATTTCTGTTTTGAATGCGTTGAGACTTGATCTCCATGCCTTTGGTAAATGTGTGCAGGGTCTGATCTAAATCCCCTTGGTGGTGGCAAAGAGTTCCAGCTTCCCCAAAATGGAGACAAATTGTGCTTGTGAGGATCGTGAGGAGTTGGTAGAGGACAGTTGGTCTTGTATGATATAATTACACATGTTTACTATATCTATGTAAGATGGGTCCAACATAATTATCACTCGTTTGTGTAACAAATCTAACAATATAATTGTTAGTGATTTATGCTATAATACATACATACTCTCTATCGTATCACTTAACCAATAAGTGTATTCATTTCATACGCATATATATATGCATTACTTTCATGTTGTTTGGCAAAGCAACTATTTAGCTATTAACACACACACACACACACACATATATATATATATAAGCACCCATCTTAAAGTTATCGCAACTATATAGTAATTCTTTCATATATAACATATCTATCTATATACATATAGTTCATACGTTTGCTTTAATTTCTTGTCATCTCTCTCTCTCTCTCTCTCTCTCTCTCTCTCTCTCTCTGTATATATATATATATATATATATATATATATATATTACATTATTCTCTTAACTATTAGTACACCCCTGTATAAAAATTAAATAATGTGACGTTTACCAAATATATCAATAAATAATTAAGCTTATTAAATAACTTACTAAGTTAAGCTCCTTTCATCCTATTCTTATGTTCTTAGTAATCTCTAGTAGGAGTAAAATGTATAGAGTACTTTAGATAATTATTGAAAATCATCCAAAGTGCTAATGTGTAAATGCAACCTATTCGATTTTTTATCGAAATCTATTATCCTCAGCTCAAGATGTCCTATAAAATCCTTAGGGTAATAAGTGATATTTATACTCTTTAACCCTCAACAAAATGATTAGGTTTCCTAGAAGCATCGTAATGAAATCTAGATGACTTCCTTACCTCCCTCCGAGTGGATCACGTTGTCATCAGTTAAATGCATCACTACCCCAACCATATAAGTTTTCAAGGTTCAAATTGTGGGGCCTTGTCCTTCAACTCCTCACCAGAAGACCATTACAATATTCATATTTACAAATTAATAGGGGTACAAAAGAGGATATTACATATACGTTGGTTTTAAATGTCGATCCCTTGTATGCTATTGAAAGGTATCATAATGATTTCAATGTGCATTTTTAGGATCTGTTGATAAAATGTTATCTCGCTTAATGGATGCGTGTTCATGATTATTTGGAACTGTTATGATTGTAATATTAGCTAGGGTATCAATGTTAACAGTTTATAAATGATCAGCAATATATGATAAAATATTAATGAAAGCAACATTCCTTTTTACGATAAATCACTCCCATTCTATGTTGCTAGATTTATTACTAATATTGTTAAGTGAAGAACAAAGATAGTCTCTGGAATCACTAAGTATTGAATTATTATTACAGTATGTATTTATGCAGATATCTATACTTGGTATAAAAATAGGAGATCATTATTCAATTCATAGTATGGAAATCCTTTCTATCTATTACGTAAACAAAACTTCTCTGTACTAGAGTACATCACGTAAGTGAAAGGAAAAATACAGAGAAGTTTTTCTTTCATCATTCTATAATTTTCAATCTTATTCATTCAATCATTGATACAGATAATAAATGTTTAATTCAGAAATATATCATTCCTAATGACTAAAAATTCATATAGAGGAGAACTAAATAACTTGCAGATAGGATTATTCAAAATATACAGAAATGAATTATCGGTTTAGTATTTCTAAATCTATCTTTTAAGTAAAATACAACTTTCAGAAATGGATTAACAGTTCAGAAGTAAATAACTGAAACAAGGTAGAACCTGCTAACTGTAGAGGTGGAAAAACATTGAAAGAATACCGTTCCTCCCAACCATCTCATGAAAGAAGCCAAGTCTTACTTGCTTTAGGAACCCCAATCCTATTCACTGAACCACCAGGATGAAGACACTATGTAGAAACTTATGACAATCTCTTGTACTTCAACAATCATGAACAATTGCATACAAATCACTCTCTGCAAACTCAACAGATTAACTTGATAGTCTCACTCTGCAACTCATTCTAGCATCCCCTAATCAAATTACTCTTGTGTGATCAACATGACAGTTTCCAGCAATCACAAGGCAAAGTATGTGTGGACTGCTTGCCCCATTCGATGGTTATATGTCTTCCTAGGTCTTTGGGTCAGTTGAAATATCATTTAATGAGCCACCTGCTCAGTTCCACCTTCATTGGGGAACATGACCACATTTTTAGGGAGCTTGCCTCCTGCAACAACTAGTAAGTGAGGGAAGATGCAGCCACTTGTCATTTTCCTTCTACAACAGTTTCATTCCCCCTAGTGGGTCAGTGAACACTCTTCAACAGTCCTCTTTGGATGAGTATCTCTTATGTTCATTTATTAAATAATAATAATATTCAATTACAGTCATCCTTGACCACTGTAACGTCCCCTCCCTTCATTCCAAACCATAAAGGGAACATGACTGTAACATGGGCATGTCTGATTCTTCCCCAAATCCATATGACTGAATTTTACCATTTAAATAAAATGCATACTGAAATTGCACAACGGAATTAAAACGTATTTGCACACACAAACAATAATGCATCAACATATCTATCACAGGCAAAGGATGATTCAACATATAGGGAATACATCCAATTCCAATGCTATGCACAGATCTCCTAACACCTATATTAAGATGATCATTTCGATCCATTAACTTGAAAAATATCATTCATAATTAACACGTTGCAGAACACATAATCCATATAATTTAAACCACAGAGAACACTTATCTTTGAGATGAAGTTGTCCAAACAACTGGCTATGTGAGAGCAACGTTCCACCCAATCATAGATATTTGTCCATCCTATATTCTTTCGGCTGAGATATCACCCCCGAGATGGGTTGTGTATCCATTAAGGGGGAACTAAATAGGCTCACTCACAGCCATAGTTTCACTCAAACAGTCATGCTAAGCGAACACACAGTTGGGTTTATCAAGCATGCAATAAGAAAAGAAGGAGGATGCTAAGCCAGTGAGCTCAACCATAGAGCTACAGGCATCTCAAATGAACTCAACAATCATGGCACCCACAATAGCTACCTCACCCAACATAAGGAAGGTCCCCTTCTCTGCTATACAGTCCCTCAAGCGCCCCTTCCCTCCAGTGCTATTTAGGGTGGGAATAGAAAGGTCCAGCTGCTAATTCCTTGAGATTTCATCCTTCACCTAGTTTATCAAGCAAACCCAACCTATGTTCAATCATTCACCACATGGATTTCTCACAATTCTGTCATCAAATAACTCAATCCCATCACTGGATTTCTGGGCTATAAAAACTGGGTTTTCCAATGGATTTAGGGATATCTAATACTCTCAATTTCTCCCTAAGGTTCATATCTATGGATTCTCCATTGGATTTCACTATCAATACCAAATTTCGGGCATTTATGGCACTTCAAAACGTGGTTTCTTGGAAAGTTTCGATTTCTGGTTTTTCTCACTGTTGGGCATTCGTAATGGATGAAAACTAACGTTGGGGTGTTCAAAAATGGAATGGGAACGAGGAAGAACCCATTCCCATGAGATAGGGTGACTTGTGATACAAAAAAATAGAGCCCATACCTACCATACGAATTTCTGGGCTGCCAATTGTAACATCCCGAAAATCCACTAAAAATTTAAAATTTTTAAGGTAGCATTAATTACTAAAAATACTGACTGTGGAAATAGAATGTTTGTTAACCATTTAACTAATAGCAGTTTAACAAAGTGACACTTCGTAATTCTTAAACATAATAAATAAATAGTTCATTTGTTATAAAATATAATTCTACAAATAGTATTTAAGTTCTCATGTGATACAGTTTTTGCGATAAATACTGACTATTATGTTTGAATGTTGATGAAGGGGTTCCTACGGGGTGCCCTGAGGTTTACTTAGCTTTGATAGCTAAAGCATTGAACCTGTTCCTTTTCGCAGAATTACAGGTATGGTATTAAGACAATTTCAATTACTTCAAGCAATTCGAATTATGTTTCAGCTATCCGTCAATGCATTAAGATAGTTATGAGTACTTCTGTGCATGAAAGTTATTGATGGTATGGATCTTCAGTTTTTTTTTAGTTTAACAAGTGCTAGCCTATTTATTCATACCATGCACGAAAATAACTGTTATTATTATCTACACTAGACTGTTAATGAATGTATTGAAAAGAAAGTATATACTCTCAAGGCTCTTCACTTCGTGCTAGATTACAAATGTATAAACGTTATGTGGATCCTATTATTATGTTTGAATGCAATAATAACATATCGAGGGTACTTAACATTGCGGGTGCTCCAACTTTTATGTTGATTCATGTTATGGGAACATGAGTTACATTCTAATTCTAATACCTCCAAGGGTTAGATAACTTTTATATTCCAAGTGTCAATATATAGTGATTTTCTTACTATCACAACAGAGTTTGACATATTGCATCCATTATAGAAATGAGGTTATTGATACATAAAAGTGAAATCATAGAAACCAGAATGATCCTTTGATTTACATTCTTACTACTTAAGATTTTATTGTAATAATGTAATCCTATAACATTACTATGTGCAATATAATAGTATATTGATATAGTTAAGGTTAGAAATATCAAATGATGCGACACTCATACATTGAGTTCTATTTCTAATGCCAATACCATATGTTACCTATAGTGCAACTACCCTATATTACATAAAATGTAAATACCATATATTACACATGAAATTGCGACCTATGCATCATATAAATTAACTATATGATTATGAACTATACATTGGGGACATTATGAAATAATGTAATGCAACCCTAGATGCATTGCTATGCAATAGCTGCGATAACTTTGAAAACACGAATTATTAATGTTATGTAATTCGCACCAACCCTTTATTGCTCTGCTGTCCTTCGAGGGTTGTTGTTAATGTGTCTGGTTTGAACTTTAATGCTCTCATCTACTCTATCAATGGAATGTCTCATTGGGTTGTCCATGTGGTGGATTCCACGTGAAGTCTTGTACGAAACATTGATGGTCGTTTGAGCCGTGCGATAGTAATTTGATGAATTGCCTCCGAGCTGGATTCTGCGTTGGTTGAGTTATTAATGAAACATTGAATGTACCAATGTTTTGAACTCTGTGATGTCCAATTGGCTTAATCACCTCCGTTGATCTGGATTGTCCTTAGGTTTGGGTCTTGACCT
Organism: Larix kaempferi; assembly: GCA_027924585.1. Taxonomy (NCBI): domain Eukaryota; kingdom Viridiplantae; phylum Streptophyta; class Pinopsida; order Pinales; family Pinaceae; genus Larix; species Larix kaempferi. Next base: position 1,319,512 of record BSBM01000932.1, read on the forward strand.
AGCTACTCATACTACATCTTCGCTTGTAATTAATCCCTTGCATTCACTTGGAGAAACTGGGCTTGGAGACAAGTCGACAGGCCGCGTAGTTGTAGGTTTTGAAGGCCGAACACCTCAGGAATCCTTCCTTGGTTTCGATGGTGAGACCTTTAGTTAAAATGGTGATAGTTTAAGGTTGTTAATGGATCTTTGAGTGTCGATTTCCCTATGGCTTTGATCATGTACTTTGATAGAGGATTCCCAGGGTTTAGTTTTGGAACCAGTGATCTTGACTGAGAGTGAAAGGTGAAGTCGTGGCGTCTGAAACCTTCTCTATTATGGCTGTTAGATGGATTCTGATCTCTTTGCTATCAGCATTCCAGCTTCATTCTTCTGCAACAGAGGTAATGTTTTCGACTCTTTGAGCATTGTTTGCAATGTATAACGTTTGAACTTCGTGCATCTTCTTGGTTTTAAAAATGGATTTTAACCTTGTGATGGTTTCTATGACAGGTATTAACATCATCTTGGAGGATTGCAATGATAAAATCTCTGTGGAAGGGTCCAAGCTCGCTCCACCCGGTAAGCCTCACTGGTATAACTCCTCGTAGGTTCTCTTGGCGTAGCTTGTTGATGACGCTGCTCATTCAAAACTTGTTGCTGGATCCTGGCATCATTTTAGCCATAAACGTAATAATTCTAATGTAATGTTTTAATGTATAGAGGGTCAATCCTCATCATTTTTTGATAACCAGCCCAACCATGCGTTGTTTTGATATTTGCCTAAATGTATTGAACTTAAAAGGGATGAACCCTCAGATGTGATAATGAAATACAGGTTTACATTTTATGGAAAATAATGATGCATTCTTGTGTTAAAAGATATTTACAGTTTAACATTTTCAAAAGATAATTAAAAGGATTAACTAAGTGGCTTGACCACTCGTTAGGGTTTCGGTTCAGACTTGTTAGTTGTTATGAATGTTTGTGATGGTTGTTTTCTGGTTCTTCAGTTGTCTATAAAAGTTATTTGTTCTTTCAAAACGATGGCTCCATCCTAATGGAGGGATTTAGCTTTTACATCGACTTTAATGTGAATAAGTGCAAAGGTTTCACCGATAGGGTATTAACCCTTTGTCGATTGACCAAAATAAATAAAAGAATTTCACAACTTGAATACTATTGTATAAAAGTCTTTAACAGCTTCGTCGTATGACGAGATGATAGCGATAAGGATGTTCAAAGAAATTAGGTTTTTAGTTCAAGTGTTTGGAATGTCAGATGAAACTCATATATTTTATGTTTATGGAAGACTTAAGATATCTTAAGAGTTTGACCGACTCTTGTTTTCCTAAACTACAAATGCTAAATACTACTGGTATTTCACATAAAATATTAAAGAAGAAACGAAAAATAGAACTACTACAACATTTAGAAAAATGATATGAAAATAGCATAAACCCTAGACTAATCGATTACTATTGAAAATAAAAGAGATAAACTGTTTGATTATGTTATATGATTACAGCTATTATAATTTCTTAAATACTGTGTAGAAGAAAGAAAATTTCTAATACTTAGATATGATAAACTGTTTGGTCTTATGATAAATATACTTTTTAACAATGAGGGATAACAATACTGTGTACTTAGGAAATAAATATTTTTGCAGTTGTTAAATTCAATACATCCTAATGAAAGAAATACAGTAAACCTAAAACATTTAACTAATAAAAATAATGATAAGAGAAAGACATAGAATTGTGTTATTTGATAGATAATATTAATGGTACGAAAAACTAACGAAATATAACAGAGTTTATCTTCTCATTCACCTAGCAATATGCCTATCAATTTATCTACCTTAATTTCTTCTTTGTACTAGAGTACGATGCAGATCCATTAGCATGGGGAAAAATGCAAAGAATATTTTATTCAATTCATCATTCATAATCAATACTATACAAAATCCTATTTGACTCAAAAACTAAAATAAATGCATTTGTTCAATAATGTCTTTGAAAATAGTAAATCAATAATTGCAGATAGAATTTTAACTACTTAAAATTAGAAAAAGACAGTAGAACCTGTAAATGAAGATAGAGTCAACAAACACCCAAGGAGGCCTATTCCTCCCAACCTTCTCTAGAAGAAGCATCCAATCTACTTGCTTCCTTTGGACCCCTGAGCCTATTCACTGAACCACTAGGTAGAAGATTCTAGGTAGAAGCAAGGCATTCAACTTCAGCACTTGGTAGAATATATTTAGCCTCAATACTATAGCTTCAACACTCAATTAGTATAACTCTACACTTAGAAGTATCAAAAGCAGACTTACTCCATGATAAAAAACTCAGCATATCCACTCATTGAATCTCTTGGGTGCAGGCACAACAAAACCCCAAGGTAGATTTCCACGTCAGGAAAAGTGATGAACCTCAGTTCATAATTCAATGGATCTTTTATAAATTGGCTAGGTCTTGAGTGGTTAGTTTCAGAATAAATGAGCCTCAATCTCCAGTCCCACCTTCCAGGGCACTGTGACCACATTTCAAGGGAGTTGTCCCATACCAACAACTAGTTAGTTGAATGATGATGTTACCATTTGTCCATTGCCTTCTACCCCGGATTCCATTCCACCTAGTGGGTCAGTAAACACTCTTTCAACAATCTCCTTAGGTGTTTGTCTCATATTTAATTTATGAAATAATAAAATATTGTGCAAATTACAGTCATCCTTGGACACTTGTCCAACATAAAAACTTTACAATAGAAGTTAACATAATGTTTCCAACATAAAATGTCTTTCAGCAAAAAGGGTATGTTACAAACACCCCCACTTAAGCTCAACATCGTCCTCGATGTTGCTTATTCTTCGTCAAATTCCTCATGGAACAGAACTGGATATGCTGCCCGCATATTACTTTCCAGTTCCCAAGTAGCTTCATCCGGGCTAAGGTGCTTCCATTGCACCTTTACCTGCCCCATGGTGCAATTCTGAAGCATAATTTTCCTCTGGTCGAGAATACAATTCGGTTCCACCTGAAAATCTCCTTCAGGTTCCACCTGTATGTCATTCCATTTCAGCAGATGAGTAGCATCGTGCACATACTTCCTTAAAACAAAAATGTGAAAAACCTTGTGGATTTTTAAATTATATGGCAATGCCAATTGATATGCAACAGCTCCAATCCTTGATAGGATTTCGAATGGTCCACAATACCTTGGTGCTAGTTTAGCACAACTCCCAAGCTTCAAAGAACTTTTCTTGGGTTTTACCTTTATAAAAACATGGTCTCCCACTTGAAATTCTCTTTCAGTGCATTTCAAATTTGCATAACTTTTCTGCTGATCTTAGGCAACTTTTAAGTTACCTTGAACCTGTTTCACGGTTAGCTCCATTTCTTTCAATAAATATGGTCCTAGCATTAATCTGTCTATAGTGTTATCCCAAGAAATATGAGTACAACATTTTCTTCCATACAAAATATGAAATGGAATTAACCTAGCAGATGCTTGATAATGATTATTGTATGCAAATTCTGCTAAATGTAGATAATCTTCTCACTTAGATGGCTGATCTTTGACATACATTCTTAGCATGTTTTCTAAAATATGGTTTACCCTTTCTGTTTGACCATCAGTTTGTGGGTGGAAAGAAGTGTGAAATTTAGTTTAGTATTTAAACCTTTAAACAGTGCTGTCCAAAAATTTCTAGTGAACTTAGAGTCCCGGTCAGAAATAATTACCTTTGGAATTCCGTGCAAGTGAAAGATTTGCTTCATGAATACATCTGCAATGTTAGAAGCTTTAAAAGTGGTTTTAACATAAATAAAATGAGCATCCTTACTTAACTTGTCCACAACCACCATTATGGAGTCATTCTGTTTCTGGTTTTTAGGCAAACCTGTAATCAAATCAATACTTGTAATATCCCATTTCCATTCTAGAATTGGCAAGGGCTACAATAGTCCAGTTGGATGTTGATGTTCAACCTTAATGGTCTGACATTCAAAACATCTAGCTATGTATTCAACCACTTCATTCTTCATGTTGGGCCAAAAATAATCCTTCCTTAACATAGTTATCATTTTCTGATAACCTGGATGTCCTGAATAAGGACTCTTATGAACTTCATCCAAAATTAATAGCTTAACCTTTGACACATTTGGTACATAAATTCTGTTTTTATAAGCCATTAAGCCCTTTTTATCAATGCTAAAATCTGTTATTAAATTTTCAGATACGTTTTCAGCAACTTTACTAAGCAATTTTTGATAATTTTCATCTTGTTTAATTCCTTCTTCAATTTCATTTTCCAAATCTGTCTTAAACGTGTTGATTGCTACCATAAAGCTTAATCTAGGATTCCTACTTAATGCATCAACAACTTTGTTTCCTTTTCCCTTAATGTGTTGAATCTCGAGATCATACTCGTTAAGGAAAGCTAGACATCTAGCTTGCCTTGCGTTAAGATTTGTTTGATCCAACAAATACTTTAAACCCTTATTATCTGTCATTGGTATAAACTTTCTTCCAAGTAAGTGATGGAACAACATTTTTAGTGCATGTATCATGGTTTCCAACTCAAGATCGTAAGTTGCATAATTCTTTTCATGGATTTTTAAATTTCTAGACTCAAAAGCAATAGCATGACCTTCTTGCCTTAAGACCCCACCAAGTCCATCGTTGCGCACATCAGTGCATACAATGAAGTCTTTGTTAGGATCAACAATTTTTAAAATTGGTGCAGTGGTTAATAATTATTTTGACTTATTAAAGCTTTCTTGACACTTTTGATCCCATACGAATTTCTTCCCTTTCTTTTGCAAAGAAGTAATGGGGTTCGCAATTCTTGAAAACCCTTCAATAAACTTTCTGTAGTAACCTGTTATCTTCAGAAATGACTGAACGTCAGTTACATCTTTAGGGACATGCCACTCGTTAATTGTTTTTATCTTATTAGGGTCGATAGAAATTCCATCTTTAGAAATTATGTGACCTAAGTACTGTATTTTATCTTTATAAAAATCAGATTTTCTGAATTTAGCGTAAAGTTGATGTTCTCTTAAAACTTGCAGAATTATTCTTAAATGTTCATCATGCTCTTCTTTAGTTTCCGAGTAAATCAGAATAATATCAATGAACACAACTACAAACTTATCCAAATATTTAAGCAGAATGTTCTTCATCAAACACATGAACACTGCTGGTGCGTTGGTTAGCCCAAAAGGAATAACTACGAACTCGTAGAGTCCATATCACGTTCTGAATGTAGTTTTGAATATGTCTTCGCCTTTTATTCTAACCTGATGATACCCAGATCTTAAATCAATTTTAGTGAATATCTCTGCTCCGCGTACTTGATCAAATTGATTATCTATGCGGGGTAAGGGATATTGGTTCTTAATTGTCATTTTATTAAGCTGACAATAATCGATGCACAATCTCATGGTACCGTCCTTATTTTTAATGAAAATTACTAGTGCTCCCCAAGGAGACACACTTGGCCTTATGTAGTTTTTATCTATTAATTCTTTCAGCTGAGATTTTAACTCATTTAACTCCAGAATATTCATCCTGTAGGGAGCCTTTGAGTTTGGTACTGCACCTGGTACTAACTCAATGGTGAGATCAAGTTCCCTTTTTGGAGGTAATCCTGGAATTTCTTCTGGGAATACATCAGAAAAGTCCCTAAGGATGCGAATATCCTCCATTTTTAACTTGTCTTGTTTATATGAACACTTGTCATTAATAACATTAGCAACAAACATTTTACATCCCTTTCTGGCAGCTCTCTTAACTTGTAATGCAGGAATTTGTCTTACTGAAATATTCCTATGAATTTCTTTTACTGTTTCAGTTTTACCTTCATTATTCAGACAAGTAAATGATTTCTCATAACAATTAAGCACTACTCTATGTTGTTCAAGCCAATCCATGCCCATCAACAAGTCATATGACCCTAAGGGTAAAACATTCAGATTAACTTCGGTTTTCAGCTAATTCAAAAATACATCACAATTTTTAACAAAGTATGTAACCTTTCTTTTAGTGCCTGTTGCTAGCTAAACTAAGCAAGAATTATCAAACTTTTCTATTCTTAACTTGCAATTTTTCACTAATTCAGGTGAAATGTAGCTCAAACTTGCACCCGAATCTAGCAAAATAGAAATAGATCGGTTTTGTAGTATACCTTCAATTTCGACCATGGACGTTTGATGGGCTGCTTGCCGAATTTCTAGTGCTGCATTTATCCTTGGCATTTCTCTTTCCACATCACCCACTGTTGGTTCTACTTGTATGCTATGAATGTTGTTGGCTGTCCTTTTGTTGCGTGGGCAATTTTCTCTCTTATGTGGTTCGCCACAATCAAAACACTTCATAGGTCCTTTCTATTTAGCATACCTGGTGTTTTTATTGTTATTAGGTACATTTCTTGCAGCAGTAAAATTATGTGGTGCATTAATCCTGTAACTATTATTACTTGGAAAATTTATGTTATGAAAACTTTCTTAAAACTTCTAGAATTTTGATTAAAAATCTTCTTTTTGTGATCAAAATGATTAGGCTTATTACTCTTCCAGCCAGTTGTTCCTTCTCTTTTTTTGTTTTGATCAAAACAGAAGTTAGCTTTCCTCATATCCTCTTCCAGAGTGGAAGGGATATCATACTCGATCCTGTCTTTTGTGTTGTAAGGTAGACAACTTAGAAACCTTTGTACCTTAGGCTTCTCTTCGACCATGTAAGGTAAATACCTTAGTAAATTGAGGAACTTGCTGCACAACTCCTTCATGTTCATAATACCCAATTTTAAATCATAGAACTCTTTCGACTTATCTTCAAAGTACTGTTCTGACAAGAACATTTTCTTAAATAACTTTTTAAACATATTCTAGGTTACAACTTTTTCCTTTATGCTCTTTATCCTTTTAAGATCCTGCCACCAAATATCTGCCTTTCCGGTCAGATTGTAAATAGCCATCTTGGCTTTTAACTGAGAAGAGTAGTCGTAAACATTAAAATACTTCTTCATCCCAGACAGCCATGCTTCAACTGTTTCACCCTTTTCACCTTCACCATTAAAATTTGGCGGCTTAATCTTTTTAAACTCCCCAGTAATCTATTCGTGATGCTTATGTTTTCTCATTTTAGAACAACAATCACTGTTATTGCTGTCATGATCAGAATTACGATTACTTTGATCAGATTATGATGATCAGTAACTATTACTTTTACCATTGCTTGCTTTCTTGTGTTTATGTTTGTGGGACATTGTCACAGAATTAGACTTCACTTCTGATTTCCTACCTCTTTCCTCTTTGTGGTAATTCTCCATTAAAATATGATTTAACTCCTCTTGAGCCTTTAAAATTTGTTCATTCTCTTATTTGACAGTCTTTATTTCATATTTTAAATCCTTTACAGTACATAGCAGTGCAGAAGATTGATTATTTAATTCGACATAGATTCCTTCATGATTATTATTATTATGCTCATTACGAGGAGATCTTTCCTCTGTTGATTCCTCCGGTATTTCTATACCTGCAAAATGTCAAACTGTTCTGTACAGAAACATTATTAAAATAAAAGTTAGTAACATAAAATTTCTGATTTTCATTTTATGTTTTGTGTGCGTGATCCTATTTAAGGCCTAGAGTTTGAACTTGCACTCTGATACCACATGTAACATCCCGATAAATACTGGCTATTATGTTTGAATGTTGATGAAGGGGTTCCTACGGGGTGCCCTGAGGTTTACTTAGCTTTGATAGCTAAAGCATTGAACCTGTTCCTTTTTGCAAAATTACAGGTATGGTATTACAACAATTTCAAGTACTTCAAGCAATTCAAATTATGTTTTAGCTATCCGTCAATGCATCAAGATAGTTATGAGTACTTCTGTGCATGAAAGTTATTGATGGTATGGATCTTCAGTTCTTTTTTAGTTTAACAAGTGCTAGCCTAGTTATTCATACCATTCACGGAAATAACTGTTATTATTATCTACACTAGACTGTTAATGAATGTATTGAAAAGAAAGTACATACACTATAGGCTCTTAACTTCGTGCTAGATTACAAATGTATAAACGTTATGTGGATCCTATTATTATGTTTGAATGCAATAATAACATATCGAGGGTACTTAACATTGTGGGTGCTCTGATTATTATGTTGATTCATGTTATGGGAACATGAGTTACATTCTAATTCTAATACCTGCAAGGGTTAGATAACTTTTATATTCCAAGTGTCAATATATAGTGATTTTCTTACTATCACAACATAGTTTGTCATATTGCATCCATTATATAAATGAGGTTACTGATACATAAAAGTGAAATCATAGAAACGAGAATGATCGTTTGATTTACATTCTTACTACTTAAGATTTTATTGTAATAATGTAATCCTATAACATTACTATGTGCAATATAATAGTATATTGATATAGTTAAGGTTAGAAATATCAAATGATGTGATGCTCATACATTGAGTTCTATTTCTAATGCCAATACCATATGTTACCTATAGTGCAACTACCCTATATTACATAAAATGTAAATACCATATATTACCTATAGTGCAGTCCTTCGAGGGTTGTTGTTAACGTGTCTAGTTTGAACTTTAATGCTCTCATCTACTCCATCAATGGAATGTCTCGTTGGGACGTCCATGTGGTGGATTCCACGTGAAGTCTTGTGCAAAACGTTGATGGCAGTTTGAGTTGTGCGATAGTAATTTGATGAATTGCCTTTGAGCTGGATTCTGCATTCGTTGAGTTATTAATGAAACCTCGAATGTACCAATGTTTTGAACTCTGTGATGTCCAACTGGCTCGATCACCTCCGTTGATCTGGATTGTCCTCGAGTTTGGGTCTTGACCTAACTTCTCATACTACATCTTCGCTTGTAATTACTCCCTTGCATTCATTTGGAGAAACTAGGCTTGGAGAGAGGTTGACAGGCCGTGTAGTTGTAGGTTTTGAAGGCTGAACACCTGAGGACTCCTTCCTTAGTTTTGATGGTGATAGTTTCAGGTTGCTAACGGAGAATTGAGTGTCGATTTCCCTATGGTTTTCATCTTGTACTTTGATAGAGGATTCCCAAGGTTTAGTTTTGGAACCAGTGATCTTGACTGAGAGTGAAAGGTGAAGTCGTGGCATCTTAAACCTTCTCTGTTATGGTTGTTAGATGGATTTTGATCTCTTTTCTATCGGCGTTCCAACTTCGTTCTCCTGCAACAGAGGTCATGTTTTTGACTCTATGAGCATTGTTTGCAATGTATAAAGTTTGAACTTCGTGCATCTTCTTGGTTTTAAAAATGGGTTTTAACCTCATGATGGTTTATATGACAGGTATTAACATTGTCTTGGAGGATTGCAATGACAAAAGCTCTATGGAAGGGTCCAAGCTCGCTCCACTCGGTAAGCCTCAGTGGTATAACTCGTCGTAGGTTCTCCTAGCGTATCTTGTTGATGACGCTGCTCATTCAAAACTTGTTGTTGGATCCTAGCATCGTTTTAGCCATAAACGTAATAATTCTCATGTAATGCTTTAACGGACAGAGGGTGAATCCTCGTCATCTTTTGATAACCATCCCAGTCGTGTGTTGTTTTTATATTTGCCTAAATGTATTGAACTTAAAAGGGATGAACCCTTGGATGTGATAATGAAATACAGGGTTACGTTTTGTGGAAAATAATGATGCAGTCTTGTGTTAAAAGCTATTTACAGTTTAACATTTTCAAAAGATAGTCAAAAGGATTAACTAAGTGGCTTCACCACTCATTAGGGTTTCTGTTTAGACTCGGTAGTTGTTATGAATGTTTGTGATGGTTGTTTTCTGGTTCTTCCGTTGTCTATAAAAATGATTTATTCTTTCAAAACGATGGCTCCACCCTAATGGAGGGATTTATCTTTTACATTGATTTCTATGTGAATAAGTGTGAAGGTTTCGCCGAGAGGGTATTAACCCTTCGTCGATTGACCAAAATAAATAAAAATAATTTCACAACTTGAATATTGTTGTATAAAAGTCTTTAACAGCTTCATCGTATGATGAGATGATAGTGATAAGGATGTTTAAAGAAATTAGGTTTTTGGTTCAAGTGTTTGGAATGTTGGACGAAACTGATATATTTTATGTTTATGTAAGACTTAAGATATGTTAAGAGTTTGACCGACTCTTGTTTTCCCTAAACTAGAAATTTTAAACACTACTGATATTTTGCATAAAATATTAAAGAAGAAAAGAAAAATAGAACTACTACAGCAGTAAGAAAAATGATATGAAAATAGCATAAACCCTAGACTAATCGATTACTGTCGAAAAGAAAAGAGATAAACTGTTTGATTATGTTATATAGTTAGAGCTGTTATAATTTCTTAAATACTGTGTAGTAGAAAGAAAATTTCTAATACTTAGGTATGATAAACTGTTTGGTCTTACGATAAATATACTTGTTAACAATGAGGGATAACAGTACTATGTACTTAGGAAATAGATGTTTTTGCAGCTGTTAAATTCAATATATCTTGATGAAAGAAATACAGTGAACCTAAAACATTTAACTAATAAAAAGAATGATAAGAGAAAGACATAGAATCATGTTATTTGATTCAGAATATTAATGGTAGGAAAAACTAACGAAATATAACAGGGTTGATCTTCTCATTCACCTAAAAATATTTCTATCAATTTATCTACCTTAATTTCTTCTTTGTACTAGAGTACGATGCAGATCCATGAGCATGGGGAAAAATGCAGAGAATATTTTAGTCAATTCATCATTCATAATCAGTACTATACAGAATCCTAATTGACTAAGAAACTAAAATAAATGCACTTGTTCAATAATGTCTTTGAAAACAGTAAATCAATAATTACAGATAGAAATTTAACTACTTAGAATTAGAAAATGATAGTAGAACCTGTAAATGAAGATAGGGTCAACAAACACCCAAGGAGGCCTGTTCCTCCCAACATTCTCCAGAAGAAGTAGCCAATCTACTTGCTTCCTTTGGACCCCTGAGCCTGTTCACTGAACCACTAGGTAGAAGATTCTAGGTAGAAGCAAGACATTCTACTTCAGCACTTGGTAGAATATCTTCAGCCTCAATACTATAGCTTCAACACTCAATTAGTATAACTCTACACTCAGCAGTATCAGAGGTAGACTTACTCCATGATCAAAAACTCAGCATATCCCCTCATTGAATCACTTGGGTGCAAGCACAACAAAACCCCAAGGTAAATTTCCTCATTAGGAAAAGTGATGAACCTTAGTTCACAAATCAATGGCTCTTTTATAGATTTCCTAGGTCTTGCGTGGTCAGTTTCAAAATAAATGAGCCTCAAGCTCCAGTCCCACCTTCTAGGGCACTATGACCACATTTCAACGGAGTTGTCCCATACCAACAGCTAGTTAGTTGAATCATGCTGCTGCCATTTGTCCATTGCCTTCTACCCTAGATTCCATTCCACCTAGTGGGTCAGTAAACACTCTTTCAACGGTCTCCTTAGGTGTTTATCTCCTATTTAATTTATTAAATAATAAAATATTGTGCAAATTACAGCCATCCTTGGACACTTGTCCAACATAAAAACTTTACAATAAAAGTTAACATAATTTTTCCAACATTAAATGTCTTTCAGCAAAAAGGGTATGTTACACCCATGCTCCATTGAAGCCATGGACTGATTTGTCAACAACTTCCTTACAACTAAAATAAATTTCAGCAAGGAAAGTCAAATGGATTCTCAAGATGACATTTGGTAGCATATGGTTCAATCCCACAACCCCCTCACCACTCCCTAGTGGATACACATGGCCCCTTCTCATTCATTGCTTCCATAGCCAGTTTTGGTATTTTATTACAATATTAAATATTTACATCAATTTACAATATTCCATGGCTTAGTAGCACATGGGTATAAAAATATCAAATAATTTCCTTTCTAAATAAATACGAGCATACACTAGTGGGGCCTTGGCCTTGAGCTCCACACTAGGAAACATACAATGCATGTATACACTATTTACATTAAAAGCCAATATTTCCATAAGGGTCAAAATGGGGTATTATAACCACCCATGGTCATAAAACTTTACAATAAAATTTAGAGTAATGTTTTTCCACAAACATAATTTTCGGGTACACAGGGTACTCCCAAAAGACCGAACACCTAGAGAAACCACTTCACACAAAGAGATCATAGATCAACACATGATGTTTTGACGTGGTTAAAACCCTCTAGAGGGAAACAGTTCATGACCCCAACCAAATAGCTTCTACGGAGAAGTTAATTATGCAAAAGAAAGAAAGTTACAAATGAGCTTCTCACAATCGATCAACTAGCCAATGACCTTCCATGCTCTTTAAATAGAGATCATGGACCAATCGGGTGTTAAGCCATGGATCAAGGGTAGGTATGATCTAAGAGAAGTTAAATCGTCGGATCACTCAATGTATAGAACATATCGTTACTGTCAAATTAAATATTTACAAATGCATACTAAAGAAACACACTTTACCTAACGGATATATTAAACAAGTTGATCTTAACTAACTCCTAAGTGTCTAAATATCCTAACATCCCCGTTAAGAACAACTTGGGATATGATTGACGGATTTACAAAAGTGACACTATTAGGAGAAGGAAGGAGGCATTAGAGCCTATCCCCCCTTAATAACAAATTCCTGAACTCCTAACATAGATCAAAGTTTAGAAAACTTCACTTCTGTGAGAGACTTGGTGAAGATGTCGGCAACTTGATCATTTGTAGGGAAACAGAGCACTTCAAGAACACGATCATGAACAAGATTTTTGATGAAGTTCATATGTATCTCAATGTGTTTGTTGTGTTGATGTAGAATTGGATTTTTGGCAAGCTTGATGGAACTTTGATTTTCACACCAAAGTGGAGTAGGTTGTTGCTACTCGAATCCAAACTTTAAGAGGATCTGTTGAAGCAATAAAGATTCCTGACTGGAATTAACTGCAGCTTGATATTCTGCCTTTGCTAAAGGAAGAGCAAGAGCTTGTTGTTTATTACAATCCCAAGTGATAGGTCCAGATCCCAGACTGAAAACATAACCTATAGTAGAATTTCGATCATCAGGATCATCGACCCAATCTAAATCAGTGAAACCAACCAACAAAGGTTTCCCCCCCGTACTGTAAATAATCCCAAACTGAATTATACCTCAAATATATCAAAGTATTCTTTTAGCTGCTTTCTAGTGACTTTCATGAGGTGTTTTCATATAACGGGCAACACGACCAACGACAAAGGAAAGGTCAGGATGGGAATGAGTCAAGTATAAGAGACTACCAACAAGCTGATGACACAAGGTGGCATCTACTTCAGGTGAAGTACAAGTGGCAGAAAGTTTGAGTCTAGAATGGAAGGGAGAAGGGTCTAGTGTACAATCTTCCATGTGAAAGCGACGAAGAAGGTCACAAGCATACATAGACTGAGAAAGAAAGATTCCATCTTTGGTTTGCAGGACTTGGAGACCAAGAAAATAATGCAAATTTCCTAAGTATGACATTTCAAAATTTTTCTGAAGACTGGATTTCACATGAGTTAAAAGCTTAGGGTCACTACCAGTAAGAATAAGGTCATCAACATATATAACAAGTATGATGAGATGGTTTCCTACTTTCTTGGTATAAGCATTGGGGTCAAAATGGCATCTAGAAAAACTAGTGTCAAAGAGAAAGCTATCCATTTTGGCATACCAAGCTCTAGGAGCTTGCTTAAGGCCATATAAGGATTTCTTAAGGCGACAAACAAGGCTAGAGTTATTCTGAACATATCCAGGAGGTTGTTCCATGTAAATTTTCTCCTGTAAATCACCATGTAAGAAAGACGACTTGACATCCATTTGATGGAATTCCTAGTTATGTAAGGCTGCAAGGGAAAGAACAAGGCAGATGGAGTTTATTTTTGAGATAGGAGCAAAGTTTCATTGTAGTAAATCCCTTCCACTTGTAAAAAACCTTTGGCAACTAACCTTTCCTTAAGTTGTTCAACACTTCCATTTGATGCATACTTAGTTATATAGACCCATTTACATCTAACAAGTTTTCTTCCTTTTGGAAGAGGTACAAGATCCCAAGTATCGTTCGCCATTAAGGAACAATATTCTTCATCCGTAGTTGCATCCCAATCTGGATTTCCTAAAGCTTCTGCAAAAGTTTCTGGATCATGATTCTCGGAAACTTGAGCCAAAAGAGAAGAGGCTTGCTGAAATTGAGAACATGTTCAACGTTGATCTCTAGGATCACCGACAAGATCACCAGCTGCTTCACATGTTGAACAGACCCATCGAGGAAGCACTTGTGCTGGTGCAACTGGAGGAACATGAGAAGGTAGAGGTGGATTTTCATCGTCACTATCATCATCAGAAACTGGAGTTGGAAATCTGTCAAAAAAGTTGGAAGTAGAAGAAGGCACAATCGTCGAATCAGGCTCACAGGCCAAAGATGGCACAATCGCCGAGTTAGGATTGCAGGCCAAGAGATTTTAATCAAATTTAACATGTCTTCTAATTATTATATAATGAAAATGTGGTTGAAGAAGTCTATAACCTTTTCCATCTTCAGAATATCCAACAAATATGCACTTTTCACTTTTAGGCTGCAATGCTTTCCGTTTTTCATCCGGAATGTGAGCCCATGCTCCAATACCAAACACACGGAAGTGACTTACATTGGGTTTAGTTTTACTCCATGCTTCTTCCAGTGTGATATCTTGTAAAGCTTTAGTGGGGGTGTGATTAACGATGTAATTTGCACAATTTATGGCTTCAGCCCAAAATTGAAGACTTAGTCCCTTAGATAGGATTATACAATTTGACATTTCTTTTAAAGTGCAGTTCTTCCATTCAGCTAAACCATTTTGCTGTGGTGTATATGGAACAGTGTGTTGTTGTTGGATTCCTTGTTCAGTGCAAAAATTAGTGAACTTTTTGTTAACATATTTTCCTCCATTGTCGGTTCTTAACTTAATAATTTGATGACCAGATTGTTTTTCAACAAGGGCCTTGTAGGAAAAGAAAATGTTAAATACTTCTCTCTTAAGTTTTAGGAAATAATCCCAAGTGCGTCTGGAGTAATCATCAATGAAAGTTAAGAAATATTTGAAACCAGAAAAGGAAACAGATGGAAGAGGACCACACAAGTCACTATGCACAAGCTCCAAGGGAACTGAGGCGTGCCAAGAGGCACGTTTGTCAAAAATGTCCTGATGATGTTTTCTCAGTACACAACCAGAACAAACACCATCCCTGCAAGATACCATCGGAAGACCTATCACCATATTGTCTTTACATAGTTGTTGCAATGAGCGATAATTTAAGTGACCAAATCGCTCATCCCAAAGTTTGCTCAAGTTATCACTATGAGCAACAAAAACTAAAGGAAAGGGTGATGACCCAAAGTTGTTAAATTTGTACAACTTGGTAATATCATCAACAATTCTAGTAGCTAGGACATGTTGAGGATATTTAAAATCGTTGATTACAACTTGGTGAGGTGTAAACGTCACAGTTTTACCTTCACCAAAATGAGTGATTTGATAGACTGATAACAAATTGCAGGAAATTCTTGGAACACATAGTACATCACTAATATGACTATTATCTACTGGAACTGTTCCAGATCCTACAACACTTAGAGATTTATCATCACCAAAAATTATTTTTTTGGTGTTACATTCATGCATAGTAGAAAAGATGGCTTGATCCTTAGCCATATGATAAGATGCTCCAGAATCAATGAACCATTCATTTGAAGTAGAAGAAGAAGATGCATTATAAGAATAACCAGAAGCACAAAGTGCATGCCCATGAGAGATAGATTCTAAAGGCGAATCTAGGCTGATGTGGTGCTTCTACATTGCTACTTCCAAGGCTTCCATCTTCTTGAAACACTTAGATTCATCATGATTATCTTTCTCGCAATAGTTCAATGACGCTCAGTCTTCTTTCCTTTTGGCTTGGATCCTTTGTCATTTTCTAAAGAAGGATCTTACTGAGAGGGTTTGGCACCCTTGTTTGACTTATTATTGCAAAAAAATTGTTTGTTGGGAGACTTGGACTTTTCTTTCTGTTGGGACAATAAGGCTTTCCTAGATGTATCTGCATTGTTGATCATTCCAAGATGGATGAGCTTATCTTTCTCTCTAATCAATGCATCACAAAAGGATTCAATATTAGGCTCTTGATAGCTAGCCACATTCAATGATTCTTTGATGGAGTAAAATGTAGATACAAAAACAGAATATGCAGGTCCAATTTTGAAAGAATATGATAAATGCATTGTTTGTCTTCCCTCTTAATATTGCATTCTTCACATAAGAGTTTAAGATTTTTGTACTTAGATAAATAATCTTGAATGCATGAAAAATCACTTGGATTTAAAGAAATCAACTCATTTTTGAGTTGATGACCTCGAATTGCAAACATGTGGAATCGCAAATTAGTAGAGATTGACATCCCAATCAATCCACGAGCTTAATCACATCTATTTACCCATTTTATTTTCTTATCATCATCAGTGGGTTCTATTTCTTTCCCTAAGGTAATTCTAAAAAGTCCCCCTACTTCGTAGAACATCCTCCATATGAGATTTCCATGAAAAATAGTTGGAACTGGTAAGTAGAATATCACAAGGGGTGACCATATTACAAATTAATGGCTGTACAAATAGAAACCAATAGTTGGGATGAGAAGAGCTCGAAAAAATAGGAGGTTTAAAAAAAAAAGACACTGAAAACTGACTCCGTATGATAAAGTTGTGCTTGATCAAATAACATGTTAAAGATGTCTCCAATATTGATGTGGTAGATAGAGTGACGAGCTAAAAAAAAGAACCCCCCTCTTCCCAAGATGAACCTTTCAAAATGACTTTACAAGAAAGTTGCTTTAAGTCAAGCACTTTTGTAAAATAAACGATTTTCACTTTTACAATGATGTTACTTTAAATAGTGCAGCAAAATAAGAACTTATGTGACTCACTTTATATATATATATATATATATATATAATTTAAGTGAGATGCACTTTTACAATAAAGTAACTTAAAAATACAAATTGCATGCACTTTTGTTTAAGAGTAACTTAAGAAGATTTGAGCTCAAGACCTATTATGGAATAAAACAACTTTGAACCAAGTGAACTAATATTTTAAGGTACATAAAAGAAGGGAAAGAAAAATGGGGCTTTTTTTTTTTACTCTTCTCTCTTGGATTTCATGTTTGCCTCTTTTCCTGCAAATCACACAATAAACCAAAACAAAAACAACTTTTCCACACTTTTGGGGTTAGATCTCATTACCTTTCCCTAAAAGTCTATGTTTTCTCTATGTTTCTGATTTGCCGAGATCGCACAAGGTGCACGGAAAAGAGTATACGCAGCCGATAAAAAACCTTTCCCTTTTTGTATTTGATTCGTCGTGAACGCACGAGGTGCACGGCAAAGAGCATACGCAAACATGGAAGGAAACAATCCGAAACAAAAAATGATAATAATAAAAACTGACAAAATATGAGATATTAAAAAAAAACAAAAAAAAACATCACTGTAACATTATACCTCCAGATCTGATGAAATACGCATTTCTGAAGCAACCGAAAACCGTTTTCAATCAAACAAAAACTATTTTCCAATGGACACGATGCTCCATATGCAATGGAACACCTTCCACGGCCTGGAAATGCACAAAAACTCCATAACCGGAAACCCTTTCAAGTTTCGCCAACAACAGTTCAAGATCTAGATCATAACTAGAAGCGACTCTTCATAAAAGCTCTAATACCATGTTCGGGTACACAAGGTAATCCTAAAAGACCAAATACTGAACACCTAGAGAAACCACTTCACACAAATAGATCACAGATCAACACACGATGTTTTGATGTGGTTAAAACCCTCTAGAGGGAAACAGTCCACAACCCTGGCCAAATAGCTTCTACGGAGTAGTTTATTATGAAAAAGAAAGAAAGTTACAAATGAGCCTCTCATAATTGATCAACTAGCCAATGATCGTCCATGTTCTTTAAATAGAGATCATTGACCAATCGGGTGTCAAGCCACGAATGAAAGGTAGGTATGATCTAAGAGAAGTTGAACCGTCGGATCACTCAATGTCTAGAACATATCGTTATCGTCGGATTAAATATTTACAAATGCATACTAATGCATACTAAAGGAAGACACTTTACCTAACGGATATATTACACAAGTTGATCTTAACTAACTCCTAAGTGTCTAAATATCCTAACACATAAAATGTTTCAAGTTCTAGGTAGGTTACAGCGGGAATCGGAAGTCAGAACCCCTAATTTCTCAATCCCGGGAAAATTACTCCACCGACTTCCACAATCTGCAATCTTCCTTGTGGGAGTCGGATGTCGGAACCTCAAATTCCAAACTCCAGGAAAATTACTCCTCCGACTTCTACAATCCACAATCTAGCTTGTGGGAGTCAGAAGTCGGAACACCCAAAATCACATCTTTGAATATTTACGTCTCTGAATAGGGTTGACAGAAACTATAATGTGGGGGAATCTATTTTCCTACAAATCAGGCCTAATAAAAGTACCATCCAGTTTGGGAAAGGGACAAACTTGTCACCATGATTCATAGGACCCTTTGAAATTTTGGAGAATATTGGACCCGTCATGTATCGTCTTGTGCTGCCACCCCATTTGCATTAAACTCATAATGTTTTTCATATATCTGTTTTATGACATTATATAGACAACGAATCTCATAAAAAAATTGGAAGGAACTACAAGTTTCAGACAAGAGTACCATCAAGGTAAAACCATTATGTATATTGGACCAAAGGGTTAGACAACTTAGATACTGTTTGGTGGACCAGGTTAAGGTTCAATTGGGATAGGTATAGCCCAAGTTTTGCTACCTGGGAGGACAGAGGGACCATGCATTGATATTTTTCCACACTATTTTGATTAGAACTTTGGGTCAAAGTTTCCCAAAGGGTGGGTGTATGTAATGCCCCATTTTCACTTTCAAGGACTTGAACTATCATTACCTATTTGTATTTTCTTATTATTGTGGAACTTCATCAGTTTGATGACACTGTGGACATATGGATTTATTATTTTTTGGAATTTATATATATGTGTGTGATGTTAATATTATGAATTATGTTCGTGTTTTGATTATGTCTCTAGCATGCAAATTTAATAAATGATGGGTATGTGGATACCAATTTAAAGTTATATGTTGAATGTATAGATATGATACCAAGCGCATGGTACATACAAAAATGATTTTCATTATTGTTCATTAGTAATGAAATATGTATACATGTCAATGATTGCATGATATTCCCGATCTTGTGGTTGGAAACTAACCTACAAGATGAAAGAGATAAATGGTAGCTCGGACGTCCTACAAGGTGGAAGTACCTCGGGGACATGAATTTCGAAAGATAAATGGTATGCAATTGATGCATTACTATTAGCATAAGTATTAGTTTATTATCATGATGTATGGGAAGGTGTAGGGTTTCAAGAAACTCAACCTCCCAAATTGGTTATTCGATGACAAAACCTAAGTACAACAGTTGCAACACACTCACTATGTTGATGTATACATAGTCCCTTGTTCCATAGGAGGGGTGGATGCACTACCCAATTCTTATCCTCCAAAACCCAGATTCATGAGATGGTTGTGATACGACGCTCTCTTCAATGTGTGTGATGATAAATAGTGGGTGCTTGTTCGGGAAGCTTGGTCGATGTAGTCGACACTTCTACTTATGGGTTCTCACTGGAAGTCAGGTCACGTAGTTGGCCCTCTAGGGTATTCCGACAGAGGAAGGATAGGATGTGGAAGTTAGTTGTGAATTAGATAGAAGGTAGTAGGTAGATAGGAATGTTGTTTAATTTGAAGGGAGAAAAACATAATTAATTATGTGTGAGTTGAAACATTTGCTTGATTCTTCTGTTGTAACTCAGTATATTATGTTTGTGTCATAGATTATTATGATCAGAGCTAGTGGTGAGACATTGCAAATTCATGTTTAAGTATGCATCAGCAAATGGTAACTTGTGTGGTTATGTGTGATGTGTGGTTGAGTAATATTGGTGTGTTGTCGTCCATTTTTGTCACCATTTTGATCAGTAAACATGCTTTGATTGGCATTATTTTCACTATTTTGATATAATAAGTCATTCTCTTTTCCAAACAGACCATCAATCAGACCCAGCTATGAACGTATTTGCATATCATGTAAATCTTGATTGAATATCATCGTTTTTATGGTTTATTGATAATCATCTCACATTTCTAGACGTGCTTGGCATTTAGTTTTTGTTCTACAGGTTGTGGTCGTCATCCGTACCTTCATTCAGCCACGCATTCACATTGAGGATGTCTAGTCACATTTGAACTATCATTCAGTCCTCCATTCGTACCCGTGGAATCGTTGGTTGAGATATTTTGGGGCATTAATGACGAAAACGGTGATGTGTGTTCAGTTGAGGACGTGGCCCTCATGGTTCTTGAGCCTCCATTCTAGAAGATTCGCTCTCTTCTCTGCCTAGCTCGACACCACATCACCTGCCCACGTCAAGGTTAACTAGCGCACAACTGCTCGCGTCAAGGAAGATCAACGTCCGTGTACTCTGGAAGACGGCTTGTGTGCTATCATAAACCACCCTATAACTGTTCTACATCCATTAAGACCTCTATTTTTAGAGAGGTCAACTACGTCGACCTTCTCTCTTGTTGTAAAACTTATATAAAGACATTTTCTGTGATGAAACGCAGCAATTGTAACACATAGACAATAGTAGTAATTTTTATATAGACGTTGTGTAATTTTTATCAGTCAATGGAAGATCCATATTCTAGCTATTGATGTTTTGTTGGTGGTGAATAATTTGAGTTAAGCTTCAATGCCTGATTGCTGAGAAGGGCCCCTAAAAAACCAGAGGTTTTACTTTATATATTTTGCATTTCTTTTCTGCAAGTAAATAGTTTCCATTTCCAGTATTTAACTTGTTTCATGTACATCAGAGTTATTTATTTCCTATAACTCATATCTTGTTGTTAGTTTAATTTGCTAGTTTAATTTACAAGTCAAAGTGGACGGTCATGCTTAAATACTCTTAGTTTACTTTCAGTCTTTTCATTTGCAATTAGATAGAATTAATTAGTTAATGTTTCAGTAGTTCAAGTTCAATTCATAGTTAGAATTAGTTCTGCTAGTCTTTTTCCTCTAGCTGTAGGTTAGGTTTATTTACATCTCAGCCTTGTTCTATTATGTCATAGAAGTAGTTTGTTTCCTTAGATAGTGATTAGTATAGATGGCTTTTTGTTATTTCAGCTTCTAGACAATCTATTTACTGCTTTCCGTGCACTGTAGGTTCATATGCATCAACCAGCTGGAGTTAAGATCATTCAGTCTGCTTCTTTCTTTAGTTTAAATCATTTTCTTCCATCTGGACTATCATTCGTACCGTCTTTCAGGCTTCCATCCAAATCATCATACGGACTTTAATATTTTTTGCATTGTTTTTATGCTTGTTTAGAATCTAGTTTCTTATGTTTTTGGACTGTGACATTTCTTGCAGTTGATTAGCATTCATATATGTAATTAGGATCTTGTTTTGCACTACATAGAGTTTTAATTAAGTTTCACATCCATCCTTAGTTTTCATTTCACTTTCTTAACCTTGCTTTAATTGCTTTTCAAATTATGTCTTTCATGTCGGATTTATTAATATTTTATTGTTCTAGGACTTATCAATTCCATCTTAGTTTGGTTATTTCATGTTTCTTAAGATTGATTTCGGATTGAACTTAGTAATTTCATTCTCCCAAGCACATTAGTTTTGATAGTTTCTTAGTTCAAGTATAGGATTAGTTCTCCCATTTATATAGTTAATGAAGATGTTCATAGAATACGATTTGGTTCAGAAATAAGACATATTTATCAAGTTTTCTACTTGCTTCTACATAAAATATTTTTATCAAGTTTTCTTCTTGCTTCTCAATCAAATTCAGTTTCAAGTAAATATCTTTATTAAGTTTTCTACTTGCTTCTAGATTACATTTTTGCCATGTCATTTGTTTATGAATAGAAAATAGATTACAATGTTTAAAGTTAGTTGTAATTGGACACTCTTTAGTTTGCATTTATTTGTAGAAGTTAAACTGATTTGCTTCCATTTTGTTTCCTTGTCACATTTGAAAATCACTTTGACACCTTATCTCAAGTTCCTATTACATTTGATACATTTCCTTAGAATCCTCAAGGAGAATGGAATTAGGTAGTTTAGTTTGATCTTGAGTTGAATGTATGAATAGTTTTTTAATTCATTAAGTAGTTTGTAGTTTTTATGTTAATATAGTTTCCATAGTTAATTGTCAATTGAAGCATTGTAGTGCCCCTAGACTTTTGTAGACATTGAGGGCACCTGCTGAGTGACCCGACCGATTGAAACATTAATTAAATAACCTTTTGACCTTATTTTTGAGTATGTGTATCTGAACTATTGAGGTAAATGAATAATTGCATATGTTAAACGATTAGCTATGACTATGGAAAATTATGTTGATGGATAATGCTTAACGACTAGCTGTATGGTGATTATGTAATTGTCGACGAAATGTATATTTAATTAGATGAATAAGAAGTTGAATAAATCATAAATGTTTAAAAATACAAGATTTAGAAATCAGATGATGATTATTGAGGACAGTGCTACTAATAACCTGTTGTGAGAAGTGTGTGTAGAAACAAGTGAGACGGTTCACCAACGGACACACCAAGGAACATAAAGGGCCATAGAGTACGGGTAAATCATACACAGGGGAGCGACGATGATGTCGACTTTCGACAAGAATACCACGCATGAGCAGATAAGCACTGATCCGCTTGCTCAAGAGGAATGCATGAGAGCGTACGAGGAGGGGCCACGACGGAGCTGGTCACGTACGAGTTGAGGGGCGCGCAGTGAGAACGGACTCACTCCTCAGCGCCATTAGTCCCTAGATAGCATGTAGATGGAGGATGGATGGTAACGATTCCTAAAATCCCTACAAGAGTTCCCGCAAGTCAAAACGGAAAGATGGTGGCAGAAGGGCCCAACGATGCAGTACCCTGTCGAGAACAGAAAGAATGGACGCAAGGACCCAACGATGCGGTACCATGCCAAGGAATGGAAACCATGGATGATTGGACCCGACATAGTGGTGCCATGTGAGGGAATTAAAAATTAAGGAACCAGGAGCCCAACGGCGCGGCACTGTGATCCTAGTGAGTTTGATTATTAAATTAAACTGCATAAAAACTTATGAGAATAACTCTAGATTATTACTTAGCAAATGCATAAAAAAAATAGTTTAGACATTTGCACATGAATAGTTATTTTTGTTGAGCATTTAAAATAATAGAAATCATTATTTAGGAGCAAAATAGAATCCTAAGATTAGACACCTATTCAACTAAAAGATAGGAGTTGATTAAAATATCTGGGGGACAAACTAGAGCAAACTTAGGGGTGTAGGTGCACTCCCCAGAGAAACTGACCCTTGGATGGGTGAGTGTTTTAATTAAATAATTAATTAAAAATATTTAATTATGCATGAAGCGACATGTGTTGCATGAGATTTTCCTTTATAAGGAAGGCTTAGGGAATGGGTAAGGGGCCCATAATTTGGACGATTGTTGTAATTTTTGAATGCCTCAAAGACTTGCTACTATCTAAGGGTTTGGCTAAGAAATCCTGGTGGGAAGGGAAGCCCAAGCTGAATTTCTGAAATACGTGTGTGAACTCTACGGCCCGACTAGCTCGGGGGTCTGGAAGGAAGAAGAGTACTTCCAGAGTGGTTGGGTGGTTAACCGAGGTGTCCGCCTGTGACCGTGGTGATTGGCGACGAGTGTGGAGCTGCGACAAACGAGGAGGTTCACCATCCGATTGGAGCTGCGACCATTACAGGTTCTTATTGTTCATATGATTAGTGTATTTATAATTTTGATTTAAAATCGTCGAATTAAGATTTCTGTAAAACTTTGATTATGTTTTATTTAAATTAGATCTGAATTATTAATTCTCTGTCAAAAATATTAGAGATCTGATTTGTGTTATGAATCTGTTTTATTTAAATTAGAACTGTATTATTCAGTCGAAATCTTCTAGATCAGATTTATAAATTTTTGTAGAAAATAACAGAGAACAGATTTGTACTATGACTTTGATTCAATCAGCAGTTAGATCTGTATTATTCAGTCGAAATTTTATAGATCTGAATTATTAATACTTTGCCGAAATTATTAGAGATCTCAAAATTTTATAGATCTGAATTATTAATACTTTGCCGAAATTATTAGAGATCTGGTGTATTATGAATCTGTTTTATTTAAATTAGATCTGTATCATTCAGTCGCAATTTTATAGATCGAAATTATTAGAGATCTGGTGTATTATGAATCTGTTTGATTTAAATTAGATCTGTATCATTCAGTCGCAATTTTATAGATCAAAATTATTAAAGATCTGGTGTATTATGAATCTGTTTTATTTAAATTAGATCTGTATCATTCAGTCGCAATTTTATAGATCAAAATTATTAGAGATCTGGTGTATTATGAATCTGTTTTATTTAAATTAGATCTGTATCATTCAGTCGCAATTTTATAGATCAAAATTATTAGAGATCTGGTGTATTATGAATCTGTTTTATTTAAATTAGATCTGTATTATTTAGTCGAAATCTTCTAGATCAGATTTATTAAAGTTCCTGTCGAAAATAACAGAGATTTATTTTGTTTTCTGGAATTGAATTCGATCCACTCTGTATTGAATCAAGTTCTATTTATTGATAGCGTTGTAATCTCTTTTATTCGGGTGAATGATAGGCGCAGATTTACTCCGCATTGAATCCATGCTATAATCTTTTATCTCTGCGCATTATTGATCTTCCTTTTCTCTTCTCGAAACCCTCTGCGTTTACTTCAGATCAGGACAACATCCATAGGTCAATTCGTGACTTGTTAATTCCTCTGTCCAAGGCGTTTCTTGGGATTGCTATTTCTGCATAGATCTCTGTTCTCGATCTTGAATGGGAGGCCATCATTGTAGTAACCATTCCCCCTCTCAATCCTCTGTGTTTAGTCCAGATCCAAATGGCATCTGTATGATCCGCTGCATGAAAATTTTAGTATTCAGTTTGACCTTTGATCGATTCTTGTAAGTAAATTCATGATTCGATTTTAAAACACCGATCGATTCATGGTATGTAAGTTTTCGTAATCAGTTTTAACCTTGGTCAATTTCTTGCAAATAATTTCATGATCGGTTTTATTATTCCTGGGGTAACTTAAAACAATGATTTCTTTATATGTGTGTTATTTCAACCCGTGATTTCAGTGCACTCTTAACTTCCATTATGCTGAGATCTAATATCTCTGTGTTTATTTATTTATTTAAGATCTCATAAATAATTGTGTTCAGCGATCATAGTATTGTCGAGATGTCTTGATCGATAATTTTTCCTGTATCCCAATCGATAGTAATGCCCAGTGATAAACGTCGGCAGATCTAGCGATTGTGCCCAATTCAGAGCGAGGTCGAATTTAACCTGAAATCTTAAAACTCTGTCATTAGATGTCAATCTGTGCATGCAGTATACCGGTCGGAAATCGAAATTCTGGGTTGATCACTACTGCTTAAATCTTGTCATTTTATTTTAAAAATTCATGGTCTTCAAACCCAAATTTGGCATTTAATACAGTCTTAACTCATCACTTCCTGAGCTGGACCTTAGCGATTGATTTCAAGCTTATAGTATCTCAAATCTTGGTTTCTGATTCAGATTCATAGCGTTTTAATCTAGGTACTGGCACCGATTGCAAAAATCAAGAGCATGATCATTTCAGATCTTGGCATCTAATTGATATCGAACTCTGAGGATGACTCTGCTTTGCTCAAATCCCGATCACTATATACCCTGTGTGCCACATTCGAGCTCTGCAATAACAAATCGGATTGCTCTTAAATTTCCTGATTGTCGATTTCCACCACTTAAAACGTCCCCACAACTATAACTATAAAATGATTACCAGAAATTCTAGATAAGAATTGAGTCTACCCCTTTTCATTTGGTGTGCCTCAATTACTGATAGATAATCTATGTTCTTGATAGACGATGGGTTCCATATGCAGTAAGAAATATAAATCAATTACGGTTCATTTGGCGTTTTCCCCAAATCGGTAATTGTAAATTTATTATGGATTAGTAAGTTTTTCCCATAATCTTGTAACTCGATCCAAGTATATCTGCGTTGATCCCATCTCCACTTTTGGCGTTCCAAAACCTATATCATTTAAAAATGGGTATGGATCCATTACTTTTGGCAAGCCCTAATCTGCATATTATCTATATATCTAATGTCTACGATGCTAATTGAATTTGGATCCTTGAAATTTTCTATACCTCCAATTCGAACTGAACAACGTTCCTAAGAAATTTATGATGTCATATTTTTCTTTCGAAAGACAGCTAATACTTTATAATTTGTGTAAGATATAATAAGACGTAAAGATGTTTAGTTTCTTTTAAAAAAAAAAAAAACATAGATAAGATTATGATGCCTAGGTTAGTAATAGTCAAGACCTTTTAATTGCTTATATTGTAAATATGTGTTTATGAGTTTAATGGTATTCGAAAATAAATAAAGTTTGGAATACCTTTTAAATAGAAATGAGTTTTTAATGATTTCATATAATTCTAAGTTAAAGAATTCCTCCTCGTAAGCATTTTAGTAACATGTCTTTTGGAATTGAAATTCTAATTCTACATCCTTGGAATATTTATTTTATTGTTTCAAACAATTAGTTGGGAAGACATATCATTTAATTATATAAATAGTTATACACACTAAGCAAGGAGGAATAGGGATGTATCTTTCTTTAAAGAATATTTTGAAAACAACATCTCTCGCTTGGTGTCCAAGAACTAACTTGTTATAAGAAATTATAGGATACAATAAGTTTATGGAGGTAATTCATTTTATAATCAATTTATTGAGATAAGAATTCCTTTACACTTTACACACCCAAAGGTAAATCTTATGAGGTAATATTGTTATGTACAGGATTAGAGTTGCAAGCACACTTTAAGAGTTCTTATCGGTAAAAGATCACCATTACCTTTATACTAAAATTATATTTGCACTTTATATGCTTAGAGGTTCGAATGAAGGCATAATTATATATCATTAAAGAACATTGTTGTACATGTACATAGTTAGGGATGAATTGCATGGAAGAGTTATTCTAGTTAGAATTTCAAGTACTTATCTTAGAATTACATTTGTACTTATATGTCTTATGATTAAAGTTTTCATGCATTTAAATGGAAAGGAGTTTTTAATGTATTTTCTTTTATATGTTAGTTGAACGACTGGATGAAAGGGAATTCGAATGTTAGTCAAATTTTATGACATACAATCGTTTTGAAGATTGTTAGTACAAAAAAAAAAAAAAATCACTTTCTTTATTTGAAAGACCCTACAAGCATTTCATACATAGGTTCCTAAACTCATTTGCAGTTGTTTCTAATTCCTAGATTAGAGTTTGAATTATGAATCGGTAACTTTAAATTTCATCAAAGTAGTTCTGTTTTTTATTAAGTCATTCTTCTTAGAATAATATTTGT
This sequence comes from Larix kaempferi, assembly GCA_027924585.1. Taxonomy (NCBI): domain Eukaryota; kingdom Viridiplantae; phylum Streptophyta; class Pinopsida; order Pinales; family Pinaceae; genus Larix; species Larix kaempferi. The sequence continues at coordinate 1,347,207 of BSBM01000932.1, forward strand.
TGTTTTTATCTTTTCAATTATTGTCCATAGAGTAGAGTAGTATAACTGGATACTATTCTGATCTATTGGTTTAGTTAGGTTTAATCATTTCAGTAGTTGTATTCTAGAATTTTGAGAAAACTTCTAGAATACAACGTAATTTTCCACCTTGTGAGCATCAACACTCTTTGGCCTTCAGGATCCATTTCACTGATTCGGATGCACTTTATGTCCTTTAGATACACCTTTTCCCTATTTTTATTCCTGTACACTAGCTGTTCCACTTTAGCCAGTGCACCCGTGAACTATCCCACTATAGCCCATGGGTGACAAGTAAAATGGTAAAAGTCACTAGTAAATTACTTTTTACTACGAAAAGAGGTCTTAGGGTGACCTTTGGCCCTCCATTTTCCCCGAAATGTCTTGATGTGTCCTTTCACTTACCTTTGGAAGGCTATATATTGAGCACATATGCCATATGGAAGGGAGGAGAAAGAGAGATCAAGATAACTCTAGTGGATTTTTGTCGTGACTTGAGTCTACACTCATTGATCCTTGTTGTTGTAAAATCCTTATGTTCACCTACCAAACTCCTATCCTAGTTTGAGTTTTCCATTACATGGAGGATTGAAGTGGTGGAGTCACAAGTGGAGAGACCCAGTTCTTGGTTCAGATTGGTTGCCGACAAGACGTTGTATCACTATGTACTGCCTATTCATGGTCATTATATCAGATTGTGGTACTATACCGACATGTATTCAGAGATATTATTATATTGTGATGAGTGAGCTGATCCTTCCACTTGTGTCTCCATCACTCCACTTCTGAGATTTATAATGTATTTTGTCCATCATAGCACCATTCTCTGACCTCACACATTAGGGGCATCTGTTACAACGTAATTTTACACCTTGTGAGCATCAACACTCTTTGGCCTTCAGGATCCATTTCACTGACTCAGATGCACTTTATGTCCTTCATATACACTTTTCTCTATTTTTCTTCCTGTACGCTAGTTCTTCCACTTTAGCCAGCATACCCGCGAGCTATCCCACTATAGCCCGCGGGTGACAAGTAAAATGGCAAAAGTCACTAGTAAATTACTTTTCACTCCCAAAAAGTGGTGTTAGGGTGGCCTTTGGCCCTCCATTTTCCCCAAAACATCTTGATGTGTCCTTTCACTTATGTTTGGAAGGCTATATATTGAGCACATATGGCATATGGAAGGGAGGAGAAAGAGAGAGCAAGATAACTCTAATGGATTGTTTCCGTGACTTGAGTCTACACTCATTGATCCTTGTTGTTGTGAACTCCTTATGTTCACCTACCAAACTCCTATCCTAGTTTGAGTTTGTCATTACGTGGAGGATTGAAGTGGTGGAGGCACGAGTGGAGAGACCCAGTTCTTGGTTCAGATTGGTTGCCCACAAGAGGTCGTATTACATTGTACTTCTTGTTATTCATTAATAGAAATACTCATATTCTCGTCCATTAATGTTGTGAATGTTGTTTATATTACATTGGGTTGCATTTACTTATGATATCATGGACCATTGCTATTGATGATGTCAATGTCTTTCATATATTATATGCGTTTGTGGTCTGCCCCAAGCCATAGTAAGTTTTCTCCGTAACATAGTTGTATTCTAGAAGTTTGACTTAGTTTTTCATTTTGAAAGATATTTTGGTCTTTTCTTTATTAAACATTTCTCAGGTCTATCGAGCCGAAACCTTAAGTGCGATTCTACCTCAGCATATACTGTCCCACAACTCTAAGATTACCAACCCTGGTTGATAATTAAATATTTGGTGATTCCTTAAGACAGTAAATACACCTCAACATTTTGGCCCCATTATCGGGTAGTTGTAGATAGGTAGAACTCAATTGTAGATAGGTAGAATTCAGTTGTAGATAGGTAGAATTTTTTTCTAAATTTTAGTGATAGATTGAATTTCCCTTTTGAAACTTAGAAATAGGATGGTGGTGGGTGAGCAGTAAGACGAGAGGTAAGAACCTATGCATCTATTATAACGGGCATCCCCAAAACCCAACAATAGTAGTGATGCAGTTAGAATTTATTTCAGTTATACTTTTGATTTCATGAATAGGTCTAGGGACTCAAAAGGTAGATTTATTAAAACTAGCCTTCCTACTAAAATCCCTACTAAAATTCCTACTAACCTATACGGGGGGCGTGCCACCCCGTCTACTAACTCAGTATAAAGGTATCTTAAGACACCTAAAGGGGATAGTCCTACTTGGAAATAAAAGGAAATCCCTTTTGGAAATCAATTAGGGGAAGCCATAGGGACATCATAAATATCTGTTCATAAATAAATTCCATTAGAAGAACCTCAAGCTCATATTGAGACTGAACTTAGACAAGAGGAAATTCAAAAGGATAAAACATCAGAACCTCTCAACCCTCCATTAGTTCAACAACCCAAAGAAACTACCTTTTCAATAGTAGGTGGCCCAAACTTAGTAGACTTTATTGATCATGCACAAGTAGACACTCTTTTTGAAAATTCCGTGAACATAGTTATTTCACAGATTGAAACAACAACAGTAGGAACTTCAAAACTGGACTCCCAAGTAGCTGGTAATTCTCCTCCTAAAAAGAAAAATACTCTTCCAGAAATAGAATGTTGGGATATCCCATATTCCCCAATAAAGGAACCACCTAAGTATTCTCTCTTTGGAAATCAAGTCTTCATGGAGGATGAAAATGAAGATCATGTCCGACAAGATGAAGAAGAGCGAGAGCTTAGAACTGAAGGTACTTTTGGATTCCCTATCCTAGACACTGTACAATATGTAACTATGAAAAACATCCGTCCCTCCTCACTAACAACCTTTTATGGGAAGAGTAGTGAGGATCCAGGTGCATTCTTATTCGAATTTGACATTTTGTGTAGGAGTTATAACTGCCTACAAGATGGCCAAAAGCTAAAACTCTGTCCTGCCACATTAAAAGATTCTTCTCTTCGATGGTTTATGATTTTAGGAGAAGCCAGTATTAGAACTTGGGAAGACATGAAGAATGCATTTCTACGGAAGTACCAGGATTACTATAAACCCAAGGACTCTCGCAATGATATTTTTAAAATACAACAACTTGAATATGAGAGCCTAGAAGAATATCTCGAAAGATTTAACTATGTGTTACATAAATATAAATATAGTGATCTTCGGGGAGATGTAGTAAAAACACTCTTCCTTAAGGGAATCTCAGAAGAATTCTTAGAAAGCCTTAATCTCATGGCAACGGAAGACATCTCTCATAAGTATTTTTCACATATTTGTGAGCTATGTAGGAATTATTCTAAGATCATAGGGAAAAGTGGAAGACACTTTTGAGAATCTTATGCTAGGAACCTAAAAAGAAACACATCCATTCCTGGTGGAGTTACAAGGGTAGAGTTGGGAAACCTATTGGAAAATTTCAAAACAGATATCTTAGGAGCCATGGGTTCTCAATTGGATGCATTACAAGCTAAAAAGAGACAGGATGAAGAGCATGCATCAATGAGTGTTTTTTGTCCTAGGTGTAGAACTAAACATCCCCAATGGAAATTTCCATTGAATAATGTTTCGGTTTGTCACCTTTGTACACAAGAACATCCAACTAATAATTTTCCATCGTTTCCTGGGTTGCAAGCTGTATATAAGAGTGGAAAATTTGGTGAAACATCTAGGAGGCCTTGGAAACCTAGATATCAATCGTCATATCAAGATCAATCATCACAATTTCCACCCTATTACTATCCTTATCAACCTCCTCAACAATGGAACACTTCAAGTTGGAAAAATTGGCCACCGCAGTACCCTCCTCAGAATGCTCAACAGCAGCAATGACCACATGGATTGAGAGGGAAATCTTATGCTCAACCACCTCCTTCTATGCCTAACTATCCTTACCCACCTAATATTCAGCAACTCTTCCCCGGATTTGTACCTCCTTCAATACCCCCTATCACAAATCAACCTCACGATTTCCAGAATATGAATCCTCCAAGACCCACAATATTACCTGCACAACCGATACCAAATCCTAACAACAAGCCAACTCAAGCCCTTAATAGCATTGGGTTTATACCTCTTCCATCATATGCCATTTTGACTGCACCAGTACATGAGATTCAACTGTGGTTTGAAAGAGTTTTGCAAGATCATCCCAAGTCATCAGTTGTTATCCGATAAGAGAATGAAGAAGAAAACATACCTAGTGAAGTTTTGAATGATGTCATTCTTGAAGATGTGGTTATTCCTAAATATTCAACACACAACCATCCTTATGAAGAAGTAATTATAGAAGAAAAAGCACCCCCATATCCGGAGCGTCTAGTAATAGAAAAACCTCTAACTTATCCAGAGTATGATATCATTAACGAGTTGAAAAATATTTGTATTAAGATCCCTTTGTTACAAGACATTAAAGATATACCAATCTATAGTAAAGTGATAAAATAAATCTGTATTAAAAGTCCAGGTAAAAAACAAAAAGATCCTCCAACGATTCATGTTATAGGTGAAATGTCAAATTACATAGAAAAACAACCTAGAATTCCAAAGTATACAAATCCAGGAAATCCTGTGGTGACTGTTATCATCAATAACACTGCCATAGGAAACACACTTATTAATCTAGGAGCTGCTATTAACCTAATGAATACCACAATTCCAGAAACTCTCGATTTAGGACAATTCCTCCGCCCTACCCCAATAATGCTAGAATTAGCAGATCGCACTATGATACAACCTACTGGGATATTAGATGACATCATTGTATTAGTAGCTTCATGAGAATATCCTGTGGACTTTATGGTCATAGAATCAAAAGAGCATTCTAAATGACACCCGATTATTCTGGGAATACCTTGGTTGGCCACTGCTAATGCATTTATAGGATGCAGGGATGGAGAGATGATTATCTTCAATGGGTTTTCTACAAGAAAACTTGCTTTATACCCACCAGCACAACTAGTAACTGAAAACCTGTTTTGGTTAGATTGTCCTTTTGGGGATGAGAACTTGGAAGAACTTTCCCATATTAGTGATTTCTCCTGGGCACTTCAAGAATAGAATACCGAGAATGTGTTGAACCAATTTATATCCTCCACAACATGTATAGACTTTCCTTAGTATTTTTCCCAACTTGACCAGATATTTGGAGATGAATTCCAAGAAAATATTAGCCTCTCAACATTTACAAGTACACCCTGTGTCTTCACAACCAAAGAACATCTAACATCATATACAATACCTTGTGAGGTTATTTCTAAAAAATTTCTACATATAAATGCAGGTTTAGATGAGAGTCAACAAAAACAATTACTAAAAGTTCTCAAGAATCAAACTGGAGCATTTGCATGGGAATACACCGATATGAAGGGTATGCACCCAAATACCTATATTCACTATATTTACACAGATTCAAACATACCTCTAGTCAGGAAGCCCTAGAGAAGAATCAATCCAACCCCAAAGGATATAGTCAAAGATGAATTACAAAAAGTCCTTAATGCTTGTTTGATCTACCCAATTTCTAACAATAAATGGGTGTCTCCTTTGGTTGTAGTTTCAAATAAAGTTATAGGGAAATGGTGTATCTGTGTTGACTTTCGAGAATTAAACAAGGCCACTCTTAAAGACTACTTCCCTTTACCTTTCATTGAGCATGTGTTAGATACCTTGTCAAGGAAACAATATTTTTCTTTCCTTGATGGGTATAGTGGATACAATCAAATATTAATAGCACCTTAGGATCAGTACAGGACAACCTTTACTTGTTCTTGGGGGACATATGCCTATAGAGTACCACCATTTGGCCTATGTAATGCACCTGCCACTTTCTAGCGTGCAATTCTAGGAATTTTTGCTGACCTCATACATGAAGGTGTAGAAGTTTATATGGATGAATTTATAGTTTATGGCAATAACTTCCAAGAAGCCCTTCATAACCTTGAAAAAGTTCTTATTCGGTGCCAAGAAATGAACTTAGCCCTTAGTCATGAAAAATGTAAGATGCTACTAACCAAGGGCATAGTTCTGGGACATCATGTCTCTCTTCAAGGTATCAAGGTGGATCCTACCAAGATAGAAATAATTGTTAATCTTCCTCCTCCAAAAACTCTGAAGGATGTAAAAATATTTCTTAGCCATGCATGCTATTATAGACGTTTTATTGAAAACTTCACTAAGATAGCTGCACCTATGTTCAAGCTACTCATGAAAGATACAAAATTCCAATGGACTGAACCTTGTCAACATGCCTTCGAAACTTTGAAGGAAAAGCTATCAATGGCACCAATACTCAAGGACCCCAATTGGTCCCTTCCCTTTCATATATCCACTGATGCTTCTGACATAGCTATAGGAGAAGTCTTAGGTCAAAAAGAGGGACAAACATAACATGCCATCTACTTTGCTAGTAAAAATTTGATCCCTTTAGAAACAAAATACACTGTTACTGAAAAAGAGTTTATGGCAGTAGTCTATGCCATCAACAAGTTTCGTCATTATATCACAGGATATGAAATTTTTATACACACTGACCACTCCGCCATTAGATTTTTAATGAACAAACCTATCACCAATGGTAGGGTGACTCGGTGGATTCTTTTGTTACAATAATTTAACATCACCATTGTTGATCGTCCCGGTCGAGAGAATGTGGTAGAAAATTTTCTCTCATGAATTCAAATTCATGATAGTGCCAGTATTGTCGATGATAGCTTCCCAGATGAACATGTGTTCGCTGTGTCTATTCGAACCCCTTGGTTTGTAGACATAGCCAATTATTTAGCAACTGGAAAGCTACCAAACCATCTCTACCCACCTGAGAAACATAGGATCATAGTTCAAAGTTCTAATTATTCTTGGGTGGACAATGATATTTTCCGTACTGGACCCGATCTTATATTTAGACGATGTGTACGAGAGGATGAGATGGCATAAATCCTCCATGCATGTCATGGTGGACCTTGTGGTGCGCACTTTTCTGACAAGAGAACAACATACAAAGTGTTACACTCTGGTTATTATTGGCCAAGAATTTTTAAGGATGCTGCCAAATATGCAAAGAATGTGACAGTTTCCAAAGAATGGGTAGACCTACACCATCTGATGAGATGCCCTTACAACCCTAGGTTATGATTGAAAAATGGGTTCCATATTTCGTTGGGCCAATTTCCCCTATGTCTCTAAAAAAGAAGTACATCCTGTTGATGTATATGTAACTCCGGAATGTATTTCATCTATATATTTCATATATATTTATTGTACCCTTATTAGAGATGTGTTATTCCTCTATAAGGAAGTGTCGTCATGTGGATTGAAAAGTGTCGCAAGTGTGTGTACCTGCCGATGGGTTATTAGACCACCATATGTGGGGTTGGCCCTGAAATATATATTATATTGTGGATTTATCTAGATAGACAAGTCGGCCCATAGTGTAACTAGGCAAACAAGTTAAGTATAAATAGAGATCGTGAGATCTCTATTTGGATCATTCGGAAACTCACACTTCTCTCACTCAGAAAGTGGTGCACTAGTGAGGAGGAGGATCATCTGCTACTAGGAGACTATCTCAAGTGTATTTTGGTTTTACTTTGGTTGAGCCATTGCTCTCTCTATCTCTGAGGAAGTTGTGGGGTTTTTCACCTTAGGGTTTTCCCCACGAAAACTCTGTGTCTCTTGTCTCTCATGCTTTTGATTCTTGTGATGCTTGTGATGCTTATTGTGATTGTTATGCATTGATATAGTGTATATGTTATTATCTCAGTAAATATCCAAGAGTATTGTTAATTAATGCTCAAAATTTAACATGGTATCAGAGCTAACCTGAGAAGAAGACATTTTGTAGTGACGAAAACTTGAGTTTCTTGTTTATTGGGTTTCTCTTCACAGATTTTCGAAAAGCAGTATAGTAGATTGACTCTACTCATCAAGGAGAGTCTATCTGTCCTATCAGAATTCAATTCTGAGCATTTTCATATTTGGCCCTAAACATTAGGGTTTCCACAAAAATAGGAATTTCTGGAATCTGAAGACATAACTGGAAGCTCCTTGCAAAATCAAAATTTAGAGCTTTATATCGAGATTTTTGGCTGGGTAGATCTCCAGGAAACTCAAACCCTAATTCAGGGCTCTCCCTAGTGAACCCGAGAGGACAAAAAGACAAATATGAAGGGTAAAGCTTTGCTGATCTCAAATTTCGAATACACCAAGCTGATCAGCTCATCAAGGCACATCTTTCTAACCTTTCAGAAAGTTGAAATTTACTTTTTGAATTTTTAGGGTTTTTTCGACAAACCCTAATCCGGGACCAAATCCAGTTTTCACCATTTCAAGTGGTAAGACCTAAATCTTTTCTATTTCCATTTGAAGTACTCTTTAAGATGTCTCACCACACCAAGCTTGAGGATAAACTTGAAGGGGCTGATAACTTTCGAGCTTGGAAGTATAGGATTGGGTTCATCCTCGAAGAGAATGAGTTGGACTCATATATAAAAGAAGACATCCCTATCCCAGAGGATGAAGAGGCCAAGGTATTGCATAAGAAGAACTTGGTCAAGGCAAAGAGAATCATTGTTGATTCTATCAAACAACATCTCATACCCCATGTGTCTTCTCTAAAGACACCCAAGGAGATGTTTGACTCTTTGACCAAGCTATTTGAAGGGAAGAACATAAATCGGAAGATGACTCTGCGGAATCAATTGAAAGGGGTCAAGTTGTTGAATGGATAAACCATTCAATCTTACTTCTCCAAGGTCTCTCAGATCAAGGAGCAACTTGAAGTTGTGGATGAAGTAGTGGACAATGGTGAAGTTGTTATGACCACATTGAATGGCCTACCTAGGTCATGGGACTCCTTTATTCAAGGAATCTGTGCAAGAAAGAAATTGATATCTTTCAGTATACTGTGGGAGGAATGCTCTCAAGAAGAAGCTAGACTTGTAACTCGTGAGGAAAAGATGGGAGGTGAATATCAAGCTCTCATAGCTCACACCAAAAGAAGCAAGCCCAAGAAGGAGCACTCTCGCTACAAGAGATCCTATCAAAAGAATAAGAAGGATCTAAGATGCTTCACATGTAATGAGAAGGGTCACTTTGCTTCAGATTGTCCCAAGAACAAAAGGGATAATAACAACAACTCTAGCAAGAAGAAGAAGGGCAGCAAAAGAAAGTTCCATGCTCATGCTGCCAAGGATGATGAACCTCCAAAGAAGAAGGCTAGGGTAGAAAGTGATGATAGTGATGATGACTCATCAAGTGAAGAAGAGTATGTTCTAATCTCTGCTCTCACAGGTACTATCTCCCATGGTTGTAATGATTGGTTGATTGACAGTGGGGCTTCCAAACACATGACTGGGTTTAAGGAATTTTTTTGAATCTATCTGAACATGAATCACCCCATAAGGTGAAACTTGGGGATGATTATCAATACCCAATCAAAGGAAGTGGTGAAGCCTCCTACAATCTAGATTCTAGAAAATCTTTGAAGATGAAAGAAGTCCTTTATGTACCTGGGATCAAGAAGAACTTACTCTCCATCTCTGCATTGGATGCAAAAGGTATGAGGGTTGCATTTGTGGATGGCCAAGTCCTAATGTGGCCAAAGGGTAAAACAATCGATGATGCAATAATGATTGGAGAGCAAGAGGGAGGTTTGTATAAATTGAAGGGTCAACCTGAACATGCCATGGTACATGAATCCATGGCGCCAAGTGAACTTTGACATAGAAGACTTGCTCATATTATAAGGGACTTCCAATTGCAAGCAAGGCTGTAGAGGATCTTCCAGAAATCAAGACCAAACATGAAGGTGTTTCCAAAGGATGTGCAAAAGGTAAGAACATTAAGAAGGCTTTCCCAGGCAGTGAAAGCAAGGAAAAAGATATCCTGGAAATCATCCACTCAGATGTATGTAGTCCTATGTCATCCAGTTCTCTAAGTGGGTATGTTTACTATGTCTCATTTATTGATGACTTCTCTAGGAAGACTTGGGTATACTTCTTGAAGAACAAAGATGAGGTATTTGATAAGTTCAAGGAATTCAAAACCTTGATGGACAATCAAACTGGCAAGAAGATCAAAACATTCAGATCCGATAATGGTGGAGAATTCACCTCAGGTGACTCAAGAAGCTTTGTAGTGATTCAAGGATTAAGAGGGAGTTGACTGCTCCTTATAATCCTCAACAGAATGGAGTTGCAGAAAGGAAGAACAGAACTATCATGGAAGTAGCAAGGGCAATGCTGCATGACCAGGATCTACCTATGCATCTATGGGCATAAGTAGCTAGAACAACTGTATATGTGCAAAACAGAACACCCCACAACATATTGGACAACAAGACACCATAAGAGGTCTTTTTTGGTAAGAAACCTAAAGTCAGCCATCTCAGAATATTTGGTTGTCCAGTTTACACTCATGTCCCAAAGGAAAAGAGGACTAAACTAGATCCTTCAGGAAAGAAGGGTATCTTTGTGGGTTGCAGTGAAAGCTTGAAGGCTTACAGAATATACTTTCCAGGGTTCAAGAAGGTTGATGTCAGCAGGGATATAACATTTGATGAAAACTCAGCATTCATCAAATCAAGGAAGGCACCTATCGAAGTTTTTGAAGAACCTAAGGAAACTAGATTTCAAGACACTACCATGACAAAAGCAATTCCAGAAGTTGCTCGTGAGTTTGAAGATCCGTAAGAACCTGTAGATCCACCACGTGAGGATAACTCTCACAAGAGGAAACCTGCATGGGATAGAGAGCTCATTCAAGATGCAGAAAGATTTGGCATTCCAGAAGAACAACACAGAGAAAAGAAGAGAACTAGATCACATACCAGCTATGTTGCTTTACTCCATGACATTATGAACAAAGAACCTTCCAGTTATGGAGAAGCAACGGAAAAGAAAGAATGGAAGGATGCCATGGTTGAGGAATACCAATCAATAATGAAGAATTATGTTTGGGATGTTGTCCCAAGACCTAAAGAGAAGTCTGTTGTGACTTCCAAATAGATCTACAAAATCAAGCATGCTGCAGATGGCAGTGTAGAGAAATACAAGGCAAGATTCGTAGCTTGTGGCTTCTTTCATAAAGAGGGAATAGATTATGAAGAAAATTTTGCACCTGTAGCCAGGTATACTTCCATTAGAACAGCACTTGCCCTGGATGCAGCAATGAAATGGAAAATACACCAGATGGGTGTCAAGACTGCTTTCTTGAATGGTGTAGTTGAAGAGGAAGTATATGTGGAGCAGCCACTTGGTTTTGAAATACATGACATGGAGTCATATGTGTGTAGATTGAAGAAATCCTTGTATGGATTGAAGCAAGCTCCCAGAACTTGGTATGGTAGGATGGACAATTTCCTATCTAGTTTGGGCTTTACCAAGAATAAAGCGCATTCCAACCTTTACTACAAGGTCGAGGAAGGGAATCCTGTGATTCTACTTCTGTACGTAGATGACTTATTTGTAACATGAGATGATAGATTGATTGCAGATACTAAGAGGAAGCTTGCTACCGAGTTCGATATGAAAGATTTGGGAATGATGCATTATTTCCTAGGTATGGAGGTGTGCTAGAGTGCAGGTGGGATCTTCCTTGGTCAAGGGAAGTACACAATAGATATCCTGAAGAGATTTGGGATGATGGATTACAAGGCCATGGCCACACCTATGGAATCGAATCTGAAGCTTCTTTGTGATGCTTAATCTGAGCCAGTTGATGTCTCTATGTATCGTCAGATGATTGGGTCCTTGATGTACCTCATGAACACGAGAACATATATTTTCTTTGTGGTGAACACATTGAGCCAGTTCTTGAAGAATCCGAGGAGTGTTCACCTGGTTGCTGTAAAGCATGTTCTGAGGTACCTGAAGGGTAAAGTGGATTATTGTTGGCAGATATTTCTACCCTATAGTCAGGAAACTAAACTATCAACTTGGTTGGGGTGACAGGTAAGTGCATTAATGCTATTACAGAGGCATTTTACAAAAGAAATAGATTGTAGATTTAGGGAACACACCTTTTAACCGGAGTCTGATCCTAGCCTTGACTCGATCCCGTGTCCAGCTTCCAAATCTACTTTTCCTTCAGCAAACCTGCAACAACAATACCTTCCTCAAACATTTTGGGCAATATATAAAGCATGAAATAAACAAAAACTATGTTTCATATTCAGCATTGACCAAAATAAATCCAACTTAAAATGCCATTTCATAACACATTCAGATTGGAACAAGGAAACACTTCAACCTTTATTTGTCAAAATTGGAATGCAGTACAAATATACCTGATAATGAAGCAGGCTCCTGCGACTAGATTCTGGGATCTGGCTTTCTTCTGGCTTGGATATCTTCTGCAACAACTTCTCCAATGCAAGCTTCTTCAAAGTTTTTCCATTAATCAATCTCCCTAACTCCAATTTCTAACCCTTCTCCTTTAACCTTCTTGGTATTTATAGGTTCAAAGAAGCAGTTCAGGTCGAGATGTAGTTATGGAGGAAGTTGGGGGAGTTAGGAAACTGCCATCAACTAATCCTCCTCGATGAATTAATATATTTTTTAATCATCTTTTAAGATATACGTGACTATTACTCAGTGGAGTAGCGTATAGGGCGCTACCCTATTGTTTAACAACTAGCGCTCATTCAGTTTTAAATGTCGAGCACTACTTTGCTATGAAGGAATAGCATATATATTGATATGGGCGCTACTATTATACACTGGAGTCATGTATGGGCGCTAGTCTATTTAAGTGGAGTAGCGTTCATACCTCAAAATGATATTTTGTATGTTTTCCAGTATTTTCAGGAAATAGGATGAGTTGTCATATGGTCCAAGGTCAACATGCTCCTCCATCCAAATTGTCCTTTTGTGTGATCAGCAGCTCAGGGTGATCACGGACGGAGAGGTGCAATTTTGACCTATAACAGATGCCCCCTAATGTGTGAGGTCAGAGGGAAACGATGGCCGAAATACATTACAATCCAAAGCCAGAGGAGGAGCACAGAACCGCAGAACAAGTCGCAAGAAACCTGCAACAAAGATCAAGGTCAGCGAGCAATTACATTGTTGACATCTTATAGATGTGTAGTGTGATACAACATGATCTCCGATACATAACAAGGAGATGTATATAAAAGCATGGCCACTTGAAATACAAGCGTGGATCCATGTCAAACTGAGAGATCATAGCCATAACAACAAACTGGATCTATGTCTCATGGAGAGCCGTATATAAGTGAGGCTCAGTCTTGCGCAACTTGGGTGATAACAAAATGAGGTTATGTCATCAAAATCCCAAGGTCTTCATCCCACAACAACCCTAGGTACAAACCCGAACCATGTGAATAGATGAGCTGACAGTAGAACATGGAGGGCATCGTTTGATTACCGGTCATTGATGTATACCGTTAACAAACGTGAGGACTTCCACCGATAATGATGATGGGGTCCAAGGTACCAAGTACGATTCGCCAAATGTGAATAGTTGGACTTGGAGTCGAACACTTGGGAATCCTGTCGAAGAAGAGACATTGATGTATTCTCATCATTCAACAGCGAGGAAAATTGCCACTAGTGACTGCAATCTCCAAGGTACTAACCGAAACTCTAAACTTCAATCCCAGAATAATGATTTGGAGTCGATGGGAAGAAGTCCGTTGGAAGGGAGGCCTTAAGGCATCCTCCATTAGCCAACTCGAGGAACACTCAATTGGTAAGAGCTGATATGGAATAATATGCGACAAAACTGACACTAGGAAGGCCGACACATGAGGTCAAGGTAAACTGTAGAATGGCCAACACAGGGTATATCCTTGAACATTGAGCACAACACAAAAGTGACTCAGGCAGTTTTTGACATAATGGAGTAAATAAGTCTGAAATGTAAAAGACATTAACAGACCCTCCATATGGTTGGAAGAATAACCAACCAGGGGAGTAAATAAATCGGAGGAAAGGTTCACCCTGAGGCAAAAAACTAAACCCAACCGACAAGATAGACTCAAGTAGGTGCTGTGTTCAAGGATAGGACTTGACTGAAACTGCCTTTGACAATGAAGATATGATATGTTTTCCCGTTCCTTATTCTTTTTAGATAAAAGAATACCCTTCTTGTGTATTTAATGAGTCCAAGAAAGAATGAAAACTCAATAGGTCCAACCATGTAAATAATTTAATGAGCCCATGGGAGGAAGACTCAGTACCTTCTTCATAATTTAGAGAGTTCAAAGAAGAGATAGAAGATTACTCTATATGTACTGATCTCTGGATTTTAATATCGAGCCGAGATCTGTTCTTGCTCGCCGGTGTTTTCAATTTTAAGGAGTCTGAAAAACTGAAACAATAACTCCATATATCTGCTCGTGGATTTTAGTATCGAGCCCAAGCAGATTAATGCTCGCCGGTGTTTTCCTATTTATAGAGTCTGAAAAACTTAAACAATCCACTTTTCACCTATCCGTGGATTTTATATCGAGCCCAGATTGGTCTGTGCTCGGCGGTGTTTTCTTGTTTATAGAGTTGAAAAACTTAAACAGTCCTCTACTTACCCTCTCGTGGATTTCACATCGAGCCCGAGTAGGTGAATGCTCGCTTGGTATTTTCATATTTAGAGAGTCTGAAAACCCTAAAGAGAGACTCCAGAAGGTCCTTTTTCGTATAGTTAGTCTCCTCCCCCGAAAAAGTATAAAACATTGAAAGGAGAACTCTTCTAGCGCATACAGGAGTATACCTAGAGTATACCTTTTTCGTAGTTAATCCACTGAGTCCCGGAAAAGGGGTAATTCTATACCTGAGTGGATGAGCCTTCGGGTACTTTAACGAGCTCGAAGAGGACAAATTTGCTCGGTAATCTTGTTTAGGTTTAAATAGTCCAAACAAGAGCTTAAAATGACTGAAAGGTCAGCTTCTGGGATCGTAACTTCATGTCCTGCGAAAAACTAGGTTTTCAACAAATATTAGTCGATGTCGCAAAAATCTTAAATGATATATGAATTTGGAATGTTTAGCTAACTGACAAGGTCTATCATTAAGAAATTTGAGCTTAGGAGATGAATCCAACAACAATTGAGTGAAAATTGAACCTGGATCAGTGTTATACCTTATTTTGTGTTTCAATTGATTTAATTAGGGTTTTTGAAAGTGTTTGAAACTATGGAAAATTAAAAATTATGGGTAAAAATCAAAATCCAATTTTATATATAATTTCATTGTTAAAAAATCAATTCTCATTTTGTGTTGTAGGGCAAACATTGGGCACCATTTTGCAAATTTCAAATCTCCACCGTGATCAAACGGAGCATCCAATCACCAAACTTCTTCCATCAAGTAAGTAGAAATCAACCAAACTTGCATTTCAATGGTTTATTTGTAAATTTTTGAGCAAAAATGGCCCGAAACGCGATGCTCATAAGGTTTTATGCGCGGGCGCTATTGTGTATACACAAGAGTAGCGTACAAACCCAATGGGCGCTACTTTGCTCAAACAGAGTAGTGCCTACACGCTACTGTGTAGTATACACAGTAGCGTACATATTTGCAAAGCCATTTTAAAGCGCCGAGACTCAAAATTTTTGGGGTTTTTGTGCAGGATGGTCTTACAATGGAGGGAAAGGGAGCATGAAGACATGGATAGACTAGCCATGCAAGACCCGGCTACCCTCCATGCGCTCCGTAGATGCGGTTTGTTGAAATTTTATCGAACCGTAAACATGCGTGCACTAAACAAGCTGTTTCGAAGATTGATTCAGTATTGGGATGTCGATACTAATACCTTCATCATCCGAGGGAAAACTCTAGAGCTTACCGTTGAGGATATATACTTTATTACCGGTCTCTCAAGGAGAGGAGACGTAATCAATCTAAAAGGGACATCTCGTTTGGGTGCATGATCAGTGCAAGAATATGTAAATACATACTGTGTTGCCGGAACAGAAAAATCGGGAAGCCAAATCCTGATTTCAACTATTGATGGTCTCCCGCTGAAAGTGATAGTGAGCATGATCAACCGGGTATCCGGTAGTGCATCACAACACTTAGCTTCTGGGCATTCGATGCATATCGGTGTACAGTGCTTGCATGGCCATGTTTATGATTGGAGTACTAGCTTGTTGGCAAACATGAAGTATCAATTGACAAGTTGCAAATCCAGCACAATGAAGAATTTCGGGTACGGGAGTATCTTGTGTACTTTCTTCTTCGAGAGGATGCCTGCTATTAGTTTGGGAATGCCTCTACCACAGGTTAACCCCCGCGAGCCCAGACTAGGCCGTTGGGGTGACATTTTTGTCCGCCAGGGTGGTGGGGAGAGTCACTATTGTTACCACACTGATGACTTTTGGGGGTGGTGGGAGAGGCAGGTTCCCGCTTTTGAGCAGTTTCCCTATGCTGGATTGGATTTCCATCACGATCCAGAGCTGGTGCTTCTGCCAGGTGGAGCCTGGGGAGATATTGGTATGTTTACTTTTGAGAATTTATTTTATTTTTTCAAACTTTTCAAGTATTTGATTTTTTATGAATGAGTTTTGGATTTCTAATCAAGTGTCAAATGCAGATGTTGGACCTGTTCGTCCCAAGGGCCATCCTACTATCTATGTGAGGCCAGCTGATATCACCACAGCAGAAGCTATGTTGGGAACCCTGGAGAGGAAAATGAGTTGGTTGACTCATGAGATTCCTGCATGCCGCATGGACCAGATACCAGTTGACATGCAGGAAGATGTTGTTGGGGTGCCCCCAGCATGGCTTAGATTACTGCGGAGAGTTGCTAGACTAGTGATATGCTATCGCAATGCGGTAGATGATGAGGAGGTTCCTCCTTCTCCGCAGGAGAAGAAAAAAATTATATGTATATATTTTTGAGGCTACCATGCCCAACTTTTGTACTTTTATGACTTGACTGGAGAGACTCATGACTCAAAACTCATATTTTTTGATACGGTACAAGTTATATATACAGTATCGGTTATTTACATGTGTATGCATTTTAAATTTTATGTGTGGAATGTTGTTTACAATGTATGATGCAAATTCCAGTCTAACACATAGTTCGCTAATGAATCAGCTAAATTATTTAAATTTCTTGGAATGTGTTCATATCTGATAGAATGAAATTGTCTTTCCAATAGTCTAACTCGTAGAAACTGAAGTAGCAATCCTGGATCCCTGATCTGATAGACACCTGTTAACTGAAATACAATTAGTTGTGAGTCAAGCCTTACCTCCAGGTACGAAATGCCATGACTGAGGGCATCTCGGAGAAGTTCTATAACTTCACTGTATTCAGCCACATTTTTCATGGTAGGTCCCAAACAAACCCCCCCCGAAGAAACAAGTTGGTCAGCGGGTGAGTAAATGACCCAAGCTGCTGCAGCCAACTGACAGGTGTGGCGACTGGCGCCATCAACAGATCCTAGGAAATGTGCGGTTGACATCTGGTACACGAAACGAAACACACACATAAGATCATCTAAAAAACTAACTATACAAAAATATACAGCTATGTTACAAGAAAAAGTATTTCATCCTAAGCATAATACTTCTTCAGGTAGAGCCCATTTCTAGGCTCGGCCAACTTATTACCTTCGTAATCTACTAGTTCGTAGGCACCTTTCTTCAATACCTTAGAAATTATATAAGGTCCGAGCCACCTGGATTTGAATTTACCGGGTCCTAAAGGTTCTTTGTCTTGATCCCAAAGTAGGACCAAATCTCCTTCGATGAAAACTCTAGGTTTGACGGTTTTATCGTATTGTCCTTTGACTCATTTTTTGTGAACCTCGTTTGTTGTAAGCGCATCCCGGCACTGTTCATCTAGATGTTCTAAGTGTAACAAACATTCTTCGAGTATTGATGTATCGGGTAGTAACTGAACTGCTAGTTTTAGCGAAGGGATCTCGCATTCAATCGGCACGACTGCTTCTATCCCATGCACCAGTTGGAAGGGAGAGAAACCGGTAGCAGTCTTAACGTTGGCTCGGTAAGCCCAAAGAGCCGGGTATAGCATGATGTGCCAGTTATTCCGACTGACATTCACAGTTCTTTGCAATATGACTTTTAAAGTTTTATTCACTGCTTCAACTTGTCCATTCGCCTGAGGATAGTATGAGGATGAATGTTCTTGTCGAAAACCAAGCATTGTATATAACTCAGTCATCATGCTATTTTGGAAATGACTGCCATGATCAGTCACTATCTCTTTAGGTATGCCAAACCGTGCTATGATCTGATTAAATATGAAATAAGCGGCAGTTTCTCCATCTACCTTAATAGTAGGCATTACTTATGCCCACTTAGTAAAGTAGTCAACGGCAACGATGATGTAATGATGTCCTCCAGCTGAAACTAGATTGCATGTCATGAAATCAACCCCCCATTTTGTGAATGGACCTGCTGTAATTACAGGATGAAGAGGAGCTGGGTGTGCCCTCATTTTCTTAGTGAAAAATTGACACGGTCGACAGTGTTTCACTACTTCCACACAATCTTTAAAGATCGTGGGCCAAAAATATCCGGCACGCAGTATCTTCTGAGTTGTTGCCAACCCAGAAAGATGTCCCCCACAAGCTCCACTGTGGGCATCATTTAATACTGCTTCAGCTTCTTCCCGAGTTAAGCAATGTCGTAAAATGGAATCTACCCCACGTCGATATAAAGTATCTGAGATAATAAGGTAGTTTTTCGCATGGGTTTTAAGCTTACGTCGCTCTTCTCAGGAAAAAGTGGTAGGACACCTCAAAGTCTGGAGATATATTAAAATATCTCCATACCATGGGTCAGAGGAGGCGATGAGAAAGATATGTTCGTCAGGGAATGATGTTTCTTCCTCAACGCGTTCTAGGTCACTTGGAAATTCTGAGATTAATTCAGCGAACACTAGTGATTTTTTCAATTTGGCTGATTGGAATACCAAATCGAATTCCTGTAGAATCACAATCCATTTATTGTATTTCCCACCGATGATTCGTCGGGTGAGAACGTACTGGAAAGGATTGACTTCTGCTATCACTGTAGTAGTTCATAAAAGTATATAGTGACGAAGCCTCTGTACTGCATAGACCGCAGCAAGTGCTAACTTCTCAACGTGCGAGTATTTAACCTCAGGGGCTATCAATGCGCGAGAAAGATAGTAGATAACATGTTCTTGGAACATATCGTCTTCTTGAACCAAAACTATACCAATTGTAGTAAGAGACGCTGCCAGGTATAAAAGAAAATCTTTTGAGTAATCTGGCGGGCTCAACAAGGGTACTGAAAGAAGTGCCTTTTTTAAAGCTTCAAAAGATGCTTGTGCAGCTTCGTCCCACACAAAGTAGGAATCTTGTTTCAGTAGCCTCATAAAACCTTTGGTGATTTTGGCGTAGTTTATGATAAATCGCCGTAAGAAATTAGACATGCCTTGCAGACTTTGAAGTTGTCGCAAGGTGCGAGGAGGAGGCAGATTTACAATCCCCTCAACTTTAAGTGGGTCAACCATTATACCACGATTAGAGACAATGAAACCTAGTAAACGTCGCGATTCGACACAGAATACGCATTTATTCGGATTCAAACGAATCTTATATCGTCTGAATCTTTCAAACACTTGTCTAAGGTGGGCTGGATGGTCCCGTCTCTTTCGAGATCGCGCCGGGAGATCATCCAAGTAGGGTTCCACAATGTGTTTGATATCATGAAAAGCAAAATTCATTGCTCGCTGGAAAGTAGCTCCAGCATTCTTCAAACCAAATGGCATTTTCCGATAAGCAAAGGTGCCCCACGGGAAAATGAAAGCTGTTTTATGCTGATCTTCAGGTTTGATCTCTATTTGATTGTATCCCGAAAAACCATCCATAAAAGAGAACATCTCATGTCCTGCACACGCATCTATGATTTGATCGATAAATGGTGTGGGATAGTTGTCTTTCGGACAAGCTTTGCTTAAATCTCGAAACTCAGTACAAACTCTAATAGTGCCTTGCTTTTTATCAACCGGAACGGGGTTTGAAACCCATTCCGTCATATCAATCGGATAAATGAAACCGGCTTTGAGCAACTTTTCAACCTCCGCCTTGATGGCGGCTTCTTTTCTAGGGTTTACGGGATGGAGCTTTTGTCTCACAGGTTTCGCATTAGGGTATGTCGTGATGACATGCTCCACAATGGTTGGGTCAATACCTGGCATCTCCTCATATGACCAGGCAAAAACGTCACGGAATTCTTTAAACAGTTTTGTATACAGAGCTATCTCCTCTGGAGAACAGTCTACACCAATAAAAATATTTTCCATGACCCCAGGTTTGGTGGAAATGTTGATTGGAATCGTTCTTGAAATGTTAGCCATATTCCCTTTAGCATAAACAGCTTTTGAAGTAGAAGGAGAAGATGACAAATCAACCAATCCACCGGGTCTCACAGGGAATTCTCCTCTCTCAATTCTGTCTAGATCTGGAAGTATGTAGGACCTATGATGCATATGTTCCCAAGGTTGATCCAGGCCCATCATAACTTCTAAGATGGCTTCATCAGATGGCAAAACCGTATCTAAACAATCGAACGAGTGAGTAGAATTCAGTGACCATGCCAGAGCATAGTCCATATCTGACTCGACAGAGACTGGTGGAGTCATGATATGTTCCATTGCAGCGTGTTGAGTTTCCATATAGGCCACTTCTGCAATAGAGGGAGGCACAAAAGGGTCTGACGTGGTAGGAAGGATCCAAGGATCAGTTCTTAAACTGACCGTAAATGTTTCAGTAGCGGTACCCACATCAGAACGCATAAAAAGAACAGGGGAGGGGATATCGAAAGTGCCTATTAACGAACCATACAACCCTGCTCCTAAACTCTCCTTAACCAGGGCGGTTTGATCAACCAAAGGAATCGTGGATTCCGAAGAAGTCTGGTGTTTTCCTTGAGTGAAAGAAAGTTGATCGACTGTAACGATCTTACCTTCAAATGGGAACATGACCACTCGAAAAACTGCTGATGCTATAGCTTGCATGGCATAAGTCCAACTCCTGCCCAATAACATGTTGTAATCGAGTGGAGCCTCCATAACTTCTATCTCAACAGCAACTGTCTTACCGGCCAAAGTGACATTAAATGATGGCAAAACTCCGTGTGGATGGAAAGTTCTGCCATCAAATGCAGTAAGCATTGTGTTGGAAGGGACTAACTCAGGAGAACCTAGAGCTTTCCAATAGGAAATCGACATTACGCAAGTCGACGCTCCCTCATCTACTACAGCTCATCTTATGGTCATTGGACCATGAACGACCTCAATTTGGAGGGCAACGTGATATGGCAACCGGTATTTGACATCAGTCATGTCAAATCGCGCAGACATGTTGGAGGACTCCATACTCCCAATAGCTGCCAGAAGTGCATTTCGTTGCAATGGACAACTCTGCAGGACTTCTAGAGTAGACATGGCACAAGGGGTTTGGGCTAGATCTTCAACCACATTGTAGTTGGAAGCAGCCCGTGTGTTGGGATTGTGCGATGCCCTCTTCAAGACACCTTTCGGAATCTTGGGCATTGGGTCCACAGGTATGTGGAGTGGAGTGGAGGATTCAGGAACCTCCTTATCCTTTCTCTGCGTTTCCGGTGTATAGTTCTTAGCTCTGGTTTGCAAAAGTGCATCTAAGTTGACGATATTTATGAATGTTTGATCAACTGTGGCATGCGAAGTGCCCCCAGTTTTGGAGGTGCCAGAAGTTGAGCCTTTCCCTTTAGGAAATAAATCTTTCAAGACGGCAAGCTTCTTCTCTCTTAAGAGCTTCTGGGCTTCTTCAAGTAGAGGGCATTGGTGGGTAAGGTGGTTCTGTTTGCAAAGTTTACAAGGGAACCTAACCTTCTTTTCTTCTTTGTTAACCTCCTCGGCATTGTCTTTTTTGGGCTTTTGTTGGTTCCCCTCTCCTTTCTTGCCCTTCTTTTTGTTGTTGGGCTGCCAAGGGCCCTTTTGGTTGTTCTGAACCTGATTAACAGATTCAGAAGTAGAAGGAGAGGTTGTGACGGAAGCAATGTCTGCAGTCGAATGTTTGACAGTTAAGGCTTGGACCTGTTTGGTCAGTGCTTCGAAGGCTGCAGAGTTAACTGAACCCATTATGCCGTCAGCATGTGGTCCAGGTTTGGGTCTACTCAGATCAGTGTTTGATCTCGGTGCGTCAGGTATAATCTCGTACAGTAAACCAGATTGTGCGTAAACAAGGTCTAACTGTTGAGTCCTTAAGATGGCTTATTCTTCATTGGATACTCCAGATGTCGCTACTTCCTTAGAAATATAAGGAAGGAGTGATTTCAAGTACCACTCAAGCAGGAACTCTGGAGGGATGTTAGCCTTTATGAGCCTCTTCCGTCTTCGCCACTCCTGAATGTGGTCAGATAGGTGAGTGGCTTTGTTTTGTCTAAAAGTAGACAAAAGTTTTGTTCCGACATCATACCGAACAGGAAGTTGGAAATGGTTCAAAAAGACGGTTGCTAGATCCCCAAAACTAGAGAAAGTAGCCACAGGTAACTCAATGTACCATTTGGCTGCGGGACCAGTTAAGGTCCTTTGAAACAATCTCAATCTGATGGAATCCTCGTTCAACGAATTTGAAGAACACCACAAGTGAAAGGTAGTGACATGGTCACCAGGGTCTTCACCAGCTTTTCCTTCGAATTTTGGAATATCCGAAGGTAATTTGGTGGGAACTGATGGCCACGTGGCGTTATGACACACAGGATCATTTGTCAGTTTCGAAAGGTCTGGAAAATTCAAAGTTGCCAGGAAAGGTAGACGAGGCTGGTAAGATGATGCTTGATAAGGGGAAACACCCATCGTTTGTCCCATGAATTGTTGGTAGGGATTGCCCCCAGCCATCTGGTGATAAGGGTTTCCCCCGGCCATGTGCTGATAGGAGTTGCCACCTACCAACTGTTGATAGGGGTTGCCCCCAGTGAACTGTTGGTAGGGGTTCCCCCCAGGTATTTGTTGGTAGGGGTTGCCCCCTGCCAGCTGTTGTTTTTGTGAGAAAGATTTATTAAAATTTCCCCACCCATACGAGAGCGGATTAGTGCTTTGCTGGTTTGTCCACTGTGGCTGGGTGTTAGCCCCGCCATATTGCTGGTTGAAGATGTTGCCTCCTCCCCCTGAAAATAGGGAAAAAGGAACGTTACTTGTAGGCATGCTACCCTGATTCAAGTTAGGGCCTACAAAGGTGTTGAAACCAATAGAAGCTGATGTGGACGGTGCAGTCATGGTACCCATGACTGGTATGTTTGCAGAAGCACTTGGTCCTACCACATGTGTGGAAACCCAAGTACTAGGAATCTGATATAGCGGTTGGGTAGCAGAAGGTGTTGCATAGTTGGCCATACTGCTAAGTCCAACAGTAGGTGTAGGAATAGATGCCATCGTTGTGGAACTAGGCATACCTAGAGTACTAGTGTTGAAGCTGAAAGATGGAGTAGGCACAAATGTGGTTTGTGCCTGACTAGGTGTAGCAGTAAAAGAAGGGTTAACTATGGTGGTGTTCATACCTAAGGTGGGAGTTTGGGGAACCCCCTGTTCACCTCCTGAGTTAGACATCAGATGTCCTGGAAAGGAAAGAGCTGCACTGAAAAGGGGCTGTTGGAAACCAACAGGTGACAGAAACGGGATTCTAGTATTAGTTAAGGGAGGATTGAAAGGAGTGCTATACTCCGCGGAAGTAAGATCTTCCACCTCAACAGTACTAAAGTGTTGTTGATCTGTGGTACCTGGTAGTGGTTCCTCAGGAACCTCAATTTCAAGGTTTTTTGTTATAAGTATTTCTTCAAGCAATTCTATTTCAGAGGTAATTTCTGAAGAAATACCGGGGTTTACCCGCTGTCTTCTAGCTGGTTGTATAGATTCTGTTCTAACAGGTGGAAGGTTCTGAATCCTTCTCGATCTATGGAGTTGTTGATTCTCCGTGATTATAAATATAAAATAACAAACTAGAACCTAGTGGCCACTATGACTAGGGGGCAAATAGCACGCCAACTAAAAAATTCCTAAGTATACAAACCAGTCAAACAAAGGTGCCTTCCGGAGAAGAGTCTGGGATGATTAGGGCCCAGAACAGATCAACGAAGGAAGAAAGACAGTTACCCGGGGTCCACAATACAATGACTAAGGGTGTAAGCACTGGAATCACCCAACCGCCCTCCCA
Organism: Larix kaempferi; assembly: GCA_027924585.1. Classification (NCBI taxonomy): domain Eukaryota; kingdom Viridiplantae; phylum Streptophyta; class Pinopsida; order Pinales; family Pinaceae; genus Larix; species Larix kaempferi. Next base: position 1,371,365 of record BSBM01000932.1, read on the forward strand.
AAGACCTGCACGGGGTTTCCTCCCACGTCTGTCTTAGGTACAGCAGATATACCCTCTGCTGTCACCTGTGTAAGAACCTAGAAGTCTGATACTATGGATACCACAACACCGAAAATTCCTAGGGGAACAGTCACCGGTCGAATCAGAAAGCGTGGGCAGGGTAGCTAAGCCCGAAACTCGAAAGAGTCCCCAATACGCAATCCGATCCTGGCGTATGCTCGAACAGTAAGTAGGAGGAGTATTCCCACAAACTGATCTCGCAATGACCTACTGCATATACTCCCAGGCAAATTTTGAGTGAGGTGGGTTTACCTAAGATAGTCTCACTACGATTGTTGCGCAATGTGTGATCTTGGGTGGTTTAAGGTGATTTAAACCCAAGACCCTAACCAAAACTAGTTGGTGTAGTGTACCCTAAAAAGAAAAAGTTTCTAGTTCATTTTATTAACAAATTTTAGGGCTTTTATTACGCAAGAAGGGATATTGAGTGTGTGAGCGTGGTTATAACAAGAAAACAACAGTGCAAATATACTCAAATATTCCTACAACAAAGTTCTTTTCATTTTTTCATCTACTACTTTTTCAAAACTGAAAATCTAAGCAAACTTACTTTAAAAAAAACAATTTGTTTTCTTTTTAAATTATACAAAATATACTAAGCTATTTTGCAATGACAAAGACAAGTTCTATTTTAACTTAAAGTACCAAATTTTTTTTGCTTTTTCAATAACCGAAAAAAAACTATGCAAAAAATGGAAAGCCAAATAAAACTTTTTATGCAAAGTGTGGAAGTATGGCAAAACGTTCTTAGGCCTATAGCTGTCGAAAACCTAGCTCGAGAAAGACTTGATCTACAGGTTTTTTACTAAGAAAAAGCCTATAAACTTGGACACCAAGTGGGAGAAAACAAAGGAGAGAACACCCAAGGACTGACCTAAAGTGTCTAACCCTAGCAAGACCACAAAGCCAAGTACAAGTAGACAAGTAGGCTGCCCTACTAACACGAAGAAACTGAGAGGTGAAACTAGCCTACAACTGTTTAAAAAGCACTTGTGACCAGCAGAAGACAAGAAGTCCTGGAAGATAGAAACTTGACCTAAAAGAAGACACCCTAGAAGCTCTACCAAAGACCAAACCCTAAACCAAGGATGGGGGTAGTGGAGAGCAGACAACTTCACCACAAACAACAGACACAGGAGTGTGCAGGTTTGTAAACGGGCAACAAGCAGTTAGGGTCTGAAAAAAGTGAAAGTGTTCGTCACCAAACACCACCAAGTCTTCCAAAAAGTCAATAAAAGGTCTCAACAATTCCAAAGGTCAACAAATGGTTTAAAAGATGGAAAAAACTTTAAGGAGAGGTTCTATAACTTGAACAACAATTAAAAACCTTATGCAATCATCAAAGGGACCCTACAGCACAGTTAGCAAATCACCACAGGGCTAAAACACGAGCAAACCAAAAATTGACTGCTTCAGGAAATGTACTCTACTGTGTAGTAGAGCAACTCGCGCCCATGCCAAAACGGGTGCTACTCTATATGCAGAACAATAGCGTATGGGCGCTACTGTACATATATCAGAGTAGCGCTCATATTTCAAAGGCTTGAAAACTGGCTTTGGAAGGTATAAAAACTGATGAAAGCAGGAAAGACAGAGACAAGGGATACCTAAAAAGGTTCTTAACACATCAAAGAAATCAAAATAAACTGAGAAGACACCCAAAAACAAGGTTTCCTAAAGCCAAAATTTCTATGTCCCCAGCGGAGTCGCCAGTCTGTTGGCGGATATTTCTACCCTATAGTCAAGAAACTAAACTATCAACTTGGTTTGGGTGACAGGTAAGTGCATTAATGCTATTACAGAGGCATTTTACAAAAGAAATAGATTGTAGATTTAGGGAACACACCTTTTAACTGGAGTCTGATCCTAGACTTGACTCGATCCCGTGTCCAGCTTCCAAATCTACTTTTCCTTCAGCAAACCTGCAACAACAATACCTTCCTCAAACATTTTGGGCAATATATAAAGCATGAAATAAACAAAAACTATGTTTCATATTCAGCATTGACCAAAATAAATCCAACTTAAAATGCCATTTCATAACACATTCATATTGGAACAAGGAAACACTTCAACCTTTATTTGTCAAAATTGGAATGCAGTACAAATATACCTGATAATGAAGCAGGCTCCTGCAACTAGATTATGTGCTCTGGCTTTCTTCTGGCTTGGATATCTTCTGCAACAACTTCTCCAATGCAAGCTTCTTCAAAGTTTTTCCATTAATCAATCTCCCTAACTCCAATTTCTAACCCTTCTCCTTTAACCTTCTTGGTATTTATAGGTTCAAAGAAGCAGTTTAGGTCGAGATGTAGTTATGGAGGAAGTTGGGGGAGTTAGGAAACTGCCATCAACTAATCCTCCTCGATGAATTAATATATTTTTTAATCATATTTTAAGATATATGCGACTATTACTCAGTGGAGTAGCGTATAGGGCGCTACCCTATTGTTTAACAACTAGCGCTCATTCAGTTTTAAATGTCGAACGCTACTTTGCTAAGAAGGAGTAGCGTATATATTGATATGGGCGCTACTATTATACACTAGAGTCGCATATGGGCGCTAGTCTATTTAAGTGGAGTAGCGCTCATACCTCAAAATGATATTTTGTATGTTTTCCAGTATTTTCAGGAAATAGGATGAGTTGTCATATGGTCCAAGGTCAACATGCTCCTCCATCCAAATTGTCCTTTTGTGTGATCAGCAGCTCAGGGTGATCACGGACGGAGAGGTGCAATTTTGACCTATAACAATTATGGGCTCAAGTATGAGGCAAATCAAAAGTTTAATCTACAGGTTTATGTTGATTTAGATTGGGATGGCAGTGCTGCAGATAGGAAGAGCACATCTGGATGATGCTTCAGTATGGGATCAGGTGTGATCTCTTGGTTTAGCAGGAAGCAGTCCTGCATAGCACTGAGTACAACTGAGGCAAAGTATGTTATAGCTTTTTCAGCTAGTTGTGAGGCAGCATGGTTATGGAAGCTACTGTCTGAGTTATTTGATCTCCCATTGGATGCTACTAGTATCTTCTACGATAACCATAGTTGTGTGAACCTGTCTGAGAACCCAGTGTTTCATGACAGGTCGAAACACATAGAGTTCAAATATCACTATATCAGGGATATGGTGCAAAGAGGAGCTGTGAAGCTCCTGTATGTTGCGACAGATGAGCAAATTGCAGATGTGCTGATGAAGCCACTAGCCAAGGTGAAGTTCGAGTACTTCAGGGAGAGGCTTCGCGTTCTTCAGATTGATGACACTTCGAGGAAGAAGTGATGGACACATTTTCTCAAGCCATTCCAAGCATGTTGGAAGGAGGATCCTTCACATGGCTGTGGATGTAAGCATTGGATGATGAGCATCAGGATGATGTTCTGGTTTCTGGTGGATATGATCAGTTGGATCATTTATATGTATATGTATGTATGCATCATGTTGGATGATGGATATGATCAGTTGGATCATTTATATGTATGTACACATCATGTTGGATGAGGGATATGATTAGTAGGATCATTTGTATGTATTTTGTATATGCATCATGTTGGATGCTTGGACCATGTATCTGTATATGTATCAGGTGGATACATTATATGATCAGGATGATCATGGATGACGAGCTTCATGATGTTGCTCCAGATGACATGTAGCAGGATGTTGCAGTGATGATGATTAGGATGATCATGTGTACATTAGGATGATGTATGGTGAGTATCAGGTTGATACTCTATGGCCGTGGATCAGGTTGTGCAGATGAGCATATAATTTGTCCCTGGGAGATCTACAGATAGTCTTTCAAGGTTTTTCCTATGGCATATAATTTGGCCCTGGGATATCTGGAAAATGCTCTTTCGAGGTTTTGCTCTAGGAGGACATATAATTTGGCCTTGGAAGATCTGCAGATAGTCTTTTGAGGTTTTTCCTATGGCATATAATCTTGCCCTGGGATATATGGCAGATGCTCTTTCGAGGTTTTGTCCTATGGCATATAATCTATCCCTGGGAGATCCAATACGTTGATCTGTGTGCTCGTAATAAGTCCTGGGATGCTCTTGCGAGGTTTTTCCATGACCACATATAATCTATCCCTGGGAGATCCTATAGGAAGAGCTGTGTGCTCGTAACAACCTGGGATGCTCTTGTGAGGTTTTGTGGTGACCACATATAATCTGTCCCTGGGAGATCCTATAGGTAGAGCTGTGTGCTTGTAACAGCCTGGGATGCTCTTGCGAGGTTTTGTGGTGAGGTCACATATAATATGGCCCTGGTAGATCCTATAGGTAGAGCCGTGTGCTTGTAACAGCCTAGGATGCTCTTTCGAGGTTTTGTGATGCACGTAATAAGTCCTGAGGATTCCACAAAATGGCCAGTGATGACGAAGACCTACAGGTGGTGGGCCTACATCCAGTATGAAAAAGGACTGGCTCTATAGAACTTCCTATGACGAGTAGAGTCAGAGATTGGTTGAGATAGCAGTAGCAATGACGATACATCGATGACGATGATCCCGAGAAGAAGACTTGTCTAGCAGATCCGTGTCAAGAAATACCTTCCTAGTTAAAAGGGAGTGTTGATGTATATGTAACTTCGGAATGTATTTCATCTATATATTTCATATATATTTATTGTACCCTTATTAGAGATGTGTTATTCCTCTATAAGGAAGTGTCATCATGTGGATTGACAAGTGTCGCAAGTGTGTGTACTTTCCGATGGGCTATTAGACCACCCCATAGTGTAACTGGGCAAATAGGTTAAGTATAAATAGAGATCGTGAGATCTCTATTTGGATCATTTGGAAACTCACACTTCTCTCACTCAGAAAGTGGCGCACTAGTGAGGAGGAGGATCATCTGCTACTAGGAGACTATCTCAAGTGTATTTTGGTTGTACTTTGGTTGAGCCATTGCTCTCTCTATCTCTGAGGAAGTTGTGGGGTTTTTCACCTTAGGGTTTTTCCCACGGAAACTCTGTGTCTCTTGTTTCTCATGCTTTTGATTCTTGTGATGCTTGTGATGCTTATTGTTATTGTTATGCATTGATATACTGTATATGTTATTCTCTCAGTAAAGATCCAAGAGTATTGTGAATTAATGCTCAAAATTTAACACATCCTAGTCTGAACAGACTATGTCACCAAGTGGGTAGAAGCTAAAGCCTTATTCTGAGCCACAGAGAAATCTATGGTAGAATTTATATATGGAGAAATATTTACCCGATTCAGCATACCTAGGGAAATTGTAACCGATCAAGGATCTCAGTTCACCTCCAAGTTAATGAAATAACTTACTGACAAATATGGTATTAGACATTGTAAATATTCACCATATCACCTGGAAGCCAATGGTCAGGTAGAGTCTACCAACAAGGTATTAGAATCCATCCTGACTAAGACTATCCAGTTACACCACAAAGACTGGGCAGATAGGCTTCCAGAAGCCTTGTGGGCTTATAGAATAACTTGGAGGAATACCACCAGTCACACACCTTATGAACTTGTTTATGGTAAACAAGTTCTTCTACCCATTGAATTTCAAGTCAAAACCTTTCATATGGCTGCACAATTAGGGATGGATCTAGAGAAGCACAGAGACAACAAATCCTGTAGATAAATGAATTAGACGAGATTAGACAAAATGTTGTTCAATGCATAATTTTAATACAAAACCAACGCAAAAAGTGGCATGATAAATACATTAAACAAAAACAATTGAAAACAGGAGACTGGGCATTACTTTTTTTATTCAAGGTACAAAAAATTTAAAGGTAAATTAACTACTCATTGGATGGGTCCATATGAAATTGTTATGATTTTTTATAATGGATCGGTTAAGATTAAGACAATTGATGATTCACAAATTTCCTTTGTTGTAAATGGACAAAGACTTAGACTTTATCATCAACCAATATCTAAACAAGATTTTGTGCAGAATACCTTACAACAGGAGGAGATGGAGCTTGGAGGAGAGGAAATCATTCCTCCTTCTCTTGGTTCTTGAAATTATTTTGGGTTATCTTCATTTGTATATATGTAAATATATTTTTGTTTTTTTTAATAAATAAGAGTCATTTATAATAGTTGATTGCATCTATACAGGAAATTCACTCTTATGATTAGCTTATGGCATTTTGTCAATTAAAACAGGAAGACTCTTTTCCCTTTCCCTAATTTAATAAAATTCCATATGACTTTTCTTTGTACATATGTTTTTTTTGAATAAATTTGAATCATCTACAAGTGGTTTTGCAATTTGATTACAAGAACCTTATCTCTATAATCAACTTATGCAATATTATCGGAAAAGGGAAGTGCTCTAAAAAAAAAAACTCGTAATGCATCGTAACTCCTCTTTTGATTATTGTTGAAAATTGAAAATTTATAGTGAAAACGTAAAGTGTCCTTTATATCATTTTCAACAACTTTATTCTATGATTCTATATATGGTATTTGAATCAGACATGCACATTTCTGATTTATCATCACAACACTTGCTTAATACCTAGTTTAATCATCATGATTTTCAAAGTTCTATCTTACACTTATGGACTACTAGTTCATCCTATACTCATTATCAAAACTTGTCTCTTAACCACTTTTGAAAAGGTAGCCCAAGAGTAAGTGATATTTTCTACCTGTGGGGAACATTACTGATCTTTTATGAAGAAGAGATACTGAGAGGTCAAAGAACAACTTTAGGTTATTATCTTTTGACATGATCTATAATTCAGGCTATTATAAATTAAGTTACTCATAAGATTCACTCTAAAATTTGAATTGTGTTTAGCAGGATTAACACACTCTAGTGCCAACCGGGGTACGAAGAAAACTCATCGGGGTACTGAACAGGCTCGCTGGCAGCGGGTCCATGCTAAGTAAAATATTAAACAAGGAAGCTCGGTAAATGCAAGTAAACCCGTCGGGGTACGGAACAAGCTCACTAGCAGCGAGACTATGCTTGAATGGTACCAAGATAAAATTTGCTGGGGTACTAAATAGGCCTGCTAGTAGTAGGGCAATATCGGGTAAAAGAGGTTCGGTTAACGCATTGATATGCACATGGTTCATCTAAAAAACCTGAGTATACGAATACATGTTTACACCAATTATTTATACTGTCATTAGAGAATGGCTATAAGTTGGACTGGGACCCTGACATCTAATTCAAACAATACCTAGGGTATGATTATCCTAGAAATGGGACCCATAACTATAGAAATCTCACAAACTCTAGAGTGAACTTTATCTATATTCTTTAGATGACAAGAGATATTTAAAATGAGTCATGGATGACTGGTATTTCCTATGGCATTTTTTTGTGTCAATTGTACTATCATTATTCATATGGTCTTCCAAAGCACTATTATTTTTTGATGAATTTACATATATGAATCATCTCCATTTATTAGTTAGTATTTCTTTTTCTTACGAAAAATAATAAACTCCATTTTAGAGCTATCGGCTAATCTATTAATTGAAAATATTAGAATATTAATCAATTTTTCCTTGATGGCTTGAGCACACGCCATATGTTTGGTTTGGGGGAGATTCATAACTGTTTTTACATTCTGAATATTTATAAAAAGTTCATTTATCTCTGACAAAATGATAGGTGTTTGCAGGATAATGCAAGTAGCAGAAGATTGTTTAATCTATGATAAATCAAGAAGAGCGCGAATAAAACTTTAGAAAGCAGGCTTACATCATCCTCTTGGGTGATGACATCCCCAGAAAAATTCTCTGCATAATCAACAACACTCAGATCCAGCAAAGTACATTTTTTACAGAAGGTCCATATGGAGAATCGAATAAAGGGTCAAATGACAATCCGAATGAAGTGATGAATGAGGCAAATGAAGGATGATCTGAATGAAGTGTCGAATGAAGTACTGAATGAAATCATAGTTTATAAAAACATGGTTAAGTCTGTTAGGGATCTAATTTTTGAATTCTACTGGTAAAATCTAATTGACTAACCATACCAGGGATCAATAAAATATCATCTATGCATTCAACCTCACTCCTTTGCTCATTTGGGCTTCATCAAATAAATCGATTAATCATGCATTATTATGATTTCCAGAATCATCTTATGGCTATCATATGGTTTTAATTTCTCATTAAATTATATGCGTACGATATGTCATTGAATATATTATAATTCATCATGTTATTTTATGCTACTTACGCTTAATTATCTCATGATGAACATTACATTCAACCTGTCCAAATTTTACTTTGGACATGGTTGAATATTTCATCACCATATGAATTCATCAATGCACATATTTTCATGATGGTACACGATTCAAATATTTTTGGCATGATGACATGATTGCTCGAGCATGCTAAATCCCTTCTCATGATCGTTTAACCGTTTGAATGGATCACCATTTAAACCAACACCTGCATGAATTCTAATTCATTCTGCTTGCCCTCATTTTTCCTGAGTCTATCAAGCCGCGTATCCTTTATATTCATGCACCCTCTGTATCTCTTGCATCCCCTGTTCCATTTGAATTCCTCGACCTCTACTTAAACAATGTCGATCTGTTACGAGCCTGGCAGCTACCAGACTTGCTCCGAATTCGTGAATTTAAGGCATGTTGTGAAGTGTTTCTTCGAGTGGGTTGGGGTCCCTTCCTTCACCTTCTCGACAACCACGATGATGAGATTTCACTTCTATTTTCCAAAGGGTTCGATGGAAAAATGGCCAAGGTTGGCCATCTCACCTTTCCTGTAACAAAGGAGTCCATTGCGTTGGCTATGAAACTTCCCAGGGAGGGTGCCCATCGGCACAAACACCTTTTCCTTCCACAGATAGATCACAAATTCTCTCTCAAAGCCGAATACCATCACATTGCGGGCACAAAAGGATTCCATCGAGAGTGGGTTGAGCCTAAGTATCTCTAGCTCTTGACTCTTATCATCCGACTGATCACCTGTGAAGGTAAGTACACAATTTTCAAAGCCTGCCACTTTCGATTATTTTCACATTTCATTAATAATCAGGCCCTAAATTTTCATTTTATCTTTTAAAGAGCCTAGAAAAGATGTCTAGCTAGGTTAGGAAAAACGTGGTTAACCCTGCTGGCAGTTTACATCATCACTATCTCATAAATATCTTAATCACCCACTAGTTGAAAGAAAAGGGGAAAACGTGGGATAGCTTTGTGTTTGAAACACTAATCCCCTATCTCGTTAAGAAACCCCTTGTTAAAGCCTCTGCCTCTCACAAGCGTCACCGATTTCAAAATAGTATAGATGAGCTCATTCAAACCCCTGCCCAAACAAAAAGGTATACCAAGTCTGTACGATTTAGTGAGGGTGCCTCAGGAGAAATAAACCCTGTTCATTCATCCTCTCCTGAGCTTGTCCACGAGGACACAACTATAGAAGCCCCATTCTTTTCACCAATACCCACAAAGTCAATAAACGACAATCGTGACCAGTCTGTCGACCAGACCGTCGTCCAGTCTATTGATCAGTCTGTCATTCAACCAATGCATCCAGATAGTCCTGATGACCAGACGAACGATCCTATCTTTGAATCACCTCTCATCACGTTAGCAAATATATCTTCTAGTTTGCTTTAAGACCCTGTCTTGGAACCTGCCCCTGCACACATTGAAGATAAGGTTCCTAAGGCACACATTACATATGTTGATCATGAACCATCTCTAAAGGGATCGAGCCCTCAAAGAGACCCTGAGTCTTTTGCAGAAGCATCTACTCCACTTCATCACACTGTGGACAGATTAACCCAAGACATAGCACAGTTAAAAATACATAACGAGAAGTATGTTGAGATTATCTCTGGGATTCGTCAAGAGAACAAGGACTTACGTTTCCAGGTAAGTGTGTTCAATATTTAAATGATGCCAAAATAGCTTCCAACATTTCTCTCTGGTGGAAGCATGATGCCCTGAAGCACTAGTTCCATAAGCTTAGAGCTAAATCCACTTCCTCTTCCAAGTCGAAGGCAATTGCTATCGCAGCTCAACCTTCTTCCTGAATTTTTCTTCTTTTGCTCAGTGGGACCTAACATATCTCCAGTTTGGGGGAATGTTGGCATCCATTTTTGTCACCATTTTGATCAGTAAACATGCTCTGATTGGCGTTATTTTCACTATTTTCTTATAGTAAGTCATTCTCTTTGCCAAACAGACCATCAATTAGACCCAGGTATGAACGTATTTGCATATCACATAAATCTTGATTAAATATCATCATTTTTATGGTTTATTGATAATCATCTCACATTTCTAAACGTGCTTGGCATTTAGTTTTTTTTCTACAGGTTGTGGTCGTCATTTGTGCCTTCATTCATCCACGCATTCACGTCGAGGACGTCTAGTTGCATTCGAACCACCGTTCAACCCTCCATTCATACCTACAGAATCCTTGGTTGAGATATTTCAGGGCATTAAAGACGAAAACTGTGATGTGGGTTTTGTTAAGGACGTGGCCCTCATGGTTCTTGAGCCTCCATTTTAGAAGATTCGCTCTCTTGTCCGCCTAGCTCGACACCGCATCACCTATCTATGTCAAGGTTAACTAATGCACAGCTACTCGCGTCAAGGAAGATCAACATCTTTGGACTCAGGAAGACAGCTTGTGCGCTGTTGTAAACCACCCTGCAGCTGTTCTACGTCCATTAAAACCTCTATTTTTAGAGAGGACGGCTACGTCAACCTTCTCTCTTGCTGTAAAACTTATATAAAGACTTTTTCTGTGAAGAAATGCAGCAATTGTAACACATAGATGATAGCAGTAATTTTTATATAGAGGCTGTGTAATTTTTATCAGTCAATGGAAGTTCCAGATTCTAGTTGTTGATGTTTTGTTGGTGGTGAATAATTTGAGTTAATCTTCAATCCTTGATTGCTGAGAACGACCCCTCAACAATCAGAGGTTTTACTATATATATTCTGCATTTTTTTTTTGCAAGTAAATAGTTTCGATTTCCAGTATTAAACTTGTTTCGTGTACATGACAGATCTTTATTTCCTATAACTCATGTCTTGTTGTTAGTTTAATTTGCTAGTTTAATTTACAAGTCAAAGTGGTCGGTCATGCTTAAATATTCTTAGTTTACTTTGAGTCTCTTCATTTGCAATTAGATAGAATTAATTAGTTAATGTTTCAGTAGTTCAAGTTTAATTCATAGTTAGAATTAGTTCTGCTAGTCTTTTTCCTGTAGCTGTAGGTTAGGTTTATTTACATCTCATCCTTGTTCTATTATGCCATAGAAGTAGTTCATTTCCTTAGATAATCATTAGTATAGATGGCTTTTTTTTATTTCTACTTCTAGACAGTCTATTTACTGCTTTCCTTGCACTGTAGGTTCATATGCATCAACCAGCTGGTGTTAAGATCATTCAGTCTGCTTCTTTCCTTAGTTTAAATCATTTTCTTCCATCCAGACTGTTAATCGGACCATCTTTCAGACCGCCATCTGGATCGTTATACGAACTTTAATATTTTCTGCATTGTTTTTATGCTTGTTTAGAATCCAGTTTCTTAGGTTTTTGAACTGTAATATTTATTGCAGTTGGTTAGCATTCATATATGTAATTAGGATCTTGTTTTGCACTACATAAAGCTTTAATTAAGTTTCACATCCATCCTTAGTTTTCATTTCACTTTCTTAACCTTGCTTTAATTGATTTTCAAATTATGTCTTTCATGTCGGATTTATTAATATTTTACTGTTCTAGGACTTATCAATTCCATTCTTATTTTGGTTATTTCATGTTTCTTAAGATTGATTTCGGATTGAACTTAGTAATTTCATTCTCCCAAGCACATTAGTTTTGATAGTTTCTTAGTTCAAGCATAGGATTAGTTCTCCCATTTATATAGTTAATGAAGATGTTCATAGAATAGGGTTTGGTTCATAAATAAGACATCTTTATCAAGTTTTCTACTTGTTTCTCAATCAAATTTAGTTTAAAGTAAATATATTTATTATGTTTTCTACTTGCTTATATATTACATTTTTGCCATGTCATTTGTTTATGAATAGAAAATAGATTACAATGTTTAAAGTTAGTTGTAATTGGACACTCTTTAGTTTGCATTTATTTGTAGAAGTTAAACTAGATTTTCTTCCATTTTGTTTCCTTGTCACATTTGAAAGTCACTTTGACACCTTCTCTCTTGTTCCTATTACATTTGATACATTTCCTCAGAATCCTCAAGGAGAATGGAATTAGGTAGTTTAGTTTGATCTTGAGTTGAATGTATGAATAGTTTTTTAATTCATTAAGTAGTTTGTAGTTTTTGAGTTAATATAGTTTCCACAGTTAATTGTCAATTGAAGCATTTCATACATAGGTTACTAAACTCAATTACAATTGTTTCTAATTCCTAGATTAGAGTTTGAATGATTAATCAATAACTTTCAATTTCATCAAAGTACTTCTTTTTTTATTAAGTCTTGCTTCTTAGAATAATATTTGTTGTTTTTATCTTTTCAATTCTTGTCCATTGAGTAGAGTAGTATAAATGGATACTATTCTGATCAATTGGTTTAGTTAGGTTTAATCAGTTCAGTAGTTGTATTCTAGAAGTTTGACTCGGTTTTTCATTTTGAAAGATCTTTCGATCTTTTATTTATTAAACATTTCTAAGGTTTTTGGAGCCGAAACCTTAGGTGCCATTCTACCTCAGCATATACTGTGCCACAACTCTAAGATTACCAACCCTGGTCGATAATTAAATATTTGTTGATTCCTTAAGACAGTAAATACACCTCAACAAGGTGTACCTACATGATGTATGTAAGCATTGGCTATGCTTACATAAGTCGTCTACATATGTTGTGTGAATTATCTATTCAAATATTAAAATATGGCTTGGATGCATGGTGGTTATGAATGATCACATTATAATTACTACTATCTATTTAGTTATGAAATGATACTATTGAGTCAAAATATTAATGAAAGGATTAGTTGTGATTAAGGTTAATTATTAATTGTGGTCATCACTAAATAAAGGTTAATTAATGATTAATTGGACTATTATTAACATGGTCAATAAATATTAATTAGGTTTTAATTGTAACTAAGGTTGACTCATGATTGTTGGTGTAATCATTAAATGAATGATCAATGGATTCTAGAAGGGTATTAATTAATTGATTAATTAAATTACTAATTAAGTTTTAACTATAATAAAATATTTGATGTGAAGTAATTAACTTCGAGTTGTCATGTCAATGTTATGTTGAATTGCATTGTTATTAAATAATTATGGTGAAATTGTATTATTATTAATAATTATGTTAGATTGTTATTTATTAATGATTGTACGATTCAAGTTATGGTAAAAATGTATTATTAATAATAATTATGTTAAATTATTAATTAATAATAATTGTATGGTTCAAGTTACAAATAACTTATATTATTAAAATATAACTATGTGAGGATTGATATAGATAGTGACAGTGGTCCTTATTTTAATGATTTTTAAATCTTGCTTGTGAACCATGTCCATGATATAAAATAAAATAAAATAAAAGAATATATTTTATGGCTTGACAAATGAATATGACATTGTTCAAGTATTGAATGAATCTAACAAGGGAGTTGTGACTTCAATTAGGAGATAAAGGTAGTAATGAAGGGGAAGGAGTCAGTGAAAGGAGGGGGGATAGATAGGAGGAGGAGGATTTTGAAAAGGGGTCATTCTATAACATGACAAATTTTAGGAGAGGAGGTCTAGAATTTTGTTAAGGGAGAAGACTGGTTGTGCTTGTAGTGAGGTTTTGGGCTCGGGGGTCCAAGAAACATAGTTTCTTGGGGCTAGAAAGTCATTGAGACTTTCCTAGTTGGCAATGTGGTTAATGTGGTACAATAGCTAGCATTTAAGGGCTAACTAATAGAATCGGTTCCTATAACCAATTACCATAACTATTTCCTATACGCAATTAATGGAATTTGTTCCCGTAACCCAAATCCAATGTTTAGGTAGTTTCTCTTGTCCACGAAAGAATCTACTCAGAGGATTTTTTCAACAAATGTCTCAATATGTTTCCATGCTATTTTGCTAAACATTCAAGGCTTGATCTAGGAACTGATGTCGTTTGGCTAACCTCCAAGGAAGTGGTCCTATGTTCGTGAGGTTCCATCAAGGGATGGGCTTAATGATTAGGTGGAAAAATAATTTCTAGGCACATTATTGTCATGAAAATATGGGACAATAATGTTAATTAGTATGTTCATAGATCATGATATCCCTCTCATGCTCATATTTGGTATTAGGTTGTTACGATTGCTTCAACAAACCCAGATAATACATGAATGGTTCAATGCCCTCTTTTGCTTTAAATGTGTAACTTGTGAGACCTACAGGTAATGTTAATGTTCATATATTCAATCATTCATATAGAGGATGGAATACCATGTTTGTAATTATTTGTAGAACTTTGTTCCGATAATGAAAAGTTGGTGATATTTTGGATCTATGGATTTATTATTTTGTAATTTCGTAGCATTTTCCTTAGTGTATCATAGGATAGGAGCCCCCTACATATATCACATGATGATTTATATTTACTAAGTTTTATTTATGTTCTATATATGTTTATAGATTATTTAGATGCATGCTGAGAATATTCCATGATAATAGTTTGTTTTAATAGGAATTATGTCCTATTTCACTTGAGCTTTGATTAGTCTGGATTCTACTTCATTTAAGTTATGTTGTGATTGGATCTTCACATGTTTAAATGTTTTGTGTGGATCCTATAACAAAGAGTGAATGCATGGATTAAATCTATGGAAATATCTTTTGATTATTAGTAGTTGAAAATAAGTGCATGGATTATTGTTAGAATAGGAACTATATTCTTGAATACTTGAAGCTATTTTAACCTATGGTTTGACAATCTCACTTCGAGTAAAGTTTAAGTGAAACACAAGATGCATATCTAAATTTTAGAGTTCATTGGATTTTATAAAATGGTGTGTTAAATAGTCTTTTATATGAGTTGATTAGTTAACTACACAAACATCATAAACATTTCATAAGTTTACGTTCCTAGATTGATAATAATTGTAACAAAGTTTATGAACACATATAAATTGACTTACATTTTTGGCATCATTGGGGAGAAAATGTTAAAAGGTAATTGATCAATTTGTAGCATATTATCAATTGCATATAATATGAGACTTTTTTTTGGTATGTTTGGTTTTCTCAATGCAAACGTTTTTGCCAAAGAGAAGTGGAAATGGTAAGATGCAAAGATGACCTTACTATGAAATTTATATGGTGTAAAATCCCACCACATTAGCTTTAGTGAGTTTCTACAAAGCTTCCTCATGGTTGCATTGTATATATAGAACCAAGGATAACAAAGGTATATTTTCTAAACAAGGAAGAGTAGGTTATACAATTAAAACCATTTCATTTCATATAAGAAAAACCCCATCTACTATCCCACTATCTCGAAGAATACCATGAGGAGAATATACAGGTAGAATTACAACTCCTTCAGTAAGAGGATTTAGAGGAATAATATCAAGTAGAGGCATAATTACATAGGCAATCATTACATATATAAATGAAGAAGAAATTGAGATATCAAAAGTACAGTTTGAGCAGAATCCACTAGGTGGACCATCAGAATCTAGTTTTGAATCAATTCCAAAACCCCTTAATTTCATCCTCTTTGGAAATATTGTAGAGGAGGAGGAACAAGCATCAAATGAAAGTGGGAATGAAGAGGTAAGTTTTGGGTTTCCCATTTTGGGATTATCTTGAAATGTATCCATGGAAAAAATTCCACCTTTGGTCTTACCACACTTCCATTATATGGTTACTGAGGATCCTCACTCTTTTCTTTTTGAGTTTGGAATTTTGTGTCACAATTATAATCTTGTTAATGATGCACAAAAGCTTAAATTGTTTCCTGCAACACTAAAAAATGCTTCTCTAAGGTGGTCTATGGGATTACAAGAACGAAGTATTAAATATTGTGATGATATGAAAAGACCTCGCTTAAGAAATACCAAGAAACTCTAAGAACAAGACTCACATCAAGATATTTTGAGATGGTATAGAACAATGATGAAATTCTTGAAGATTATGTTGAAAGATTCTCATATAATCTCAAAAAATACAAACATAATGGTTTGAACAATGATGCAATTAAAACTATTTTTTTAAAGGAATTCAAGAAAAAATTATAGATGTACTTAACCTTGTGGGATACGATTTATGATATGTACAGAAAATACTCAAGAGGTTGAGAAAAAACTAGTAAGGGGTGTTGAGATGCACTTCCAGGGGTAACCAAATAAGCTATAGGTGTAATAAGGGAAAAGCTTAGTAATATACTTGAAAGTTTCAAAATTGGTATCCTTGGCACTTTGAGCACACAATTAGACATGTTAAAAATCAAGAAAATGCAAGAATAAGAAAACGAATCCTTATCTATTTTCTATTCTAGATGTAGGAAAAAACATCCTATAAAATATTGTCCTTTGAATAATATTAAGATTTGTACTCTATGTGCAGATAAGCATCCTATTGATTATTGTACCTTGATCCTTGGACATTGAGCAATTTCCAAGGGAGACAACAAGGAAGCTAAGTCACTTTGCTATGTTAAACAATAAAGGACCTGGAAACCAAGAGACAACTTGTATGTCACAACATCCTTCGCAATAATTTTCTACATCTTATCCAAATAATCAATACTCTTAGACATGGAATGTTACAATGCATTGGCAAACATCATTTCCACAACATGTCCAAAACTAGTCTTGGAAATAGGGGTGATGAGGAACTTCTTAGGGAAAAATGCCCCCTTATTATTTTTTTGGACAACAACATCCTCAATCACAATTCTTACAGTTTTTAGTGCATGGTAATGCACTATGGATCATTGGACTAGTCCCAGTTATGAAAATCTTTGAGATCATCAAGTTGATTTTGAAATTCCCCAATCTACACCATTGGTCATGGATTCAATGATAAGTCGGTCATTTTCCAAGATAAGATTCATAAACCAGAGTCTTTTTGTTTTAATTTTCACCTGGACATGTTCTAGAGAATCGATGTGAATTGCTTGCTACAAAAACAAAGGACGTTGCGGCAAATTTCATAGGTCGCTGCGAATTTCGAGACACTGCAAAATATTTCAGTTTGATGTTGATTTCTTGGAACAGATTGTGAGCATGGTACTTTGGATCAAATCATGGTGAAGAAACTGAGAATTCATAGTGAATTAATCTGCTGTGAATTTCCCATTAGAAATAATTCAGAGCGAACTAGTTCGCTACGAATTGTGCAGAAAACCCCCAATTCACTATGAATTTGTCGATTTTAGGCATTATACTTGGATATGGTTTCTGAACAACTAGAGAGGAATTTTTGAAAACAAAAAGAGGTTTTTTTCAAGAATGGGTTCATATACAAAATCCTCTCTCAGTTTTTTCACATGTCATGGTTTGGGATATTCGAGTTAATCTTTATAGGTCATTTTTTAAAAATTTCCTGTTTGAGTCATGATTATTGGGCACCGATTCTGAGAATCTAGAGATGTAATGTAAGAAAAAAAAATAGGTTTTTGTCAATCACAATATAATATGCAAAATCTCTTTCAATTTTTAAAAATATATCATGATTTGAAAGATATGAAGGTATATTTGACCCCTATTTTTCAGGTTGTTTCCTAGTGCAAATTGTGTAGAAATTATTCTATAAGGCTTCCAGCTGTCAAGGAGCTGACACATCAGGACATGAAGATCAAACATGGAGTAAATTTCATGGACCATTTTGAAAACTAAACCCTAGTTTGTAGAAGGTTAACTAATTTTGTGAACTACTTTCTATTTCTGTAAATTTAGAGGATTTTGAGTCCTCTTAGGCCTTATGTAATTATTTTTGTATATATTGGTGAAAGATCATAGTGCTAGGGGTCGATTCGAGCTGCTTGAGAAGATAGCATCATATTGTACTTGTGAAATTTAATAAAAAAAGCTTCGACGATTAAATTGTAGTGTTTTACTTCCAAGGGTTCATGTGTCTTTGTAATCTGGTACTGTGTTTCATGTATTCATGTTTTTCTTGATTTATCATTCCATGTATGTGCATGTCCTTTCAAATATTAAATTGGAGAGTGTGTGAATGGAATTCAATTTGTTCTAGTGCTCTTTTCATGGAAATTAAGTATTCCACTTCTTTCTTCTGAAGTTATTTTGGGATTCATCCTAGATAGATGCCTTAAGATAATGGTTTGTGTATTTTATTTTTTCTCCCCATACTACAACAAGATTTGTCAAATCGTAGTTGCATAGGATTCCTTTCCTTGGTGAAGGTCCACTTTATCCTTATCCTGAAGTTCTTTAATCCATTAACGATTTTTGTGACTGTATTCCCAATGGTTTAGTCTTATTAGTTTAACCACCAAATTTCATAAACTTTGTTCTTGTTTACAATTATGGTCACTTTTCCTTTTTGAGCCATCATTTAACTCATTTTGAGGTATAAATCCAAAGAGAGAGCCCTCTCTGGTTGGAAGGACCAGACTCCATCCAAACGTTGTTTGAAATGGTTACCTTGGGGATTTCTCTGATACAACTCAGAGAAATTACTAAGTGTGAACAACAACAACAACAACCATTCCCATTACCTCAAAAATATTCACAGTATGATCCACCCATACAATAGCCTTATCCTTCTATACACACTACAATAAAACCCTGCAATTAGCTTATTGTTTAGCTCCCTCTTTTGCTTCCAATGACAATTTTAATGTATTTTTCTACACTTGCTAGTAAAAATTAGAAACTATTCATAAGATTGGCTCTATTTTAGGTGGAATTTGCAACAGTACACTTTAGCATCAACCTTAGTGCCATAGTCTATTCATATAGTTAGCACCTTGTTTAGGTTCCAGTTTATCTTCTTGTGTAGCTTCTACTATAGCTTCCTATCAAGCTTCCAATTTAGCTTCTTTTTTTTGCTCCCTTTTTAGCTTCCCTTTTAGCTTTCTTTGTAGCTTCTAATTTGCATCTTATTTACGTTCCAATATAATGCCTACTGTACCTAATTAGTTAATTTGTTGAGGTCTTGGTGGTTAAGGGGATTAAGGATTATTGGCTAACGGATTAAGGTTTAAGATATTAGGGATTAGGGGTTTAGGGGTTAATGGATAGGTGTTGAGGACATAGGAGTTAAGGGGTTTAAGGGTTAGGAGGATAAAGGGTTAAGGATTAAGGGCTTAAAGTGTTAAGTTGTTAAGGTTTTGGGGGTTAAGGGGTTAAGAGGATAAGTAATTTATGGATATGTCTAGGGATTATGGGTTCATGGATTAGGGATTATGGGTTAAACGTAAAGGGATTAGAATTTATGGGCTTAGTGATTGGGGGATTTAAAGGCTAATCGCTTAAGGATTATGTGTTAAGGGTTTAAGGTTGAATGGATTAGGGGTTAGGAGTTAAGGGGTTAAGGGATTAGGGATTGGGGATTAAGGGATTAAGAGTCAACGACTTAGGGGTTAGGGTATTGAAGGATTTTGGGTTAACAGATTATGGATTAGGGGCTTATAGATTCTGGGTTAAGGCATTAGGGACTAGGGGTTTAGGGCTTATGGGTCAAGGGATTAGGGATGATGGGTTAATGGATTAATGGTTAAAGGATTAGGAGCTAGTTTGTTTAAAGGTTAAGGGATTAGGGATTGTGGTTTAATAGCTTAATGTTGAAGGGCTTAGGGCTTAGGGGTTAGTGGTTTAGGGGTTAAGGACTTCAGGGTAGGGGTTTTATGGATTAGTGGATTTAGGGCTAGGTGATTATGGGGTTATGGTTTGAGGGGTTAGAAGATAAGACTTTAGTGGTTTAGGAGGTCACTCATTAATGGGTTAGGGTTTAAGGACATAGGAGTTAGAGGGTTTAAGGTTTATGGGAGTAAATATTTATGGGTTAAGGGATTAAGGTGTTAAGTTGTTAAGGTCTTGGGGTTTAAGGGGATAAGACACCCTACATACTTTTAACTCCTTGTAAATAAATTTACAATGTAACATTTTCTTTCACGTATGCTTTCAATAGGAAATGATAATGGTCCAAGTGAACCTATTGCTGGCTTGATATTGTAGATGCTACTTGGAAATACATATATATATGGGACACCATTGTTATATTCCCAATGTAACCAAAGTGAAAACGTCGCTCATCCTTGTTACACAATGAAACAAAACCCCATAATTTATTTTCTGGCATTCTTTCCGAGAAGTTAAGAAATAGTCACCTTTTATAAATCCTTTCCATGCCTTACAAACATTAATGAAATGGATGATAGAAGACAAAGTAAGTCACAAGAATATTATTTGGAGTATTTTAAATGGAAAGTGGCTTCAAATAGCAAGCACCATATCCATTCCACTAATATTCAAGAGATAAGAAAAACACATTAGTACAATGGGAGGGTGATTTTATAATTTTGTTGAAACAATATTTTTTGTACAAATAGAAAAAAATTCTATGGATATAAAAATCATCTTATTCATAAAATAGAAATCAATTTAAAAAAAATACAATAATATATAAAAATATTTTGAATTACAAATCCATAAACGAAGACTTGTGTAACGCCCATATATTGATTAGGCATATTGATCAGTTAGACACACCATACTTTATTTTCTTATATATTCTGTTGAACTCAGCTCGACTGAGTAAACTATATTACGATATGATGGACCTCATTATATGATGTTACTTTGTTTATGATTTCACTATGATTATGATGTTACTATGTTATGCGGTTACGATGTCATGATTATTATATGATTTCTTTATTTTACGATTACAGTATATGTTTATATGTTTTCATTAATAAGATGTGAAATATATGATTCGGTATGTGGATACCATCTTCTTGTATGAATGATTGAAGTGTTATATGTCATACGCATATATGATGAACTAAAAAGGTTACATGAAATAAAATGATTTTTGATAACATGGATCAATTGGCGATCAATGGGAATTGCTTTCTATAAATTTGTATTTTGCGAAATACTAACCTACAGGACACAAGGGCTGTGGGATAGCCAGTTACTTGATCTGATATATTGAAAAGAAAAAAAAACATGTTCGTACAGTAAACCTTAGCAACCAAAAATCATGATACGATAACACAAACCAATAATCCTGATAGCAGCAAAGTATGAGTCGATAAGGGCGTAGGCCCAGTATGTTGAGAGGGATGGATGTGTTTCCCACCCTATGTTTCCATGAGACCCGAGGTCGTGGGAGGGTCGTGCTAAGACACGCTCCCCATGTTGTTGTGATGACGATGGTCGTATGCCTACTAGGGGAGGATAGGTCCGCTGTTCAGTAGACGCTATCGCTCTCAAGTTCTATCTGGTCAGGTCGGTGAGTCCGACATCCACTTTTGTACTAGCAGAGGAAGGATATGGAGGATGCAGGACGTAGGTTATGATGGGAGGATGTGTTAGTTAGTACTACTGAGGGTTGAGTATTCCTTGATTCTGAGTTAGTGGTAGTAGGTACCCTTCCTTGTACACGATTGATTAAACTAATGTAAACATAAAGATAATGATGTGAAATCGTAAAGAATTAACTGTTAAATAACTGAGGATGTTAAAGTACTTGTATTATGTATATTATGCTTGTTCTTCTACATGGGGGTAAATACTACTATTAGTTAGCAGGTATGCATAGGCGGGATGGGGTTTGTCTATAGTACATTTATGATCTGTGCATACGCTGGCCACGCATGCACACCTTGCACATGTACACTAGTATCGATATACAAACACTTAACATATTGAATAAATGTATAAGTCGTCATAAGTAATTATGTTAATCATGCATTGATCGAACTCAGATAATGAATATAAAGTTATTTAAGATGTGTAAAACAAATCAATTAGGCTATGTATTACTTGTTCGTAAACATCGTGATAAACAATTGAGACAAGTGTCGTCAGTTCACATTGTCATCTGAGAATTGTTGTAAATAAGGTAATGGTACTATCTAATTAATTAGTAAGATTGTTTAAGCCCTTAAGGGTGCTTTGTTTAGAAGAACGACGACACTATGTAGATGTTAGGGTACGCATGTGATAAACAAATGATTTAAAAGACATTTTTATTAAATTCACCATTTATTATTACTTTGTGGTGATTTAATTAATATTATTACTTAATTAATGTTATTTTAATAATATTACTATCCATGTCATAACAATTGCAATATAGGTAAAATTTAAATATTTATTAATAAATGATTAGAGTGTGATTATTTCCATTACTAAGTTAAACATAATAGGATAACAATTCTTGAATGGATGTGATGTGATGGAAAATGGTTAAAACTATTTATTTATTCAATACGAATCTTAGAAATTAAATTTCAAGGTAAGTTATCTTGACGGATGAGGTAAACCATTAGGACACACCTTGTCCAAGTTGAAAAGGTCAACTATTTATATAATATTTTATTAATTACATTAATAACATTAAATACCAAGGGTGGTGAATAGACTAGTAATTAATAAACCTTGTCCCAAATGGATAACCTTTGGGTAACGATTCCCACCGTAATAAATACTTACGACCATCAATCAAAATCAAATAAATTTACCGTGAGTGTAATTAATTATTTGGTACATTGAGTGTGAAAAATATATTTTTATAATGTAACGTGTATGAATGAACTAAGTGAAAGGAGTAAATGCTTGAGGGGCTCGAGAGGGGGAGTTTGGGGCGGTGGAGTAAGCCCAAGGTCTTCTCGAGGAAGGAAATGTATATAGAGGGGGAGAAAGTTGAAGGGAGGGGGGTAGCTGGAAGTGAAGAGAAAGGTTTGGGAACAGAAAGAAGGTTTGAGAGCAAAAAAAGTTTGGAGAACCTAAGTAAAGATTGCTCTCGGGATTATCAGTTTGTGGGCTCGGGGGCTTGGAAATCCTTTGATTTCCAAGGGCCAGCAAGATAATAGCTGGTCGGTAGGGTGGATAGATCATCTTGGCTGACTAACAGAATCTAAACATAACTTGCTACAACCTACTGTCTACTAGCATCAGCATCAGGTAATTTCCTTGTTATTTATGTTATTTGATTATTATGCCAAAACGTACTCTGAACATACATATACCTTGCTAATTTATTACTGTGAAACATATTCTTATGCTAAAAACAAATTGTTGAAGGAAAATATTGATATGTTAGTTATTTTTTTTAATACGAATGTAGGATTATTAAAGACAAAACAGTATACTAAATATCATTTAAAAGCATAGAATTTTCATTAGAAATTTACTCACATATACCTGAATAAGTTAATACATAGAAAATTAACTCAGAAATTTTACTTAGAGCTCTACTGTAAAAACCAGAGCACTACAGATGGTATCAGAGCAAGGTTTGAACTCTCGAACCTAATGGCCTACAGGAAATAGAAACTAAGCATCACTAAGCAAAAAGATCTGTAAAACTATGTAGAACTCTATGCAGAAATCTGAAATCAATGTTCAAGATTTTCCAAACCTTCTTCCCTAATTTATGTAACGGTAGTTTATCTGCACAAACATAAAAATCAGAAATAGTCAGTTATATATATATATATAGCCGTAGAGTAAGAATTCTGTAAATTTTATAAGAAAACAAGAAGACATTGCATATTTGGCATAAGAAAACAAACATAAAATTTCAGATTTAAGGAGGCCACTACAATCATTATTTTAAATTAAATTCAGAGATTTATGTTTAAAACCTTAACATTCACCATACCCAACCCAAACAAGATCATTACGACATTTATCTCCAAACAAACCTAATACGGCATTTTTTTCCAAACAATCCTAATACGACATTTTTTCTCCATTAGGGTTTATATCAAAACAAACCAACCCAAACAAGCCTAATACTGAGCAAAGTTTTAAAAAGAAGCCGAATATTCTTACCATTAAAAGAACCCTACTTACCTTTGCATGCCGACATGGACAAGGTCGTCAATTAGGGCATCCAGGGCCTCACAATCCGCCTTAGCAGCAAGAAGCTTAACTTCCTGAACTACATGGATGCCCCATCCAGCCTCGAGATCGGGAGCGTAGAGATGCCTAATAGCCCTGTCAATGTCTTCCTTGTAAGATCCGGCAGCCTCGTAATTCTCGACGAAGCGTTGGACAGTCCTCCACCTCAATTCCCTGGGACTTGTGTTCAACCTCATTGCCTTCTGCGAAGCTGTGAATAGGCAATTCCCATCGGCCTCCACGTCTCCGCCATGGAAGAGAAAGAAGAGAGCGGTGGCCGCCTCCGACGGATGCTTCAAGTAGACCCCCCGCGTACTGAGTCTGGTCAGGGACGTTCTCTGCTGCTCTTCCAGTCCATTCACGGAACCCCAATCCATCTTTCCTATCACTAATACAAGGCCGACCTTCTCAAATAGTAGAGCAGGGCAGTGTGGAACGACGACGACCACTATGTCTGTGCGCGCTCATGCACTCACTGCTCGTTACTGATGCCGCCGTTGTCATTGCTGCTGCCACCTGTTCATTTAACAAGAACTGGAATTTCTGTTAACATACACCTAAATGTCCAACAGCTGCCGCTGCTCTAAAGGACGAGTCAATCTTACACCACAAGCCTCAGGCCCAATACACAAGCATCTAGAAGAGTCCACAAGGAAAGTTGTGGATCCATAGCTCAAACACCCAGCTAGCGTAAATGCTAGGTAGATTAGGAAAAAAGAAATACCTATAACAACCTCCTCAGGTTTGTGCCAGTGCTTCTACCATAGAAGCTGGATCAAAAGCTCCTTCCTGTCTGAAACCCTAAGCGAGCTTGCATAGAGTTGCAGAGCTAAAACTCCAAGAGAGCAGGTGGAAATGGCCGCACTTTGGGGATTGACCCTATTTAGGGTTCCCCACTTTCGCATGGCGGTGGGGTGCTTGGAGAGACCACTTTCCCGTGCTTACTCCGTTTGCATGGCGGGGAGAGGCCGCGGTGCCTTCACACATATATCCCCGCGCATGAAGGTGGACTAGTGGAGAGGTCGTGTAGGGTGTAGGGTTAGGATAAATGAATAATAAAACAAAAAAAAACAATTTCTATAAATACCCGTATTATAATATAGATTTGCCTTATTTTGTTTATTTTGATTTTATTTATTTTTATTGGTATTTCCAATAAATTAAAAAAAAAATTATATATATATATATGGTTAAACTTTGATTTTATCTAAATTAATATTAAAAGTATAAAATTAATCATAAGATTTATTGCAAGTTAATCATATAATTAAAATTTAATCATATATTTTAACTATATGATTAATCATGATTACATTAAGAGTTGAAAATGTAAGGTTAATAGGGATACTAATTATTAGATTAAAATAGATTAAGGCCTAAAAACATTTAAACCTAAATAAATGCTACCCCTATGCATATGGAAATACTATTTCAAATGTCAATTTAGATATGAACCTTAGGGAAATTACATGGAATCCAATGCATAAATTTATGTAGATTTATTTAGTACATTTAGTACAAGATGGCCCCATCAAAGCACACCAGACTATAGCACTCTTTTGGAAATGCATCTTTTCATAATCAACCAACAAACTAGTAATATGATGTTTTATTTCCATAATTCAGGACCAATCATGGTAACAACACGCAGAAGTCGAGGTCAGGGTCAAGGTCGACCACCGTCACCGCCACCTCCACCACCGTCATCGCCGCCAACACCACCACGATCAACCTCAACACCTAAAATGCAAATCATAATGAGGTCTTTGGAGGCTATTATGATCATGATGAATAGGCAGTCGGAAAGGGCCATCGACATGGAAACCACTCAAGTGAGTTGAGAGAACTCTGAAAGGGCACATGGCCCAGGACAGGAACGGCTTCAGGACATATCGAGGGAGTTGCAAAAGATAAAGGTTCCATAGTTTTCAGGAGGACGACCCGGTAAGCATGTCGAAGCATGGTTGGAAGGCATGAAGAGATGCTTCGCATTGAATGAGTACACCTCTAGTTCCAAGGCTAGGATGGTCGTTTTTCAGCTTAAAGATGATGCTTTGAATTGGTGGTTAGATCTCGAGAAGCAGTTGCACCTTACTCCTCTGACAACTTTGTGGGAACTGTTTGAGGAGAGATTCCACAAAAGTATTTTCCAAATTATTACAAGGAAGAATAGGAAGGCGCACTCCATGCCTTAGTACAGGGAGACAAGACGGTGGAGGAGTATGAATCTCGGTTTATGGAACTAGTAAAATATGTTCCTTACCTAGATGCAGATGATTGTCAGGTAGAGTGTTTTGTGTATGGACTTAACTACAAGATTAGGGCTGTTGTGCGGATGTGGAAGCCAACTTCAGTTGCCATGGCAGTTGAGTATGCTAGTTATGCAGCTGATATGTCAGATGGAAAAGGGGGTAGTAAGTTGATAGGAACCAATCAGTATGTTTCAGGGAAGGCCTCATGTCCTTACTTCAGGGGAGGAGAATCTAGACCTCCTCCTTACAGTAACAGGTTCACACCGAGGGGTAATACTTCAGTTAACTCAATCTCGCAGGCATCGTCCGCAACCCACCAAAGCCAGGGATGTACACAGGGAAGTTCCTATAGAGGATCAAGGGGTTTTAGAGGACCCAGGGGAAGGAACTCATCTCATAGGATTCCTCCGAGCAACATGCAAGCCCCTCCCAATCTCTCTTGTTGGGGATGCGGAGGTCCTCATTTCCAGCGAGACTGTCCCAAGGGTCAGTCAAGCAGCAGGCACAGGGAAGGAAAAGCACCCATGGATAGTTCGGGTAACAATCATCGGATTCATGCAGCGGTTCATAACCACCAAGCATAACATCAGTCTACCGTAGTAGAATCCACTAGTAAAGAAAATAATGTCAAACTTAAAATTTTGTTTGATCCGGGAGCAACTGATAGTTTTATTTCACCATTTGCATTAGATAAATGTGGGTTGGCAGCCTACGAGCATGATGATTTCAAACTGGTTGAAATGGCTTCAGGAGCTAAGCAACCAGTAGGTCTTAAAGTGAGGAGTTGTGAGGTTGACTTAGGAGTATGCACCACTAAGTTGGATGCTTATGTCACCAATTTGGGGACTTATGACCTCATTATTGGCATGGATTGGTTAGAAGGCCATAGAGTTTTCTTAGACTGCTATGCGAAGAAGGTGTTGTGCCTCGATGACGAGGGAAGGACAATTCAAATCCAAGGATTGAAGAGGAAGGTATCCCTCCATTTCATCTCTATGGTGAAAGCTAAGCGGTTCCTAAGACAAGGATGCCAGTTGTTCGTAGTGGAGGCCGTGAGCGATAGTAAAGGACCTTCCTTGAATTCTTACCCAGTACTTTTCGAGTTCAAGGATGTCTTTCCGAAGGAATTGCTAGGACTACCTCCAGAAAGAGAGCTCGATTTCACAATCGAACTAAAACCTGGTGTAGAGCCTATTTCAAAAACTCCTTATAGAATGACAACTCCAGAGCTCTGTGAGTTACAGATCCAGTTAAAAGAGTTGCTAGATTTGGGACTGATTAGACCTAGTATCTCGCCGTAGGGAGCACCAGTGATCTTAGTTAAGAAGAAGGATGGATCTCTGCGACTGTGCATAGATTACAAAGATTTGAACAAAGCCACAGTGAAGAATAGGTATCCCATACCAAGAATTTATGACCTCTTTGATCAAATGAAAGGTGCATCAGTCTTCTCAAAGATTGATTTACGATGAGGGTATCACCAGTTGAGGATCAAGGAAGGCAACATTCCTAAGACTGCCTTTCGAACTCGATTTTGGCATTATGAGTTTGTAGTGGTGCCATTTGGTTTGACCAATGCTCTAGCTGTATTCATGAGCCTCATGAATGGTGTCTTCCTAAAATACTTGGACCGCTTTGTTCAGGTCTTCTTAGATGATATTCTTATCTATTCTAAGAATGAGAAGGAGCATGAGGAACACTTGCGGTTAGTCTTGACATGCTTAAGGGAACATAAACTTTATGGTAAATTATCAAAGTGTTCCTTCTTCCAAAAAGAGATTCACTACTTGGGGCACATCATATCAGGTGAAGGGATCTCTGTAGACCCGGAAAAGGTAAAGGCCATTCAAGATTGGCCAATTCCAAGGAATGCTCATGAGGTGCGCAGCTTCATGGGGTTAGCATGCTATTACTGGAGGTTTGTGGAAGGATTTTCTAAAATTGAAAAACCCATTACCACCTTGCAACGCAAGGGAATCCAGTATGAATGGACCAATGAATGCGATGCCGCTTTTACAGAGTTAAAGAGATTGTTGACAAGTGCACCGATTTTGCGGGTACCAGACATGGATAAAGATTTCATGGTATGCACCGACGCCTCGAAGCAAGGACTAGGAGCGGTGTTGATGCAGGAAGGTGGGGTAATAGCTTATGCATCTCAAAAGTTGAAACCTCATGAGGAGCAGTATGCCACGCATGATCTAGAATTGGCAGCACTAATGTTGGCACTAAAATTATGGAGGCACTACCTAGTTGGTAGAAGATTCACCGTTAAAACAGACCATCAGAGCTTGCAGTACATCTTTACCCAAAGGGATTTGAATGCTAGGCAAAGGCGATGGAGTGAGTTCATGAGTAATATGACTTTGGTATCTCTTACATCAAAGGAAAGGAGAATGTGGTGGCAGACGCTCTAAGCCGAAGACCGAGACTTTTCTCCTTAATTCCCTTGACGGTTGACTTGAGGGAAAGAGTACTAGGACAACTATTGGGTGATAGTTGGCATCTAAAATGTAACCTCAGCTATTTCGAATGGAAAGGAACAAGAATTGAAGTATGATGGGTACCATCTTGAGGAGGATGGATTGTTGCGGTATCACGGAAGGATGTATGTTCCTAAGGAAGGTGATATCAGGGAAACGATCCTTAGAGAGGCCCATAGATCACATTACTGTGCGCACCCAGGGGTGAAGAAGATGTATACTGATATGAAGAAACTCTTCTTCTGGCCAGGTATGAAGATGGATGTAGTGGATTTTGTTTCGAAGTGCCTTGAGTGTCAACAAGTTAAGGCAGATCATCGTCACTCGGTCAGTCTCTTACAACCGCATGATATTCCTATGACTAAATGAGAAGTCATTTCCATGGACTTCGTTGTAGGATTACCACTCACATCTATGAGACATAATGCTATTTTGGTGGTAGTCGACAAACTGACCAAAACCGCTCACTTCATTCCAGTCAGAGACACCTATGATGTGACAGATGTGGCAAGGGTATTCATAAATGAGATTGTACGTCTTCATGGAGTTCCTAAAAAGATAATCTCTGACAGAGACCCTAAGTTCACCTCCATATTTTGGACAAGCATGCAGTCAGCATTAGGGACACAGTTGAACTTAAGCTCAGCTTATCACCTCGAGACAGATGGCCAGACAGAGAGGGTGAATCAAGTGATGGAGGACATGCTTAGGATGTATGTTATGGATCAACAGACACAGTGGGAGAAATATCTTCCTTTAGTGGAGTTTGCATACAACAATAGTCATCACAGCTCCATTGGTATGCCGCCATATCAAGCATTGTATGGGAGGCCGTGCAGGACACCACTTAGTTGGGATAGGTTAGAGGATCGAGTTTTAATTGGGCCTGAATTGATTTCAGGAAATGGAGGAGCAAGTGTTATAGATTAGGCAGTGGTTGAAGGAAGCACAGGATAGGCAAAAGAGTTACATTGGTGCACACAGATCAGATAGAAGTTATGGAGTAGGAGATCGTGTATTTATTCGCATCAGACCAAATAAAAGTACCATTCAGTTTGGGAAGGGTACCAAGTTGTCACCTCGCTGTATAGGTCCATTTGAGATTCTTGAGAAAATCGGACCAGTTGCTTATCGTCTTGCACTGCCACCCCACTTGCATAAAACTCATAATGTATTTCATGTTTCTGTATTACGACATTACATAGCTGATGAGACTCACAAAATTCATTGGAAGGAATTGCAGGTCTCGAACAAGGGAACCTTAAGGGTCGAACCATTACGTATACTTGATCGTAGGGTTCAACAGCTCCGTAGTTGCCATGTTGACCAAGTTAAGGTCCAATGGGACAAGTATAGCCCAGGGTCTGCTACCTGGTAGGATGCAGAGACCATACGTCAAGATTTTCCCTCACTATTTTGACGATGACTTCAGGACGAAGTTTCCCGAAGGGTGGGTGTATGTAACGCCCATATTTTGATTAGGAATATTTATCAGTTAGACACACCATCCTTTATTTTCTTATATATTATGTTGAACTCAACTCGACTGAGTAAACTATATTACGATATGATGGACCTCATTATATGATGTTACTTTGTTTATGATTTCACTATGATTATGATGTTACTATGTTATGCGGTTACGATGTCATGATTATCATATGATTTTTTTATTTTACAATTACAGTATATGTTTATATGTTTTCATTAATAAGATGTGAAATATATGATTCGGTACGTGGATACCATCTTCTTGTATGAATTATTGAAGTGTTATATGTCATACACATATATGATGAACTAAAAAGGTTACATGAAATAAAATGATTTTTGATAACATGGATCAATTGGCGATCAATGGGAAATGCTTTCTATAAATTTGTATTTTGTGAAATACTAACCTACAGGACACAAGGGCGATGGGATAGCCAGTTACTTGATCTGATATATTGAAAAGAAAAAAAAACATGTTCGTACAATAAACCTTAGCAGCCAAAAATGATGATACGATAACACAAACTGATAATCCCGATAGCAACAAAGTATGAGTCGATAAGGGCGTAGGCCCAGTATATTGAGAGAGATGGATGTGTTTCCCACCCTATGTTTCCATGAGAGCCGAGGTCGTGGGAGGGCCGTGCTAAGACACGCTCCCCATGTTGTTGTGATGACGATGGTCGGATGCCTGCTAGGGGAGGATAGGTCCGCTGTTCAGCCGACACTATCGCTCTCAAGTTCTATGTGGTTAGGTCGGTGAGTCCGACATCCACTTTTGTACTAGTAGAGGAAGGATAGGGAGGATGCAGGACGTAGGTTATGATCAGAGGATGTGTTAGTTAGTACTACTGAGGGTTGAGTATTCCTTGATTATGAGTTAGTGGTAGTAGGTACCCTTCCTTGTACATGATTGATTAAACTAATGTAAACATAAAGCTAATGATGTGAAATCATAAAGAATTAACGGTTAAATAACTGAGGATGTTAAAGTACTTGTACTATGTATATTATGCTTGTTCTTCTACATGGGGGTAAATACTACTATTAGTTAGCAGGTATGCATAAGCGGGATGGGGTTTGTCTATAGTACATTTATGATCTGTGCATACGCTAGACACGCATGCACACCTTGCACATGTACACTAGTATTGATATACAAACACTTAACATATTGAATAAATGTATAAATCGTCATAAGTAATTATGTTAATCATTCATTGATCGAACTCAGATAATGAATATAAAGTTATTTAAGATGTGTAAAACAAATCAATTAAGCTATGTATTACTTGTTGGTAAACATCGTGATAAACAATTGAGACAAGTGTCATCAGTTCACATTGTCATCTGAGAATTGTTGTAAATAAGGTAATGGTACTGTCTAATTAATTAGTATGATTGTTTAAGCCGTTAAGGGTGTTTTGTTTAGAGGAACGACGATACTATGTAGATGTTAGGGTACTCATGTGATAAACAAATGATTTAAAAGAAATTTTTATTAAATTCACCATTTATTATTACTTTGTGGTGATTTAATTAATATTATTACTTAATTAATGTTATTTTAATAATATTACTATCCATGTCATAACAATTGCAATATAGGTAAAATTTAAATATTGATTAATAAATGATTAGAGTGTCATTATTTCCATTACTAGGTTAAACATAATAGGATAACAATTCTTGAATGGATGTGATGTGATGGAAAATGGTTAAAACTATTTATTTATTCAATACGAATCTTAGAAATTAAATTTCAAGGTAAGTTATCTTGACGGATGAGGTAAACCATTAGGACACACCTTGTCCAAGTTGAAAAGGTCAACTATTTATATAATATTTTATTAATTACATTAATAACATTAAATACCAAGGGTGGTGAATAGACTTGTAATTAATAAACCTTGTCCCGAATGGATAACCTTTGGGTAACGATTCCCACCGTAATAAATACTTACGACCATCAATCCAAATCAAATAAATTTACCGTGAGTTTAATTAATTATTCGGTACATTGAGTGTGAAAAATACATTTTTATAATGTAACGTGTATGAATGAACTAAGTGAAAGGAGTAAATGCTTGAGGGGATTGAGAGGGGGAGGTTGGGGCGGTGGAGTAAGCCCAAGGTCTTCTCGAGGAAGGAAATGTATATAGAGGGGGAGAAAGTTGAAGGGAGGGGGATAGTTGGAAGTGAAGAGAAAGGTTTGGGAACAGAAAGAAGGTTTGAGAGCAGAAAAAGTTTGGAGAACCTAAGTAAAGACTGCTCTCGGGATTATCAGTTTGTGAGCTCGGGGGCTTGGAAATCTTTTGATTTCCAAGGGCCAGCAAGATAATAGCTGGTCGGTAGGGTGGACACATCATCTTGGTTGACTAAGAGAATCTAAACATAACCTGCTACAACCTACGGTCTACTAGCATCAGCATGAGGTAATTTCCTTGTTATTTATGTTATTTGATTATTGTGCCAAAACGTACTCTGAACATACATATACCTTGCTAATTTATTACTGTGAAACATATTCTTATGCTGAAAACAAATTGTTGAAAGAAAATATTGATATGTTAGTTATTTTTTTTAATACGAATGTAGGATTATTAAAGACAAAATAGTATACTAAATATCATTTAAAAGCATAGAATTTTCATTAGAAATTTACTCACATATACCTGAATAAGTTAATACATAGAAAATTAACTCAGAAATTTTACTTAGTGCTCTGCTGTAAAAACCAGAGCACTACAACTTGGTTATTTGTAAATGTAATGTAAATCTTAAATATAAACAAAATGATGTCCCCGTTAGTAATTATTGAATAATTGAGTAATTACATTGATGAGGGTACTAAGGAATTAAGAATGTTCACATATCAACCATGGAAGGGAATCCCATCTACATGGTCCATATTTGGGGTTAGGGGAAAACATTCCCACTACTAGAAGAAATTTGGTAGACAAACCGTCCATCTAATCCTATTACAAATATTATGCCATCATGTGTTATCCAATCCAAATATTTTAAATTTAAAAGAGGTGGATATGTAAGTAAATTGTTTATTATATAACTTGGAGATAGGTGGAATGTTTAATTAATATAATTTGTCTACATGATGCCAAAGATGTCCAAAATTGTCTTTGATATTTAGAGAGAAATTAATATGGTAACCCATTTTAGGTAATATGTCAAGGATATGTAATATATTAGAGTAATACTAATTAATATTATAATTAACATATAATAATAATATATTGTAATAATACTATACATTGTCAAAAGTTGGAGAAATTAAGTTTTAACTACTATATAATATATAATAGTAATATTAATTAATATTATAACTAGTTTATATAATAATATTATATTATCATTGTGAAACGTTTGGTTCAATAACTTTTGTGATGTGGCTATATATTTATATGGAAGAAATAACCAGATTGCATAGCTTCTATAAAGTCAAATTGTACAAAAAAATGGATATCCAACTTATATTCTTTTCGATATCAAGAAAACATAGCTTGTGATTGATTCTAGGGTATCCACTAGTAAACATGTATTGTGAACATGCAACCAATATCTTTTTCCCTTATAAAAGGGCACATCGCTAAGTGGTGTAGGTTCAACATCACATAAATAACATTTTTCCATATCTTCTTAATACTATTGCATTAAATATATTTTGACCCGTGTCCCTCATAAGCATTTTTGTTGTGTATCTAGACATATTTTGATTCATTGATGTTTGTTAAGATTGTGAAGAAACTCCAATGGCAAATTTCAATAAAAGCTATGAAGGTGAATACTTTTGTAAAAGGATTGATGTAATGTCCCTCAAAATACACCCTGCATATTTTTTTTTTCTTAAGGGTCTTCGTAAGGTCGTAACTTATATTGTAATGTACCCACCTGCTGACCCAATGCAAGGAAGGGAACATGGCACTAAAATCTGGGCATTTCATAAAAAGTCAGCCCACTAATTATAATCATAAGAATTTAAACATTAGTGTGCAGATACAAATTAGGCAATATGCACAGCGGAATTTAAAACTAATCCACACACACAATTCATGCCCATCCAGCATATAAAAATAGTCATCAAATTGATGCATTGCAGAAGTAAATACATAGACAGAAAACACTTATCTTCATTGTGCAATTGTCCCAAGCAACTAGCTATGTCGCTGCAATGTTCCACCCAGCCATAGGCTCTTCGACAGCTTATACTGAGTCCGTCCGAAGGCCACCCCCGAGCTGGGCATGATTCTCACAAGGAAAGGGGACATTCACTCTCTCGCAACCAATTAATCATTCCATCTGAGCCAAGCCAGTCCATAGCTGGGTTTATCAGGCTACAATTGAGCCATGGATGCTTATTCTCAAGCTCAAGCCAAAGAAATGAATACCCATACCCAAACCCCAACATCTTCGTTTCTCGCACAGCAAGTACAAACACTGGGCATAGATACACATTTCCAACAATGGAATTCACAAACAAGATGGCCATATATTTTCCCCAAATCGTGGCTCACCCAAAACGAGCTGTGAGAAAGGAAATGCATCCATAGGGAGGAAAAAACGTTTTCTCCCCAACTCTCTCAGCATTTAACAACAACAACAGTCTCTAGGGAACCCCCGTTCCATTCCTCTTCTTCCCCACTGGTATACAAAACAAAAACTCCCTTCTCTACTGGGAGAGTGAAGGAAAACACAACAAAACATGCCTAGAAAACGCCCAGGTAGCTCTCCACTCGTGAGGGAGAAGGAATTCCCATGGATAATGGCTTGGGGAGCAATTCATGGCTCTTTTTCTTGCGCAAGAAGACAAAACATGATTTTCCATGAAGGGTGGCTTGCCCATACCCGAATTTGGACAACCATACCTCTCCATTACCAAGGCATTAACTACCTCAACCAACTCTTGGGAGAAATCAATGGTTGGGTACAAAAGTCAACATGGGTAGTTGAGGGTTTGATGGGTTCTCTCATTGACACTTGGCTTGACCTGATTGGCTCAAGGGTTTGAATGTTTTCCCTCCCAATTCCTTGTGAAATCATGCCCCCATCTATATGTTGCATTGCATGGCTAGTTGTGGGTATTTTTATTAAAATTCATATTACATGATATTTGAATTTCCAATGTGCATTGCTAGCATGCAAACCATATGCATCACTAAATCGATGGCGGGGCCTTGGCCTTGAGCTCCTCACCATGATTTCATAACAATATTACATCATTTATAATGTTAATGCCATGGGGTCAAACTGGGGACATTACATTCCCCTCCCCTTGGAATAACACCGTCCTCGGTGTTCCAACACTTTGGACTATATACCCACTTTACACATGATTCAAAATTCACAAAATGTGACAGGTCTGTCCTGCGTTTCATCCCTTTACTTTGAGCTTTCAGGACCAATTCCTTTGGCTTCCACAATCGTTCCTGCTGGCTTTGATCAGCTATCTCTGCAGGTGGGCATTTCCCTACAATGATCCCTTTCTTTTATTTACCTTCCAACTGTTCTATAAGTCTAGAATTCCATGCATGCCATCTTTCTTGTTGTTCCGGCAACTATTTGAGGAATATTTCCAGCCAAAACAAATAGCTTTTGGTATGCTTCCATGATCAAAGTGTACAACTGTCTCTCAATTTTCTCACTAGCAATCACTTGGATAGTAACAGCTGCAACCATGGCTTTCACTGTCTCTCCTGTGAGACTCCTCATGGCAATTCATGTTAGGACAAGCATAACACAATAATAAAATTAGTCAATTATTTTCCTAATTGACTTGGAACGTCCATGCTTTACTCATGAGACTTCCACACATTTCATGCTTTCCCACATACACATGAACTCATTCATGTTCATCCTTTCACAAGAAAATAACTATTTCAGCATTCACAATTCATTTCAAGCAATTAAACACAATTGGTTTTCATTTATGACATGCACTCAACAGTCTTTTGTTTCTGAGACGCACCAGTCAAAAGGAAAGAGAAGAGTAAGAGTTTCCCCCCTTTTAGTCTTGTTCCAATTCGGAGCCACACCATCACTTGTGGTTCTATGCTCCTTAGCCTCTTTCACTTCAATGTGAATGCTTGGCATGCCATTTCTTGGCTATGACATTTTAGTGTCTAAGGTCTGTCTAATGCTTTTCAACTAGGGAACCCTTCCCTGTTGTTGCTTACAGAACCTTTGGATGCTAGGACCCACACAGTTCCACTAACACCATCTTTCATTACTGCTCGTATTGAGCTCTTTAGGACAGTCATATGTCCACATGCATCCTCCATATACTTTCATAGTCCTTGCTTCCAACAATACCTACACTCAAACATTGAATTAATTCACATGTTAGTGTATTTTCATAGGGTTTATCTCTAGACAAGAGTTTGAGAAAATCATAATCAAATCATATACACACGTATATTCATAAGCAAGAAGTTGCAAGATAACCAAATACTTATCTGTATTGGATGTCTTCACTTTACTCCATGGGATCCTTCTTCCCTTTCCAAGCATTGGATTTCTCGTGGATACAACAATGAATGTTGGGCCAGCACGCAACCTACTCCACAAACATTCGAATAGGCAATGCCAGGCCAGTATGCTGACTGGTTTTATCAATTGTTTAAGGGAATGTTTGGCCAGCACGTAGACTATTCCACAACATCAAGTGGTTAATGTTCCCACCAACTATTCTCTGAATTTAGCAAGAATTTTATAGCTCCCAACCAGTTACTCTCTTGCTTTACTAGGAATTTTATAGCACCCAACCAGTTACTCTCTGGCTTTACCAAGCGTTTATAGCTCTTTCAGGGTCCTTGCTTCCTGTAATGGCCAAGGTTTCCAATAAAGAAACAACAGTGCATTAGCTTGGTTGTCATAAGACTTATACCTGAAGTCTTCATTATTCCAAACAAGAAATAAATGAAAATGAATGCTTATCTGTATTGTGCATTTTCCTCGCTACTCCACAGGTTTCCTTCTCTGCTTTACAAGCCTTGGATCACCTGTGGGGTGGATGCTTGGCCAGCACACATGCTACTCCACAACATTATCCGAATAGGTAATGCCAAGCCAGTGCGTCGACTGGGTTTATCAGGCATCCCAAAAATCAGTATGGTAAGCCAGTACGCCGACTGGGTTTATCAAGCATTTCAATAACCATTTCCAAGCGAGTTCACCGACTGGGTTTGTTAGGCATTAATTCAACAACATGCCAAGCTAGTACACCGACTGGGTTTATCAGGCATCCAGCAACCTTTCGCCACAACACCCAAATAACCAATGCCAAGCCAGTACACTGACTGGGTTTATCAGGCAATATGAACAACATAATATGATTACGTGGCTCCTTTTATCATGCAACTAGTGGTTCCCTCTAGGAACTCCATAGGTGACTCAATTGACTGCAGGCTAGCATGGCCCCACAATACCCACTCACACTACACAAGGATGATACCCCTTTTCTGCAACACAGCTCCTCGGGCCTATCCATCTCTTCTAGTGTCCTTTAGTGTGAGCGTAGAAAGGTTACCACTGCCCATACAGTCCTCTTGAGCACCTTTTCTTCACTTTTCCTTTTACATGCAACACCAAATTGCATCTGTGTAAGCTGATAGCACAAGAAGGATAAGCAGACTCATCAGTATTGCTGCTCTAAAATTGTAACCATATTTCATAACGTTCACTATCAAGTATTGAAACACCAGGAATGCATCCATTCCCTTAGGGTGTAGTCAATATTGAAAACCCTAACATAACCCATCATCCGAAAGGTATGCATCCCTTTCTCATGTGAGCCATGTAGGCCTTAGTCATACTCAAATAGTCTGGAACAATAATTAAATAATAAAACATGCTCTGCATATTAAATCTAATAACTAGACATGTATATCCTTAGTTATGGTTACCGAATGCTCATTCGTTTCACATATGTATCTTTATTTAATGGCGAAGAATTGGGCTCCCTTCTCTGAGTCAACAGTCCTTTGGTTTGCCACCCCAATCCTTTTTACATGCCATAACCCACACATGCCTTCTTGGCATAATTTACTGTCTCACTCATATGCTTTACCAACATGCAGTCTAGCTGAAACATTATCAACATTTACAATGGGGTTTCACCCGAAACCCATTTCCAAAGCATGGGATCCTTCCCATCTAGTTTGGCTTCTGCAGGCCATCACACATGGTCTTCCTGCAATGTGTCATCCTGGCACACTTTATAAAATAGCCAAACAGTCAGCAACATTTAGCAATAAGCCTCAAATATGATTGTTTCATAACCAATCAATAATATTAATAATTAAATTCAATATGAATTTACAATTCTGTCTCCTACAGAAATTGATGTGCTTAGCAATGAGGCTATCCTCATATTGTTTGGATCTCGTAAGTGGTATCACTCTGTC
This sequence comes from Larix kaempferi, assembly GCA_027924585.1. Classification (NCBI taxonomy): domain Eukaryota; kingdom Viridiplantae; phylum Streptophyta; class Pinopsida; order Pinales; family Pinaceae; genus Larix; species Larix kaempferi. The sequence goes on from BSBM01000932.1 coordinate 1,410,091, forward strand.
CATTATGGTTTCACCCTTGCTACCATACCTAAACATCCACCTACAACATGTCCTCCTGACTTAATTCTATATAAGCCAAACAATCATTAGCAATTATAAGCAAATTCTCAAATCTGAAATTTGTAAATCTGTTTTCCTACAGAAATTAGATTTGCAACTATGAGGCTATTCTCATAACTTAAACCAAACAATTTTCAGATTTGTTTCATGCATAAATTTACAACCATGAGAACCTTCTCATAACCTTTGGCTTCTGCACATGGTAGATCTCGGTCCTTACTATGGACTTATCCTCATTGCCATACGTAAGACCTTTCTACCTGAAAACTGAAACTTCAATCAGCCAAACACGTTGTAAGTATCTATGCACATAATCATTCATTGCCATAACAGTCACTGAAGTGATCTCAGAATTATAATACTCAATAATTCAAACACCTTCAGTTGAAATGCAATGAAATATATACATTTCTATATATGCATCATTATCACAATAAAATTGCAAGACATAGTCACACTATCCATGCAATTTAAATAACTGTAAATACTCATTACTTCATATTCCATGCAGCTCTATCCTTCATTAACCTTAAACGTTAGTAAGAAGTCATGTATTCTATTAAGAATTAGGGATAATGGTATGCAATTTATTTCAAAGAACTATCTTTATATATATGTTGAAGTCTAGTCATCTATGTAAGTGTTATATATATATTTTATATATTGATCTTTATATATATGTTGAAGTGTAGTTATTTCATTATATACAAGTGTTATATATATATATATTTGGATGGGGTAAAGGGTCAGTGCAAGCTAATGAGGGTCACTTTTGGCATGTTAGATGCAATAGAAAACTGAAAAAGCAGGCATCCCTCAACTTACTTGGATTTTTTGAGCTACTTACGCAAAATATCTTGCATTGAGTAAAAAAAATGAAATGTAGGAAATTGAATCAGGTTTCCGAATATATAACTTTTATGTATTGAAAATTTGCATAACTATGTCAAGTTTCATTTTTCCTAACAGACACTTTTTATTTTTCAGGAAAATGATAAGGTATATGTTTTTGTGGGTAGAGCCTTTGAGGGCCTAAATGATGGAATCAAGCTACAAAAGTCGGCATGCATGTAGAGAACACATAGCACTTGTGCGCCATTATTTTTCAAAAATTAAATTAGTAATTTTATAATTTTTTATAATTGTCTAAGTGATCAAACCTCGAAAATAGTACCTCTTTTGTGGGTAGAGCCTTTGAAGGTCTTAATGCAAAAATCTTGAAATGGGTTTTTCATAGAACGTGTTATATAAATACATAACGCGTACGCGTTATATAACTACTTAACACATACGTGTTATTTAACTACATAACCCGTACGCGTTATATAGTTAAAAAACGCGCTCGCGTTATGCAAATCATAAAATACATGTTTAATACCTGAGAAAGAGGGGGTGTGGAAGACTCAAGAGAATTTTTGTTTAATATTTGAGAAGGGGTGGGGAAGGGTCAAGGGAATCTATGGTTAATATTTAATAAGGGTGGGGAATGGTCAAGGGAATCTATGGTTAATATTTAATAGGGGTGGGAAAGGGTCAAGGGCTTAGAAGGATGTTGGAAGCTTGAGTGGGGAGAGATGAAGGGAATGAGAACATGATGGTCTACAGGGGGTGAAGGGAAGTGGATCTTGAGAGCACTATTAGGAGTAGAATAGGTTCTGAAGAGGTATAGGGTTAGAAGTTGAAAGTGAGACTTGAGTGACAAGGGAGAATGGATGGAGGCAAGGGGGATGTGACAGAGAAATAAAGAATACAAGGGGGGGGGAGACATAGAGCAAGGGAGGGAGAGGGACAATGGGGAGGAATGGATTTGGAGGGAGTGAGAGATAGATGGGGATAGAACGAAATAAGAGATAGGAAGGGAGGGACAAAAAGTGTTGGTGGGAGACATGTAGGGAGTGGTGGCGATGGAGAGAGAGAGAGAGAGAGGACGGGGAAGGGACATAAAGTGTGTGAGAGAGAGGGAGTGATGGAGAGATTGGGATAGGTTGAGGGAAAGATAACATGAGGGAGGGATAGAAGGTTAGAGATAGGCGATGAGAGAGGGAGGGAGAGAAGGTAGGGTGAGGGATGGAAGGAGAAAGGTGGAGATAGATATGGATGGAGGGGGGATGGGTTTGAGAATGGAAAGTGACATAATGTGTGTGTGTTTGAGAGAGAGAGAGAGAGAGAGAGAGATTGATGGTTGGGGAGATAGAGACTAGAGGGAGTTGTGAGCATCATATTCTCCATCAGCATCATATTCTTCATCATCATCATCTTCATGACCATCATCGTCATCATCAACATCTTCATCATCATCACCATCATCATCATCATCATCATATTCCTCATCAAATCAACATCTCCATCATCATTATCATCATCTTCTGAACATCATCATGATCATCATCTAAACATTACCATCAACATCTTCATCATCATCACCATCACCATCATCATCAAAATCTTCATCGTCATCACCATCACCATCACCATATTCATCATCATTGTCATCTCTAGGTTCCCCATCAACATCAACATCTCCATCATCATCATCTTCTTCATCATCATCATCTTCATCACCATCATCATCATCATCAACATCTTCATCATCATCACCATCATCATCATCATCATCTTCCTTGAATCAGATCAACATCTCCATCATGTCACCATCATCTTCTTCATCATCATCATCATCATCATCATCTAAACATCACCATCACCATCACCATCATCATCAACATCTTCATCATCATTACCATCACTATCATCATCAACATCTTCATCGTCATCACCGTCATCATCATCATCATTGGCATTTGTAGGTTCCTCATCAACATATCCATCATCATCATCTTCATCACCATCATCATCAGCATCAACATCTTCATCATCATCACCATAATCATCATCTTCATCGTCATCAGGTCAACATCTCCATCATCATCATCTTCTTCATCATCTTCACCATCATCATCATCATCATCATCTTCATCGCCATCATCTTCAACATCTCCATCATCATCACCATCACCATCATTATCATCTTCATGACCATAAACATCTTCATCATCATTGTCATCTCCCCCTTCCTCATCAACATCTCCATCATCATCATCATCATCATCATTTGAACATCACCATCACCATCATCGTCAACATCTTCATCATCATCATAATCATCAGCAGCAGCATCAACATCATCATCAAAATCTTCATCGTCATCACCATCACCATATTCATCATCATTGTCATCTCTAGGTTACCCATCAACACATCTCCATCATCATCATCTTCTTCATCATCATCATCTTCATCACCATCATCATCATCATCAACATCTTCATCATCATCACCATCATCATCATCATATTCCTCATCAGATCAACATCTCCATCATGTCACCATCATCTTCATCATCATCATAATCATCATCATCATCATCATTACCAGCACCATCATCACCAACATCTTCATCGTCATCACCATCATCATTGGCATCTGTAGGTTCCTCATCAACATCTCCATCATCATCATCTTCATCACTATCATCATCATCATCATTGGCATCTACAGGTTCCTCATCAACATATCCATCATCGTCATCTTCTCCATCATCATCACCATCATCACCATCATGATCTTCTGAACATCATCATGATCATCATCTAAACATCACCATCACCATCATCGTCAACATCTTCATCATCATCGCCATCAGCATCATCATCAAAATCTTCATCGTCATCACCATCACCATCTTCATCATCATTGTCATCTCTAGGTTCCCCATCAACACAACATCTCCATCATCATCATCTTCTTCATCATCATCATCTTCATCACTATCATCATCATCATCAACATATTCATCATCATCACCATCATGATCATCATCTTCCTCATCAGATCGAAATCTCCATCATGTCACCATCATCTTCATCATCATCATCATCATCATCATCATCCGAACATCACCATCACCATCATCATCAACATATTCATCATCATCACCATCATCTTCATCAACATCATCATCTTTATCATCTTCATCTACATCATGATCATCTTCATTGTCATCACCCTCCTCCTCATCATCATCTTTATCATCTTCATCTACATCATGATCATCTTCATTGTCATCACCCTCCTCCCCATCATCATCTTTATCATCTTCATCTACATCATGATCATCTTCATTGTCATCACCCTCCTCCTCCTCATCATCTTGTGCACTTATGCACTTAGGGATTAATGTTTAGAAGAGGGTCTAAAGGCCTTTATGGGGGAGGGGCTCTAGGAACAAGGTAAGACAGAGAGGGTAGGGGGAGGGATAATGACGAAGATAAAGAGAAGGTGGAGAGATGGAGAGTGGGGTGGTAGAGACATGGCTGGAGTAAGGGAGAAAAAAAAACATGAAAGAATCATGTAGGGAGGGATGTAGGGAGAATGAGGGACATATATTTAGAAAGAGATAGGGGGTATCTAGGGATTATTGGGAGAGAGTTAGGGGGTATTAAACCACACTAAAAACATTTGTCCCCACACTAAAAACATTTGTTTTGTATGTAACCATATAAATTATCAGTTTTCTTTTGATTTTGTTCGTTTCCCTAGTCGTGCACCTAACCTATTTATTGTGCTTGACTATATCGCGTTCGTGTTTTGTCACTACATATCGTGCACACGTTTTTGCTTTATATAACGCGTGCACATTTTGTAACTCCACAAATAGTGGACTGTTCCTATCCGAGAGCAACTTCACTCTGTCTGAGCCAAAACAATAGTCCCGCGATTTTTCAAACAGCACGAGCCCGCCATTGGAAATTCTCACATTCTACACCAACTCCATCATTTTTTTTTTATGCAGGTGCAGCATTGAGGACATCTTTCATGGTTGCTCAGTGTGGTGTTGGGTTATATGGCCATATCTGAATAAAATAATCAGCAAGCTTGAAGAATCTCCAATTGAATAACACCAAAGATAAGTCCTTTGAAAGATTCATTTTGCCTATATTTGAGGAGCACACAAGATAAGATATCAAGCTTCAATACCAACAAGGAAGAACTTCCATTTGCTTATTATTGAAGAGCTTGTAATTGAGGAGCAACAAAAACAAACTATATTGAATTGATCATTGTGGTGATGGGGAATGCACGTAAGCGAGTAAACAAATCAACAAGAAAGAAGAGACCTCAAGAAGTCATTGAAGAAGAGAAAGAAAAGAAAAGAATATACATGATGAATCGGAGGCTTTCTTTGGAAACTAATCCAAATCCAATTGTAGAGGATACCACTTGTTAACACCTAAAAAGTGCTCACTAGCTCATTTCCTTATTCACCTGACCCATTTGTCCACTTTTTCACCATTTGAGCCTCTAAAGCCACCAAAAGGTCACCAAAAGACCTTAATACACCCCTTTTTCCACTCAAAATGAATATTTTTCCTCAAAAAGCATAAAAACCCTCAAAAAGAGTCCAGAATTCCCAAAAATATTAAAAAGGGAATAAAAATATTCAAAATATTCAAAAAATGAAAAAGGATGGAAAAGGTACCTAAACCATGTAGGTCAATACCATTGGTTTCCTCAAAACCATAATGGTATTCCCCACCACCAAAAACTATAAAAAGGTGGTAGGGGCTCCTCACTTTCCATCCATCCATCATCCTATCCTCATGCTATCAAAATCTCCCATGAGCTTTTGGCCATTGTAGCTACCTTGGAGAAGGGACCTTTGGAGTTTGGAGCTGCTCACCCTTGGAGCTACTCAACCATCTTCACCATTTGGAGGTATCACCATTGCAAGCACTTGCTTGCCCCTTTTATTAATACAAAGTTATTCTTTATTCTATTTCTTGTTCTTGTTTTCAAATGCACATGCTAGTTTAGTTTAGTTTTAGATTTATATTTACAATTGTTTTTGCTTTAAAATTGAAACTGCTGTTACTTGTTGATAGGTGCCCATAGCACTAAGCTTGGTTGCAAAACCAAGCCAACACCACTGTTCATCCTATTAATCCACGACAAGAGGGACCTTCAATTTCCACAATAGTTGTTGAACAAGCACCCCATGGAAGTAATCAAGAAGCAAAACGTAGGTGCTCATTAGGGGATGTTTCAATTCTCACTTCAAGTCAAAGTGATAAGTTACCATCTCAATATGAAGCTCATGAAGAAACACCCAATTTGCTATCTGGATGTGGTTATACAAGTGATGAAGTCAGAGAGGCGTTGGACATTTTGCCTACTGTTGAAGAAGAGAATGTTATCCACACCATCGATGAGGATGTTGGACTTCCACAAGGGGATGTTGGACTTCCACAGACCATCGATGAGGATTTTGGACTTCCACCATCCAAGCAAAAACGCGTGCACGATATGTAGTGACAAAACACGAACGCGTGCACATTTTGTAACTCCACAAATAGTGGATTGTTCCTGTCCGAGAGCAACTTCACTCTGTCCGAGCCAAAACAATAGTCCCGCGATTTTTCAAACAGCACGAGCCCGCCATTGGAAATTCTCACATTCTACACCAACTCCATCATTTTTTTTTTATGCAGGTGCAGCATTGAGGACATCTTTCATGGTTGCTCAGTGTGTTGTTGGGTTATATGGCCATATTTGAATAAAATAATCAGCAAGCTTGAAGAATCTCCAATTGAATAACACCAAAGATAAGGCCTTTGAAAGATTCATTTTGCCTATATTTGAGGAGCACACAAGATAAGATATCAAGCTTCAATACCAACAAGGAAGAACTTCCATTTGCTTATTATTGAAGAGCTTGTAATTGAGGAGCAACAAAAACAAACTATATTGAATTGATCATTGTGGTGATGGGGAATGCACGTAAGCGAGTAAACAAATCAACAAGAAAGAAGAGACCTCAAGAAGTCATTGAAGAAGAGAAAGAAAAGAAAAGAATATACATGATGAATCGGAGGCTTTCTTTGGAAACTAATCCAAATCCAATTGTAGAGGATACCACTTGTTAACACCTAAAAAGTGCTCACTAGCTCATTTCGTTATTCACCTGACCCATTTGTCCACTTTTTCACCATCTGAGCCTCTAAAGCCACCAAAAGGTCACCAAAAGACCTTAATACACCCCTTTTTCCACTCAAAATGAATATTTTTCCTCAAAAAGCATAAAAAACCCTAAAAAAGAGTCCAGAATTCCCAAAAATATTAAAAAGGGAATAAAAATATTCAAAATATTCAAAAAATGAAAAAAGAGGGAAAAGGTACCTAAACCATGTTGGTCAATACCATTGGTTTCCTCAAAACCATAATGGTATTCCCCACCACCAAAAACTATAAAAAGGTGGTAGGGGCTCCTCACTTTCCATCCATCCATCATCCTATCCTCATGCTATCAATATCTCCCATGAGCTTTTGGCCATTGTAGCTACCTTGGAGAAGGGACCTTTGGAGTTTGGAGCTGCTCACCCTTGGAGCTACTCAACCATCTTCACCATTTGGAGGTATCACCATTGCAAGCACTTGCTTGCCCCTTTTATTAATACAAAGTTATTCTTTATTCTATTTCTTGTTCTTGTTTTCAAATGCACATGCTAGTTTAGTTTAGTTTTAGATTTATATTTACAATTGTTTTTGCTTTAAAACTGAAACTGCTATTACTTGTTGATAGGTGCCCATAGCACTAAGCTTGGTTGCAAAACCAATCCAACACCACTGTTCATCCTATTAATCCACGACAAGAGGGACCTTCAATTTCCACAATAGTTGTTGAACAAGCACCCCATGGAAGTAATCAAGAAGCAAAACGTAGGTGCTCATTAGGGGATGTTTCAATTCTCACTTCAAGTCAAAGTGATAAGTTACCATCTCAAGATGAAGCTCACGAAGAAACACCCAATTTGCTATCTGGATGTGGTTATACAAGCGATGAACTCAGAGAGGCGTTGGACATTTTGCCTACTGTTGAAGAAGAAAATGTTATCCACACCATCGATGAGGATGTTGGACTTCCACAAGGGGATGTTGGACTTCCACAGACCATCTATGAGGATTTTGGACTTCCACCATCCAACTACCAGGAAGAGAATGAAGGACACCAAGCTACTACTGAAATGCCAGAGCGTCTTGGTGATGCACTACATGGTACAATTCCAACCCCCTTACCTCCATTAGCAAGCACACGTCGAAGAACTCCGAAGCATATACAAGTTGATGAAAGTCTTATGAATTCCATTGAAGGTACGCTATCTAAACGTAGTATTGCTTATCAAACTCAACAGATACTTGATAAATATTTTGTTTCTAAATGTGATGGAGATAAATGTAGATTATTTTTATCATTGTTAAAATCTAGGAGCATGAATGTTGTTAGGAAAAAGTTAGGGATAAAGATGATAAAGAATTATGAACCAAGTTCTCATATAGTTAAAAGCCTAGTAGATGCATTTGGTAAAATTGGTAAGAACACACGTTCAAAGGACCACAATGCTGCTCGTCGTGTGTTGTCACAAGCAATTGCAAATAAGAACACCAGGGCCCTTCGTATTGTCAGGCCTACATCCGAACTAGTTAATTTGAATGTAAAAACCCTCCGTAGGTATTCTATTAGAAGAGAACATCTTGACACAACCGATCAGACAGATTTTTGGGCCTTTGTTGGTCGGTTTCCACGTCGTGACATGAAGCTAGTTGATGCAGTAAAGGGACTAGTGCACAGTTTTTGGCATGATCACACAAGGCCTTCTTCAAACCGAAAGGATGTACTAAAACTAAGAAGGGGTTCAAAGGATCGTGAACCACATACTAAGCATCTTCTTGATATAACACAGACAAAACTTTACGAGAAATTTAGGATTGAGCATAGACAATTGAACTTGGGGAAAAGATCTTTTTAGAAATGTAAGCCATGGTATGTTAGAACAAATACTCTTCGTAACACTTGTTGTTGTAGATACCATGTAGAATATGAATATTACTATGAAACATTTTTGTACATTCATCGTGTGTTGCATACTAACATTGTGCAGGATTGCTCCATGACAATACCACCGACTTCATCAAGAGAATTCATTCATAGCATCATGTGCAATAGGCCCGAGGGGCAAACATACTATGCACAATCTTGTTTGGATGGAACATGCTCCAACTGTGCTGGAATGCAATTATTGAGCCAATGTATGCACGAGAATGGAGACAATGAATTTGGGAAAATGGTTACAGACATGAAAAGTTTCAAATATATCAACTATGAAATAGTCCCAGGGAAAGAAAGCAAAAAAGTACAATTTGTGACATCTCGGGTATGAATTTATATCTATAAAATTATGTTGTAACGGTTACATTTCAATCCTTACTTACAACAAAAAATTGACATTGAGATCATTTTGTGTCACCAGGTACAAGTTAGTGACTTCATCAAGGAATTTATTGAAAAGACACATCAATATGTTCATCATGCCCATGTGGCACGATGGCAGGATGAGAAGTTTAGAATATGCAGAGATGCATTTCTCCTTGGTACTATACTTTCAGTTGTTGATTTTGCCGAGAACTACACTCTGCAACCTCAAAATGAGATCCAAAGTTAGTATTATCAGTCTGAGAAGGTTTCCTTGATGGTCCATATCACATATAGGCATGGCCCAAATAGCACTGAAGAGCAAAGAGAAATTCTGAAGGAATATCACTTCTACATAAGTGATGATAGGTTCCACGACTTCCACTATGTACGTCATTGCTTCATCATGTTCTATGATCACTTGAAGGGAAGGAACATACAGATGGATCGACACTGGATTTGGTCTGATGGGTGTGCCGGTCAGTTAAAAAATGCACGCATATTTAAGTGGTTGTGTTCATTGCATAAAAATTACAAAGTGCCACATATGTGGAACTATTTTGAGACTGGGCATGGTAAAGGAGAGCATGATGGAGCCGGAGCATGTGTCAAAACAGCCCTATGAAAGGAATTGAAAGTATCTAAAAATATACTATTCTAAATGCTCAATCTACAGTCAGGTGGTGCACGTCAGTAATGGGAGAGGAATCAACTATGCGAGTAGAATCCACAAGAAAGAGACATGTGGAGAGATTTTTTTGGGAGGTGGTAGACATAGATCGTTCAGATGCATGGGAATGCAAGATTGTGCCTGGGACTCGTGGCTTTCATTCGGTTCGAAGCTCTGATAACCCAGCATTTGAAATTTGGACCAGAAAACTCGCTTGTTTTTTCCCGCCTTGTTGTGATGGTGACTGGGATTGGTTTGAATCATTGGATTGGGTTGATGGATGGGATCGCATATCACTTCCACTTGATCAACGTGCAATTGTTGAGTTAACTCCGTTGGAAGAAGACCAATCATCTATTTCTACAGATTTTGATCATGTCTCAGACCTTGTACAACCCGGTATGATGATTTTCCTTAACATTTTTTGTTTGTTTACGTAGTCTTCAAATGCACATTAATGGCCTTGTATCGCACGAAAAATATTTTGATCATATACCTACAATCATATAATGCAGGGCACATATACGCAGTGGTTGCCTCAAAAGATACTGAATGGGGTGATGAATACTGGTTGGCACGCTGTATAGATGGAAAGCAAACCCTCATTATGTCCATGACTGATGATGAAAGCAACCACTTTCCAACTGGGTCTATGGTTGTTAAAGGTGAATACTTGACACGGGACAACAATGGAAGAAAGAAGGGTGGATATGTTTACAAGGATTACAAACCAGGTGCAAGTGTGTATCACTTTACCAACTTAATCATTGACACAAACCTTCAGGTATGAACAATGCCTAGTCGAAATACATCGAAGGTACGCTACTTCTTACCGGATACAGAGCACGAGAGACTAATGGAGACCATCAGTCTAAGAGATGATCCAGAGGGCTTGGTTGTATGATAATAGGTGGGATCTAGCATGATGAGGTATGTTACATACTTTTAATACAATACTATTTATACTATTTGTAATTGAATATTGATATATGCTCAATTTTCACATGTATGTTTCATATGAATATGTCAATTTTGCGTTCTTGATGTGCCAAATTTACGTTTACGTTGTTTATAAATATGCCAAAAGTTCTCTTGTATGTCAAGTTTATGAATATGCCATTTTTTACATATGATCAGTAAACCCTAAAATTATATTATGTTCATCATGTTGGTTATTGGCTTCACCCAACAAAATTAATTCAATTCATGCTCACTATAATAAACAATACACTTATCTTAAATTTAATTCATGTCTTGTTAAATATTTCATAATGAATTAACTATTTGAGAGCACCACCTTAGACCAAGCCATCATCATCAACATCTTCATCATCATCACCATCATCATCATCATGGACCTGCAAAACCCTAGTTTCCAAAGTGTCTAGGTAGGCTCGGGCTAGGAACACTAGCCATACCCGCCCGGTGGATGATTTTCCAAAGTTGACCCCCGTTTGCAAAAATTGCACACTCCCACACTGAGCAAAACCCTAGTTTCCAAGATGGACCTGCAAGGTGACACATGGGCCACCGGGTAGGAGGGGAGGGGTACCCCTGGCACTATCCCGTTGTGCTGAATCCAACGGAGTCGACGGTTTGTCGATCCAAGCCACGATCTTCATTCTATGGCTCGTCCCGTTTCACTGCCAGAAGGCCTTCAGGGACACTTGCTGGATACCTACCGGGGGCATAGAACTCCAACCGTGCAACAAAACCGGGTTCCGGGGAGTCCTACAGGTGTGTCTAGAAAGGTTCGGGCTAGGAACACTAGCAATACTTGCCCGGTGGATGATTTTCCAAAGTTGAACCCCGTGTGCAAAAATTGCACACTCCCATACTGAGCAAAACCCTAGTTTACGAAATGAATGTACAATGAAGCCACTGGGCCATGGGGAGATGAGGGAGAGGGCCCCCTAGAGGTAATCACATGCCAGGAGACCAACAGAGTCGACGGTTCATCGGTTCGACGTCCGGTTTCTGAGTTATGTCGAGTTGCAAGTCGCATGAAAATGTCGTTCAGGGACACTTGGTGAATTTCCGTCCGGGAGACAAAAAGAAAACGGAGCAGGAAGATTGCGTGCCATTGGCTCCTGCAAGTGTGTGTGGGAAATTCCGATGTGGGAACACTTCCAACACTGGCTCGGGGGATGTTTTTGCAGAGTTGACCCACCAATGCGAGATTGCATGCAATTAAACTAAGCAAAACCCTAGTTTACGAAATGAATGCACAATGAAGCCACTGGGCCATGGGGAGACGAGGGAAAGGTCCCCCTAGAGGTAATCGCATGCCAGGAGACCAACGGAGTCGACGGTTCATCGGTCCAACATCCGGTTTCCGAGTTATGTCGAGTTGCAAGTCGCATGAAAATGCCGTTCACAGACACTTGGTGAATTTCCGTCCAGTAGCCAAAAAGCAAACGGAGCAGGAATATTGCGTGTCGTTGGATCCTGCAAGTGTGTGTGGGCAATGCCGATGTGGGAACACTACCAACACTGGCTCGGGGGAGGTTTTTGCAGAGTTGACTCACCAATGCGAGATTGCATGCAATTAAACTGAGCAAAACCCTAGTTTACGAAATGAATGCACAATGAAGCCATTGGGCCATGGGGAGATGAGGGAGAGGGCCCCCTATGTCACATCTCCATGAATATGTTAGTGTTATTTTGAGAAAATAAAAGTTCTTGGTCCTCTAGCCATTAACCAAATCACACTTTTAATAACATAAAAGACCTCAATTGTTTATAATACACTTTCTTGATACTGGTTATCATCAAAGAATGAAACATAACGACATAACATACCCATGTGTCGATTCAGTACCTTAAGGGAAACTTTGAGAACTCTTTTCATATTGATCATCTACTCCTTATCATATCGCTTTAGTATTATTTAGTTAAATGATTAGCATTTCACTTTCCTTATCAACTTCATCCACAGTAAGTAATGATGCAAACATTTATAAAACGATCATGAGTAATTATTGGCTATTAAATTCCTCACTTAATTCTTCATGAAATACTTTGACATAATATACATTGAAAGTAATAATGACACAAGCATCTAATTTAAACAAAGAATCATAAAATTACACAAGAGATCATCAAAAGCCACATAGATTACAAATGCAGATCCATTTAATGCCTTCAACCACACGATATGAATATACACAATTCCATCATGCCAAATGCATCGAATCCCCAGAGTTTTTACTATAAGATAAAGACTAGGAACTATAGAATCAGGGGACCATACACTTATAAGATCTTCTCCACATGGACAACATAATAACCATTCAATACATTTTAACAATAAATCACATGACAACAATACACCAACCATCATACACCATATATAAACGTGGTTCACCCAAAACTTGGGCTACGTCCACAACACTCGTCGCAATATATTATTTCATCAAAATAATAATTACATCTTGCAACTCAGCGGTTGCATTATTTACCTTCCATTACCTGGAAGTCTCTCTCATGGAGAGCATCTTCTAACATTCAAAGTGAGGAGCCTTACCATTATTTCCCATAGTTTACATGTGATAATACCTATATTAGCTATGTTCTCAACATACACTAATTATGTTTTATCCGAGTAGAAAAACCACCTTACTAACCTTTATACAATATCGCATTTCCAATTAGATCTATCCTAAGTCATTTCAAGAAAAGTATCTTCTCTGATCTTAAAAAAGACAGACATTAAGTCCCTGTACTCACAACTCTAAACTAAGGATAAACCCCATTTCTAGTTTTGCATGCACTAGTGTTGGTCTCAAAAGGAAAATACAAGCAAGTGTAGCTTCGAATACACACAGATATCAGAAGGAAATAGATGCAGATCTAACATCATATATCATGCAGATTCAATGGATGCATACACGTTGATTTTCCAATGAATACAGTGCAAGTCTCCATGCAGTATCTCTATGATCTATATCAAGAATACCACATCTCAAAAGGTAATACAAGCAGATCTAGATTCAAATACCACACCGACCTCATAATGGAAAAACAAGTAGATCTAAATGATTCAACCGGGATCAAGCTTCCCTAGCTGCCCAAAAGAGAAAAATAGAAGCCCCGCAAAATAAAAGAAAACGCACATAGAGATCGCTCAGATCGAAATCGACATCTGTGCATTGAAATATATATACACCGATCTCTATCTCTCAAGTTATCCCTTATGGGACCCACTTAAGTAAAAGGATAGGTTTCTTATATACACAGGTTCATTATCCCATAAAGGTAATAATATCACTAACCCTTCTTCTAAAACTGACGGAAATAAATTAGATATATATTTCTCATAACTCTGAAAGGTATTAATAAAAGTATCCTACCACTCCGTCTATCCACAATTGTGAAAATTGCATACTTCACATTGTACTACAGGAATACATACAACTCCACTATCCTTCTCATGCAAAGTTGAAGGACATAATTTCAACACGAACCAAGTCTTGAAGAGACGCCATAGGCTCTTTCTCTTGAAAGGCACGGAGGGGAAAGGTGTGAGACTTTGGGATAATGTTTCAACAACGAAGTTGGGTATTGATTATCACTGCGGATGGATCGCCCAGGTTTATGCAGCACAAATATAACTCACATATAGATATCTACATAACTGAATGGTTCAGGGATTCGATTCTCACTGAGAAGGAATCGTCCCGATCTATGTAGCGTATAACCAACTGAATACAAAATCTACAGAATTTAACTCTATCAGAGCTTAATCCTTACTAAGGAGGGATCGCCCATCTTTGTGCAGCAATAACAAACTAATACAATACTACCAAATTTAACTAGACCAGGGCTCGATCCTCACTGAGGAGGGATCACCCAACTCTGTGCAGCAATAACAAACTGATACAAACTACAAAAATTAAACTGGATCAGGGCTCGAAAGATTCAAGAGACGTCATCAAGGTAAGGCTACAACGCTAAAAATTAAGACCCCAGATACTAATCTAGATGACAGTAGAGATCACGGGTATTTTGCGTCTTGCAAAGCAAGGATCGGTTGGACAACCAGGTTTTATGACACATGGATTCTGCATACTCAGTTATAATCCGGAAATCCTTGTATCACACTAAGTTAATAGAGGACGGCTAAGCATAATACTCGATATGTATTTCCAAAGCTCACTGCAAGTAAAGATCCACTATTTCCTATAGCGATCACATATAGAAAAACTGAGCATATATATATATGTCGACCGCTTCTAAATTAATAGCTATCAGGATTACTAAAAGAAAACTCAGCCAGTGTAATAATACCGAAATAAGCCATGAGTACTTACCCCCATTCGCACAGATACGTCTTACCAAATATTCACTGTCAGTTTGTATTTTACTACCACTGTCGCGAGGATTCGCATCCATCAAGTTGCAGAAGTCGTATCACCAGGTACAGAGGATTGTACTGTATAGAATATGTCACCATGATGTCTACATGCTTAGCCTGCAGATCTGGGATCGCCGAATAGTTTCTATTCCTATCAATGGTGATACCTTTGCAGCTATTCCCCCCTCCCTCATGATAACCCAGACTTGGTTTTAAACCACCACTCGATTGTAGAATTTTCAGATCTAGGGTCGTCCTCTGGTCCTCAATTTTCACGGCCTACTCACAGAGAGATCTACAAGCATATTCCAATATCCCGAGATTTTCCGCCAATTCCCATCTAAAATCCCATGCTTTTCCCCCCATTTACCAGCAATCAAAGCAGAGATGTAACTTCGTATCCCTAGAGTTGCAGCCCCCATTGTTCTCCTCCCCTCACTATGATCTCCCAAAATAAATAAAAAGAGGAAATCGGTAACTCCAACTCCACTTGAGTGCCAAGTGGTGGAAGAAACCATGATTTCCTTTCCAAGTGGAAGAAATGCTCGAGAAACACATGCGAGGAGAACCCTGGTAGGTAAGGAAAATGTCCCCTTCACTGGAGTTTGATTCCTCCTTTTAAGGAGCACTATCGCTTAGCTACAACCACCAAATAATTACATCAAGTTCCCGCGTTCCTTGACATGGGAAGCTCAAGATAAATTGGACTTAATTTCTATTTTAATTGTTCAATTATTTAAGTACTAGTTATCTCATTCCACTTTAGAATGAATGGCATTATAAGTCACATATTATATTATTCTTTTATTCTTGGATAAATATATTATCCTCATTCTACTTTGAGACTATAAGCCCTAAATTATTTTAAAATTCTGATAAAGATAAAAGCGGGGATATTACACCCTAGAGGTAATCACAAGCCAGGAGACCATAAGAGTCAACGGTTCATCGGTCCGACGTCCGGTTTTCGAGTTATGTCAAGTTGCAAGTCGCATGAAAATGTCGTTCAGGGACACTTGGTGAATTTCCGTCTGGGAGCCAAAAAGAAAATAGAGCAGAAAAATTGCGTGCCGTTGGCTCCTGCAAGTGTGTGTGGGTAATACCGACGTGGGAACACTGCCAACACTGGCTCGGGGGAGGTTTTTGCAGAGTTGACCCACCAATGCGAGATTGCATGCAATTAAACTGAGCAAAGCCGTAGTTTACAAAATGAATGCACAATGAAGCCACTGGGCCATGGGGAGATGAGGGAGAGGGCCCCCTATAGGTAATCGCATGCTAGGAGACCAACGGAGTCGACGGTTCGTCGGTCCGACGTCCGGTTTCTGAGTTATGTCAAGTTGCAAGTCACATGAAAATGCCGATCACGGACACTTGGTGAATTTCCGTCCGGGAGCCAAAAAAAAAACGGAGCAGGAAGATTGCGTGTCATTGGCTCCTGCAAGTGTGTGTTGGCAATGCTGATGTGGCAACACTGCCAACACTGGCTCGGGGGAGGTTTTTGCAGAGTTGACCCACCAATGCGATATTGCATGCAATTAAACTGAGCAAAACCCTAGTTTACGAAATGAATGCACAATGAAGCCACTGGGCCATGGGGAGACGAGGGAGAGGGCCCCCTAGAGGTAATCGCACGCTAGGAGACCAATGGAGTCGACAGTTACTCGGTCCGACGTCCGGTTTCCGAGTTATGTCGAGTTGCAAGTCGCATGAAAATGTCGTTCAGGGACACTTGGTGAATTTCTGCCGGGGAGCCAAAAAGCAAACGGAGCAGGAATATTGCGTGTCGTTGGCTCCTGCAAGTGTGTGTGGGCAATGCCAACGTGGGAAGATGTCCACCAAGAAGATTTATTTAAATGTAATCCATTTTATAATTTAAGCCACTTTTAAATATTTGAGCTTCCATATTATTTTTGAAAGAGTAGAATATTTCAAGTGGTTAATATTTTGAAAAATGAAGAACTTCTTTTTATGGTTATTTCAGAGAAGAATTGTTGAAGAATATGCCACAATAAATTTGCATACCATTGCCTTTGACTTTTAGTGAAAATGAGTTACATTCAAATCATGAAAATCACCTTTTGTTTTAGTAGCGTCCACCAACTATTTCTTTTTAATAATTATATTATAATAAAATAATATAAAACACAAATTTTAAATACGATACAAGAAATAAAAAAGAGCTCCCATCTACTTTTTAGCAAAGTCTACTTTATATTACAAACTCTACTATCCTCTGAATCGCCCATGTTCTCTCAAGACTCAAACTACTTTATAAGCAGGCGGTATGCTCTCTTCCACAGACAACAACGACATATTAACTAGCAATTGCCCTAGAATGTTCAATGGGTGTGCATGAATGAGTTCGTTGAAACCTTGAAAAACATTGTATTGCATTTAGTTTGATTAAATTACACGAGCAAGAACTTTGACATAACTTGTAATGATCATCCAAAATCACAAATTTTAATTAGATACCAATTAGTGCATGCATGTAGATAACAAATTTTAATAGTTTGTTCTTTTGACATAGCACATTCATGAGTAATAGATAATACACACAAATCAACACATTAGATTGACACAAGAACACGTGGAAACCGAAGAACAAATACAAAGTGAAATGTATCATTCATTTATAAGTAAAATGTCAATGTGCATGTCTCCAAAAGTACATGTATCCAAAAGTACATATATATCCAAAAGTGCATGTCTCCAAAAGTATATGTATATCCAAAAGTATCCAAAAGTACATGTATCCAATGAAGTCAATGTACATGTCTCCAAAAGTACATGCACAATAAAGTCAATGTACATGTATCCAAAACTGAATGTATCGAAAAGTACATATATATACAAAAGTATCCAAAAGCACATGTGTCCAAAACTATCCATAACTATCAAAGTCACATGTACATGTATCCAAATGTACATATATCCCATAAGACACATCAAAACTCAAGCTTCCTCTTGTTCTTTCCCGACGTTGATCCTCTAGGCACATCTCTAGGATCAATGTGCATCTCTGGATCCTGCAAATTAAATATCAATTGTTAAATTCAACTAACTATGTACACTAATACATTAGCTCAACAATTATCAACTGGTGCATGGAAAGTGCATGAAACACTTGGTCACTGAAGGACATCTCACCTAAACTGACAAAGGAGATTGCATTGCTTGTGTAGCAGATGGAGCCGTTGGTTGAACATCCAGGATGGTCGAACTAGGGGGGCCAGGAACTGCTCCTGCTGGTGGTGGCTACAATGAAAAAATGTTGAAATAGTTAGAAATGCATGAATAAACAATAGACAACAATAATAAACTATGTAAAGATAATGTTGAAATAGTTACATACCTGTGTGTGATCAGTTGCCATTGCAGATGCGGCACTAACTGCTGCATCAACCATCAAACATTAACAAAAACGATTTATGCACTGGATTTCAAGTTAAACAACAAATATCATCGAAGGATATACATTACCATGGTGTGAGTAAGCCCATGGTCGTGGGAAGCTGGAGTCTTTCTAGGAGTAGAACGCCTCACATACAAACGACCCTTGTTCACGAATGGCCTGGAGGGAGATACAAATCCAGGCAATGGTCCAGATGTCTCGGATGGTGCCTACAGTCAACAAGTGTTCATGTGGTTAGACATGCATGATTCAACAAACAAACATTTATTTAAAAAATGTCATTTTTAATTGTTTACCTGGAGCCCAGATGTTTCATGGGATGGTATGACCATGGGTGCTACCTCCACATTACCTTGCCCCAGTGAAGGATCTGCCATCTGCAAGTTTAATAATTGTAAATATTAGACCGTAGATAGCATTAAAGAACTCAAATATAAAGTATGTGGAAATTAACAAATTAACAAGTATTAAAAAATCGAAATTTTAAAATGTTTACCTCGGTGTGAGATACGGCAATAGGTGCTATAGAAGATGGGCCTACCAAATGGGTAGCATCATGCCCCCTGTAGAGTCTGGAACATCCGGCTCTGGGGCGTCGCTGCCAGCATAAAGCATCAACTGCAAGTTCACAAAATTAATATATTAGCTCAAACTATATATATGTGTACAAAGATGAAAATAAATGAAGAATTTATTACAATTAACCATCAACATACCTCTCTAAAAAACCCACTGAAGACAACATCTGAGGAAAGACCATAGCAGGGATGACCACATGATGTGCACTCGTGAGGATCAGTACTAGGATGGGGATGTGTCGATGGTCCTGCACTAGTGGATGGTCCTGATGGTCCTGCACTAGTTGATGGTCCTGCATGGTGACGAGCTGGTGTATGTACCACACTAGGGAGAGATGTCCCTTCCTCACCCATATGTTGAACCATAGTGCCATGGCGAACAACCGCCCGTGCCAAACTCAAAAATGCATCTCGTGTCTACGGAATAATACGATGTGCAGGTGGGACATCTGGCCCAGGCAACTTCCTACGAGGTGTAGGGATAGGGCGATCCTGGTCTCAAAGCCTGGCATTGGGTCGATTTTGGGGCATCCCCCCACCAATCCCCTGAAACTGCAAGATGTCAAAATAGTTAACGTGTTTATGCAACACGAACTCTGCGTACATCTTTCGAAGGAAATATAAGGGAATTTCCTTGTTGTTGTGTGGTGGCATATCAAAAACCATGTACCATCTGTCCATCCAGTTATCAACAAATGGTTGAAACGTGCACCACTCAATGGAGATATGCGGTCTATTTGCATTTGGGGTTTCCCCCGTCCGAGGATCCCTAAACAATGCAAATATGAACTATTTGGATATTTTCAACTTTTTTATTGCATTGTAGTCTATCCCATCAGCATATTGTTGTCTTTTTCTTTCTCTATATGATGCAATATCATATAGTACATTGGTAGACTGTGAAATGGTGTCAACAATTGCATCCAAGGTTGATGCAAGCGAGTAGCGAATCCTGTCACCACCACTAAAATATGCACTTATTCCCCTCAAGTGGGCAAGCTCAATCAATATCTCGACATTTGTGTCCATAGCCGCAACTGCAATAAAGACATTAATACGAAAATCATTAGAAACATATACATGGTATATAATGACGTCTCTTCAAAATTGAAAATGTATTAAATCAAACTCAAGTAAGCAATTTAATGGCATTCACTTACATACATTTAAAACTTAAAATTAAACATTTAACAATTAAAAAGTAAGTGAGTCAGATTGGCAGAGAGGAGGAGTAGGAGGAGGAGGAGGAGGAGGATCAAGGCAGTGATGAGTTTGTTGATTCAGGCATGGAGGAGGACTATTGAGTCATTGACAGATGGGATTCTTCCATCTTGATCCACTCATTTTTTGTATTTACTATTAGACTATTAGACTATTAGTCTATTAGTCTATTTGGCATTTACCAGTGCCCAGTGGCATTCCGACATCTATGTAATACATTTTGATTTTGATGACTTAATGAGAAATATGGTTCCGAGTCTCTGACATGCATCTATGTGTCTCAATGTCTCATTGTGATTTGTGATTGTGAATGACAAATGTGTTGTGATTTGTGAATGATCTAATTTCTATTGAATATTTCATATTTGTAATTGTAAATGTAATTTCTATTGAATATTTGTAATTGTAAATGTTAAATTCTATTGGATCTATATGTCTATATTTTTAAATTTTAATATATTTTAAAAATATATTAATTCCAGGGGTCACCGTGTCCTACGTGTCCTAATTCCGGGGGTCACCGTGTCTAGTGGGGACACTAATGTCCCGTGTCCTCGTGTCGGGTGACATAGATGGATACATTGTAGAAAGGGAGGAGTTCTATTTTTTTCAATTTTTGGTTGGATTAGAAATTTTTGAGTTTTTGAAAAGGGATTCATTTTAATTATTCACTCATCTTGGTTGAGGGAGATGTGAATTTAATTAGAGATTGGGTTATTCCCAATTTTATTAATATTACAAAACTAGGTTGTTTTAAACAATAAAAAAATAGTAATTTAGGTTAAGAAATGACAACAAAATGGTATGGGTGAATGAATTACCTGATTAGATGACAATCCACCGGTGACTTTGTCTCCCCTCCAGCTGAATCGAGCAACATCGATACTATAGGGCACACAAACCGTCCTCGTCCAGGGTCTATTTCACGTTTCTAATGTGTGTGATGCACCTGCAACAATTAATTAATACGAATATGCGAAATAGCAAAAATGACATAACTCAAAATCACTTTTATATTGATCGCATGCCACTTTGAGGGGGAAACCTCCTATGAGCAAGCTCAATACAAATAACTTCACGATGCCTTTATAGGTCTCAACACCCACTTATATACTAAGTCTAGGCGCCAATACTATGGGTCAAAACCATGGGCCACTACAAACTATGGATCAACAATACTATGGGCGACTTACAAAGCATATGCGCCAACAACAATAACACAAACTATTGATCAACAAATACTACGGGACGACTTACAAAGCATATGCGTCCAACAACAACATACTAGCAAAGTAAAGACATGGGTTCCTAACATCCCCTCCCCCTTAAAAAAATCTTTGTCCTCAAAGATTTAGATGTGGAAATTGTTGTTGAATCTGAAGGAGTGGTTCCCATGTAGCATCCTCTGGTTGCATTCCATGCCACTGAATTAAGACCTCTGTGATAGAGCGAGAGCGAAGCTGACACATGCGCTGATTGAGGATGGCCTCTGGCTCCAAAAGGATGGATCCGTCATTATCCAGTTCAGGTAAAATCGTTTGTCCACTGATGTTGGTGCCAAGAACTTTCTTCAGACAAGAGACATGAAAGACTGGATGAATGAGGGAAGAAGGAGGAAGTTCCAATTTATAAGCAACAGACCCAATCTTCTGAAGAATCCGATATGGCCCATAGAACTTTGGAGCGAGCTTATGACGCCCTTTGAGTTTCAAGGAGGATTGTTTGTAGGGCTGGAGAAGAAGAAAAACCATATCGCCGACTTGAAAAGTGCGCACAGAACGGTGCTGATCAGCTTGTTGCTTCATGCTATTTCTTTCCATGTGAAGATTGTCCCGCAAAATGCGAAGAATCTGATCGTGGTTTCAAAGTACCGTGTTAACTTCCTGAACTGGTAAACTGGTGGGGGTGTATGGAAGAAGAGATGGAGGTGCCTAACCATAGACTGCTTCATATGGGGTCATTTTAGAGGCAGTGTGATAAGAGGTATTGTACCACCATTCAGCGAGAGGGAGCCACTTTTCCCACTGATGTTGTTGTTCTGAGGTGAAGCAACGAAGATAAGTTTCCAAACATTTATTGATAATTTCAGTCTGACCATCTGTTTGTGGGTGATACCCTGAACTCATCTTCAGTTTGGTGCCAGTGTGGAGAAATAGTTCTGTCCAAAAATGACTGGTGAAAGTCGCATCACGATCCGAGACAATGGAAGAAGGGATTCCATGAAGACGAAAGATCTGGTCCAGAAAAATTTGAGCGACAGAGGAGGCTGTATAGGGATGGCTGAGAGCACAAAAATGACTATATTTGGGGAGGCGATCAACCACAACGAGAATCACTGTCTTCCCGCCAGATTTAGGGATCCCTTCAATGAAATCCATAGAAATATCTGTCCAAATCCGTGTAGGTTTGGGAAAGGGTTCAAGCAATCCTGGAAGGAGTGTTGTTTCACCCTTATTGCGCTGGCAGGTATCACATTCGGCCACCATCTGTTGAATTGTCCTTTTCATGCCTTTCCAAAAGAAGTTACGCCGTGCTCGTTCATACGTTTTGAGGAACCCAGAGTGCCCTGCTGATGGAGAAGCATGGAGTTCATAGAAGACAGTGTGTTGAAGATCTGTGCTCTGGGGAAGCACCAGACGACCCTTGTATCGCAGAGAAGCACCATCCCAAGAGTAATGTGGTACAACAGAAGGGTTGTTGGTCAAGCCTTGGATGATTTGAGATAAGGAAGAGTCATTGACATAACCCTGTTGAACAGATTGCAACCAATTTGGAACGGGCATAGAAATAGCTAAAAGAAAACCTTGGGCATGAAATGTACGAGAAAGAGCATCTGCCACAATATTGTCTTTACCCTTCTTGTAAGTGATCTCATAGTCATAACCCATGAGTTTTCTAACCCATTTCTATTGTGTCGGGGAGGAGACACACTGGTCCAATAAATATTTCAGACTTTGGTGATCAGTCTTGATGCAGAAATGATTCCCTAGTAGGTATGGGCGCCACTTCTGTACTGCATGCAAAATAGCCATCATTTCCTTCTCATAGGTAGAGGCAGCTAAATTCTTACCTGAAAGGGCTTCGTTGGTGAACGCAATGGGGTGTTCATCTTGAAGGAGAACAACACCAAGTCCATTGCCGCAAGCATCACTCTCAAAAGTGAAGGGCTTGAAAAAATCAGGCATAGCTAGCATAAGTGTAGTACACATAGCTTGTTTTAGTTTGTCAAATGCACACTGAGCAGCAAGTGTCTATGTAAAAGCATCATTTTTCAATAGAGCAGTTAATGGAGCTGCAATCTTCCTATAATCTTTACCAAACTTGCGGTAGTAGCCAGTCAACCCCAAAAAACCACGAAGGCTCTTGAGTGTTTGAGGATGCGGCCAATTGTTCATGGCATCGATTTTGGCAGGATCCACGCGAACCCCTTGTGCTGAGATAATGTGCCCGAGATACTCAATTTCCTTCTGTCCAAAAACACATTTAGACTGCTTTCCATGGAGATGATGGTCAGAGAAAAGTTGCATGATAAGATCCAGATGCTGGAGATGTTCATCCCATGTTTTACTGTAGATGAGGATATCATTAAAGAATACCAGAATGAATTTTCGCAAGAAAAGTCAAAATATTTTATTCATTAAGGCCAGGAATGTGGAAGGAGCATTAGTGAGGCCAAAGGGCATGACCAAAAACTCATAATGGCCATCATGTGTGCGGAAAGCTGCTTTAGGGATGTCATCCTCATGAACCCGAATTTGCTGATACCCAGAACGAATATCCAACTTGGAGAAAAAGTGATCCCCATGAAGCTCATCAAGAAGCTCATCAACAACAGGAATTGAAAACTTATCCTTGATGGTGAGGTGATTAAGTGCTCGGAAGTCAATGCAGAGGTGCCATGACCCATCTTTTTTGTGGACAAGAATAACTGGAGAAGAAAAGGAACTAGTGCTTGGGCGAATAATACCTTGCTTCAATAAGTCCCAAACGAGCATTTCAATCTCCATTTTTTGGTGAAATGGGTAGCGATAGGGCCTGATGTTGGTAGGAACGTTGCCAGGAAGGAGCTGAATATGATGGTATTTTGGCATGGAAGGTGGCAATCCCACTGGTTCAGCAAAGACACCTGTATATCGATCCAGAATTTGTTGTAGATCCAAAGGAGTAGTGGAGATCGCTGATGGTTGCATCTGAATGGAATGGATCTGAGTGATGACACCATGTGAATTCTTCTTGAGGAGTTTTTCCATGCAATGTGAATTGATGATGCTGAGAGAACCTGGTTGTAATCCTGTCAATGTGTGTTTTTGTCCATTGAGGGAAAATTGCATCCAAAGTTCAGTGTAAAAGTGTGCATAGCCATTGAGCGCCCAAAACCACATCACATCCGCCTAAGGGCAAGGCAAACATGTCAGAGCGCAAGGTATAATCTCCCATAGAGATACGCACATTTCGACACTTCCCTTTGCAAGGTAAGGTGCCCCCATTGGCAACCATGACTTCAAAGTTGGAGCAAGGATGGATAAAACAATCAGCTTGTTTGGCGATCCGAGGGTCAATGAAATTATGGGTGCTCCAAGAATCAATGAGTATTGTAAGAGGAAGCTTCTTGAAGTAACCCCTGACCCGCATTGTTTGGGGGGTGGTGATTCCAGCTAAAGCATGGAGAGATATCTCTGGCTGGTCATCCTGAGACAGAGGGTCAATAGGCGATTCCTGAATGTCGACTGGAGCTTCTAGTGTTTCTGGATCTTCGTCACCAATTTCAGAGGCAGGCGAAGACTCCACATCCAAGAGATAGAGCTTTTGCTAAACACATCTATGTCCCCAAGTGAATTTCTCATCACAATTATAGCAAAGCCCCTTTTCTCTGCGTGCTTGCATCTCTGTTTCAGGCAAACGCTTGATAGGAGTCGGTCGAGGAGTCTGCGGTATAGGTGGTCGCTGAGAACCCATACTTCGAAAGGAAACAAAAGTGGGCTTGGAGCGTTGTTGGGCTGCAATCTTGTCTTTTGACAACTTAGCCAACCCTAGGGCTTCCATCACTATGGTAGGACAATACATTTTGACCTCAGAGCGGATGGCATCCTTTAGACCACTGATAAAACAATTCCGGTAAAAGTTATCAGACAATCCTTCGGTGTGGTTGGCTAGGTTCTCAAATTCGGTTTGATACTCTCTCACAGTGCCAATTTGGCGAAGTTTAGGGAGGGCTCCGGTGAAGTCATCAAAAGCACTAGGACCAAATCGTTGCAAAAGGAGCTGGCAAAAGTCTAACCATTTGGGCTCTGGATGAGCCTTGATGTACCAACGGTACCATTGAAGAGCTTCCTGTTCCAAGTGAAAGGATGCCAGCAGAACTTTGCTGACATCAAAAGTATTATGCAGACTGAAATACTGTTCTGTACAATAGATCCATCCAGTTGGATCATTACCATTGAAGCGAGGAAAATCAAGCTTCGGACCACGAAAATTGCTGGAAGAAGAGAACCCATTGTCTGATGAAGACTCGGACTGCCGTTTGTTGTTCATAGCTGAATGTTCAAGATGGAGGCCGATAAATTTTTCATCCAGATCCTAGAGTTTGTCTTGGATGGCTACAAGTGCTTCTTCCATGGTTTTTTCTCCTCCACGGGTGACAACCATAACCATCTGTTTTTTTTTCTTTTTTCTTTTGACTGGGTAGGAAAACAAAAACAGAAACTGCTTCAGTAAGGGAAAATCTGGACTTGGGAAAAAATCTGAAGGATAATTGGGGTTTGACTAGGTGTTGGACACTGTCGACTAGACAGGGAAGCAAAAATGAGGATTTCAGAAGCGGGGTGAAAGAATGGGAAAATTTGGCAGAGGGGGACAAAGAATCAAAATTCAAAAAGGAACTCTGTGGTAAAATTTGAAGGTGATTGGGTGAAATCTAAGGAAGTTATGGCAAACCCTAAAAATAGACAAATGTGGCCTTTCGGACTTTGGGAAGGGGAATTAGGAATAGGGTCCTCAGAAATGAAATATGCAGAATGGGATGACAGGGGTTCCTCGAAAATTTCAAGGGAAACAGAGTGAAAACAAGGGAGATATGGACAAAAAACTGAATTTTATACTTTTTTTTCTTTTTTTTTCCCAGACTGGAGCGACTACGGCTCGGAAGGGATCTGGAATAGCGCCGAATGGATTGAAAACGACTGTAACTGGAACGGCTTGCAAAATGGATCTGAAACAGCGCAGTAGTGATCGACAATAGTTTAGCTGAAAGTAGATATGGACCCCAGGTATGTGCGACTTCTTTAGAGTTCACGGGTTTAACTCGACCACCAATGTTGTCTGACGGCTTGCGTATTGGGGCAGTACCCCTCACTCCACGGCTCAGGTAAAACTAATAACTGCTTTGCCACAAACGACAGCTCTTGGTTTACCTCACGGGTGGGAACTAGTCAATCAGGTAGGGGTCGTTGCCCTTTTCGCTGGCAGGTCCTCTCAATGGGCCAGCTACTTCGGGGTTCCTGTGGTACTCCTCACAATGAGTTTTAGGGCTTATGCCCAAGTACTTCCCACATTTAAGCAGATAGGGATTATTCCCAAATCCGAACCTGCAACAGATGCGAAAAAAAATTGGCAGAAATTTCACCCAGCGAGCCCAAGAAAGTGCTCTGATACCAGATGTGATGCACCTGCAACAATTAATTAATACGAATATGCGAAATAGCAGAAATGACAGAACTCAGAATCACTTTTATATTGATCACAGGCCACTTCGAGGGGGCAACCTCCTATGAGCAAGCTCAATACAAATAACTTCACGGTGCCTTCATAGGTCTCAACACCCACTTATATACTAAGTCTAGGTGCCAATACTATGGGTCAAAACCATGGGCCACTACAAACTATGGATCAACAATACTACGGGCGACTTACAAAGCATATGCGCCAACAACAATAACACAAACTATTGATCAACAAATACTACGGGACGACTTACAAAGCATATGCGTCCAACAACAACATACTAACAAAGTAAAGACATGGGTTCCTAACAATGCGTGAGCGCCGCGGATGGTCGGGAATCGTCGGGACTGTCTATTTAAATTGATTTTAGATTTCAATACCGCGTACGCATTTTGTAACTACATAACGCGTACGCCTTTTGTAGTTATATAACGCGTACGCGTTATGGTTACCTATCCTACATGTCCAATGACATGTGAGGCTCGGGTCTTACCATGGGAGGTGCTAAATATCAGAAACGCGTTATGTTTTATGTATCAGGAACGAGTTTTGAAAAAGTAGCATTGCATCTAAAGTGACCCTCATCTTCTTGCACACACCCTTTTCAATAATATTTATTTATAAATACCAATCTGTTTCCTTGGTAATAATAAATCATTTATCTTTTATTCATAATTTACAATCGGGAAATTATCAATCATTTTGCACTTATGAATTTTAATGACATACTTTGTCGAGGATAGGCTACCAATGTTCTTTATATTAATTTCTTATTTTTACTTAATGGTACTTAGTATAAATTAGCCTCCTGCTAAAAGTTAGATTATAGGAACTTGTTACTAACTTGCGGCGACTAGGAGTTCCTTTGACATCCTTATCTAGGACTAGCTATTAACATACTTTTAAACTTAAGTGTTTTCTTAGTGAAAGTTTACTTTAAGTGCACAGGACATTAGGATGACTGTTGTCATTGAAATTCATTGCTATCAAGCCATTCACCCTCTCCCCCTAGTGGATTCCATGCCCCATTCGTTTTGTTGCGTCAAGCCTTCAGTCTCCTAAGTCTATGAATTCACTTAACACTTAGGAAGACATGATCAGTCTCAAAGTTCTGAGAAAGTCTGCTACTGGAAGTTTTGAGAAAGTCTGCTACATTGTATTGTTCATAGAAATCAGTTGTCCGATGCAGAATAGGAGTCGATTTGCTTGCAGCCCGCTCTTTCTTATGGACATTTTGATGGCCTCCCAATGCCCTACGATCGTAGAATTTTCTGCCTCAGTAGGGGCAAGGGAATACCCGGCCTTCCGAGTCCTGGGGAAAAATAAAGAGAAAAGATAATTCATCGAAAGTATGATCTCGGGGGATTTACTTGGGAAATACAATGGCAAAAAGTATGATCTCGCTCCCACACAAATAAGGACACTCGCTGTTTGGAGAATATAAGCTGGTAAGTGTTTTATAGGCTAAACAAATCCCTAAACCTTAAGTGTTTTATAAGCTGGTAAGTGTTTGAACGCTTTAAAGGCAGCACTGCCCACTCTTTGACCCGTCTTTCATGAACGGTCTCCTCACACAACAAACAGAAGCAACTTTTGAAATCTCGTCGCCCAGAAATGAATTCAGCATCTTACCCAACTCGCAAACAAATGCGGATGAATTTCGCTTCTTTGAGATTTAGATGTAAAGTTTAATTTCTTTGAGATTGGATATGTTTATCGAGACACTCCACGAATGCTTTTTGATTTGATTGGGTATGGCAATCGAGAAAGAGGGCGTTTGTAAATAAAAGTAAACGTCAAGATCATAAATAATATACTATATTTTTAATAATAATGATATTTATCATAATTGTATTAATATAATTAATATTTTTAATTTTTAATTTTTTTTTTATATCATCCTGCTATTTCTCCAAGGGTAGCCTAAGTCCCACACTAATGGACCATTGGACCTATGGTTACCCACCTCACCATAACGGTTGTTATATCGTTGCATAACTCATAATTAATATTTTAAATATTAATTTGGGTATGGCAATCCACAAAGAGGGCGTTTGGGTATGTTGAAGTGTCCATTTTAAATGGACCGTATGTGGAATGTCATGAAGTGCATTATTAAAATCTTAAAATATATTGTAGGGTATGCAACCAATACAATGTTAAAATCTTAAAAATTAGTTAAATTTGAGATTTTATTGTGAATTTACACTTTAAATTTATTATTAAAAAACATAAGATTTTTTGCAAAATATATAAATTAAATTTGAAAATTATTTTTAATTTAGAAATCAAACAATCATTTAAATATATGATTAAATTTTTAAAATTTTTTATTGAGTTTTCTGAATTTTAAAAATAATCTTATTTAAAAAGATGTTCATAAGAGGTCATCATCATTATAGAATAAAATTGATATCATAGCATAAATGAATAAAAACATAAATTCTATAGGCATGGA
The DNA here is from genome assembly GCA_027924585.1 of Larix kaempferi. Taxonomy (NCBI): domain Eukaryota; kingdom Viridiplantae; phylum Streptophyta; class Pinopsida; order Pinales; family Pinaceae; genus Larix; species Larix kaempferi. Next base: position 1,439,879 of record BSBM01000932.1, read on the forward strand.
GATAATAATAATAAATAAATAAATAACATAATTTTTAATTGTTTTGTATATATCTTACTTTTATAGATAGATATGAGTGAGTTAATAAGTGGACACACCCAATCTCTCGAGTGAGTTTTTTTTTTACATGGAAAAGTTTGATCTACTCATTTTTTCATTTTTCTAAAACAATATTTTTGTCTTAAAATGAGCCAAAACACACACATGTTTCCTCCTTTCCTCAATCTTTTACACTTTAACTTATGAAAATAACTTAATGTTTCATTTTGTTTTGGAAGTTGTTAATTTCAAAATATATTTTTTGGAAGTTATATAAATTCTAGTCCCTCATAAATCAGACTTATTGTGCTTCTTAGTGCATGGAGCTTCTCACGGACCAAACATTTTATACTGTTGCATTATGATATTTCAAGTGTGAAAGATAGTGCTTGTAGTTCATAAAATATTACTTTTAATCATAGATGTGTTAGAGGTCCCTGTTAGAACATTATTACACCTTAGGACCTTAATAATACATAAATTTGTTGATTAACTCATCCAAAAAAGGTTAATAATGACAATCCAAGGTTGTTAGAAGGTAGTTGGGGGAATTATGACACAATCCACCACTTTTGGGCCAAAATATGGTAAAACTAGTTGTTAGGCGCCCTATTAATGGCCACCTCCAACATTTATTACCACCTCTTGAGCAAAGGCACCCTTTTTCCCTGTTTTAAGGATACTTTCTTTGACTTAAGGCGCCCATGCAATGTCTGTGGACATTTTTCCCCTTTCTTGGTTGTTTTGGCCTATCCTTGGCCACCTAACCTCCACCAAATCTTATCCACCACATGTGTGACCCTCATTTACGACTTCCCATGCCTATCGAACATTCACATTGACAATTCGTACCTGTTTGGGGTGATTTGGAAGTCTATTGGTCGACCTAGGGGGGGATTGAGGTCCAATGTAAGCTAGCCACTTGTAGCTGCATCCAAAGGCAAACAAATCCTCCCAAATGTTATATAAGGGTGTTCACAACTCATTTATGGGTTGGACAGATATAATAAAACTGCTATTTGATCATTTGTGTCTGTAATTCGATCATTTGTGACGACTGGTTTTTGATCATTTGTGTATCCAGAATTCTTTTTGCACTATTTGTCTACACGCTTAGCCAAATTTCTTGATTGTGAGGTAATATTTAGCTAGTTGGTCCTGCTATGAGTTAGATTTCACATGGTATTAGAACTATTGGAGCTTCTAGTCGAACCAAGACTGCTTTAGAAGTGCACCAGAAGCAGTGGAGCAACCACAGAAGTCTCTGGGGACATTTCCTTGAAGCCATTGGAGCAATCCTTTGGATTGTACCCAGGGTGTGAGGCGCTCCCGAATGTGCTTGATGTCAATGCAGGGTTCGAATTAGCTAGTTAGGATCCACTCATGAGTGTTTGAGAGTTTTCATTACAGGTTCAAAGTGTTCTTTGTCACCAAGTGCGCAAGCTACATAATGGAGCAGTCTCATGTTAAATTTCTCACTCGATTAAACTATTTTGAGTGGAAGGTAGAAATGGTTATCCAACTGAGATCCAAGGGTGTCTTCAGAATCACCATGGGGACTGAGGCTATGCCAAACTCTACAGTAGAGAAGTCCAAGTTCTTCAATAGAATGGATGAAGATTTTGGCATGCTTTGTCTTAGCATTTCAAGAGACCTCCTGTTTCATATTGATAGTATTACTACTCCAAATGAAGTATGGTTCAAGCTTGAGTATTTTTTTGGGAATAATGATGAGATGAGGGGCCACCAACTTGAGAATGAGTTGATCTCACTGAGCCCAAGCAGTTTTGAGACCATCGAAGAATTCTTCACCAAGTTCAAAGCCTTGGTCTTGCAACTCAAGCAATGTGGCATTGAGAAGAAAGATGAACAATTGGTTTTGTCCATCATTTCGAAGTTGGGTCTTGAGTACTCTGTATTTGTTTCTACATTTCACTCCACTAAGCTTACTATTCACAATTGGAAGATTCCATCTTTGGCAGATTTCATGGAGATGCTAACACAAGAACAAGATAAAATGGTTCTAATGGATTCCATTAAGCAAAAGGACCAAGTTCTTGCAGCTAGAGATTCAAAGCAAGAAAGAGGAAAGCAAAATCCCAAGGGATTGAAGCAGCAAGAGAAGAAGAAAGACAAGGAGAAGCCAAGATCCTCTGATGGGGGTTCGAATCCTATCAAAGACAAAGGAATGAAGAAAGAAAAGACCAGATGCACTTACTGTCAAAAGGGTTGGAACCCTGAAACTGCATGCATGAAGAAAACTATTGATATGATGACCCATCTCCACCAGAAGAATAACATTCCTCTTCCAGAAAGTTCAAAGAAGAAGGAGGGTGTTTATGAAGACAAGGAGAGGTTCCATGCATTGATGCCTAGTCCCTTGGAATCTTCCTCTTTCATCATAGATTTAGGTACCTCAAGGAACATGGCTTATACAAGAGATTCTTTCTCTACTCTTTCACCTTACAATGGTCCTTCCATTCTCATGGGTGATGATTTAGAAATCCCAGCTAGAGTAATTGGGAAGATCAATCTAGAAAATGTGTACTTCAATAATGTACTGTAAGTGCTAGATCTTGCAGCAAATCTCCTGTATGTTTACCAAGGGACCCACATTGATTCGGACAAGAGAGTAATATTCACTCAATATGATGTGGAAATTTATGAAGTTTCTACTGGAAAAGTGGTAGCAGTTGGTGTTGTAGATCATGAGTCAAGAATGTATAATTCTTCTCACTTTCTTCAATACTCCTCTCCAAATGAACTTCTGTCACATGCTAATGAAGTTAGTAAACTTTGGCATGAGATTTTTGGACACCTAAACTACAGATATCTTCAACCATTGAGCAAAGAAGACATGGTTGAAGGGATTCCAACCATTAGATTTTCCAAAGGCACTTGCAAAGGGTGCATTGTTGGGAAGCATGCAGAGCGCAAGTATGAGAAGGGGAAGGCAAGGATAGTTGAGAAACCTATTGGTTTGTTCCATTAATATGTGATAGGACCTCTTCCTACACCCTCCTATGGAAACTCAAAGTATGTCCTAACTTTCATTGATGATTTCTCAAGATATTTTTGGGTGTTCTTTCTCAAGCAAAAATATGAAGTCTTCCAATCTTTCAAAGTTTTCAAAGGTTCCATGGATAAATTCAGTGGGATGAATATGAAGTTATTAAGGACTGATAATGGAAGGGAATATGTGAATAAGGTCCTACAGCAGCTATGTGAAGAGGTTGGCATTCAAATGCAACATTCTGTGCCTTACACACCCCAGCAGAATGGTGTTGCAGAGCACAAGAATAGAGCATTGAAGGATATGGCTACATGCATGATGGAAGCCATAAATTGTGCTGCATATGTTTAGAATAGAGAACCACAAGAATTCTTGGAAGGAATGACTCCATTTGAAACTTGGATGGGCCACAAGCCTAATGTGTCTGATTCCATGGTGTTTGGCTCAAGAGCATGGGTTAGAATAACTCCAGATAAGAAAAAGGCCTTGCAGCCCCAAAGAAAGGAGCCCATCATGGTTGGATATGAAAAATATTCAAAGGGATATAATATATTTGACCCATCATCTCATAAAAATTTCATTGAGAGGAGTGTTCATTTCGAATAAGAGCCCATGCATGCAGCTAAACAAGGAGAAGGGGAATGCTCAAACCCCCTACATGAAGAGGATGTAAGTGATGATTCACTCTCTGCTATTTTTTATTCTGATATTGAGGATGAATATGATGACATGCATGCATATCATGACCCTCCTAGAAGGCCCAAGTGGGTTGATAAAACAATACAAGCAACTGGTGAACTTGCACGTGATCCACAAGAACCTAGGAAGACTAGATCACAGTTTCACAATGCATTGTAATCTTGTGATGCAAATCCTCATGGGAGATGTTTTTTTATGGTTGGATATGATCCACAGTCATATGAAGAAGCATCAAAAGATCCAAGATGGAAAAAAACCATGCAAGAAGAGATGAACTCCCTCCATGACAATGAAACTTGGGATTTGGTCCCTCTTCCTTCCAATAGGAAACTGGTGCAATGCAAGTGGGTATATAGGACCAAAATGACCTCTGATGGTTCTGATATGAAGTTGTAATGTCCCTAAAAATAGTAAAAATTTAAAAATTTTCCATTACTGTAATGAACTATTTAAGAGGTGATGATTTGTAAATTAACTTCAGCACTGATAAGAACATACTACACAGGTACTTATTTGTGACATTTGAAGGGTCTCAGTTCCTACGTATCATGGTCTTACTAGTTGTTATTCCTACAGCTCCGCGGAAGCGATGTAATGAGTAGAAATGTAATTTATGTTGCAAGTGTACGAATGTTATAGTAAAATAATAAAAATCTCCTTCTTACTGCTTTAAGAGTTTGTGTGCATATTTATGAAAGTCTAACTGATAATTTAGGTGAGATGCACCCCTGTTGGTGATGGTTGAGGCCCATGATGAGATGCTTGGTCTTTCAAGGGAAAAAGTACCCCGGCAGAGTTGCCGAGAGGTAGGGTGTAAGAAATGGAAACTTCTGACTTACTTAGTGAGTTTCGCTAATGCATTCAATTTGTACTTGGTTTGCAGGTGTACCTATGAAGGCATCTACCTCGGGTGCTTACTTCATATTTCTAGTAATTACTTAAGACTAAAGTGTGTGATGTTTGAAGGTTGGCATCTTAAAAGCCTTGATGGACTTTGCAATACTTGTTGAACTTGCAATACTTGTTGATCTTGCAATTACTTGTTGGCACTATGTAATACTTGGCGTCTTTGCAATACTTGTTGCGTTTACAATACTTGTTGATCATGAATAACTCTACTTCTATAGAGATGTAATATCCCAACTTCTTGACTGACTATGTTATGATGTTATATTGGGCCATGGCCCCAGCATTAGTGATTTATTATTTATCATCACTAATAGCATGTTTTGATTTATTCTTTCATGAGTTGATATATTGGGCATGGACCCTAACTGTTTCATTTTTTAATATATATATGGGGAAGGAAAACACGAATGAATAGACTTATGTTTTATTATGTGAATCGGTTACAAATTATGATATACTGAGACTCTCCTCTTTTGTTACATTATACTATGCAGAGCATGATTCACATGGATGATTATGTGGTGTGTTGAGCATGGAGTCAGAAACACACGAATGACCAATATACTGGGCCTAAGCCCCGATGTATCTAGAGGACTCTTGTTAGGTGCTGGGACTAAGCCCCGATGTATGTTGAGTGTTGGGCATAAGCCCTGGAGCACTCCAAGCTTGAAATAAAATTATTACCAGATCTGAGGCCACTTAAATATCCTAGATGTGCCTCACAACCACATTCTAGCTCTAGTGTTGAGCAGAGGCTCTGGAATTGCACTAGCGTAACACCCATGTGAGAGTGTTGAGTTAAAAGGCTCTGAAGAGCACTTGGGGTTACTAGATCTCAAGTGTTGAGTCTGAAGGATTCTGAATAGCCTTAAGTGTCTTATAACAACTATTCGAATTGATTAATGAAATCTTATTATCATCAAGTACTGCGGGAACTACCATGTTAAAACGAGCGAATCTGACATGCAAAGGGAGAAACTAGAGGTGCCTATCCTAATCTTACCAAGACCATCCAAACAAGGGATCTTATCTTTAAAAAGATTAAAAATAAGTATCTTGTGAAGTAACATAAATGATAACATCACCACTTAAAGCATGAGTTAACTACTAGTAGTCTTTTAGGGTTAACATGCATAAAAACCTCAAAGCTATTATTATTCATAACTATAATAATGATGTTGTTTTATTTATTATAAAATACATTTATTTTTATATAGTCTATGCATTGATTTGAAAAATCAATGATGCATTAATAATTGGACCGGGATATTAATGTTGATCACAAGTGTAGAAAGGATTAATCAAAAACACTTTAATTAAACAAATATTTTCTTTTATAAATTAATTTAATTGTTTTAAAGAAACCTATTTTCTCCAACAGTCCTAATTCAAGAACTACCTACATAAAGAGGATAGACCCCAAAGTTAGGGGATCATCTTTTTGGTTATAATCCTCTTATGGAATCAAAGAGAAACTCTCTACTCCAAGAAGTGAAGCCTTCCCACATGAATTTTCCAGATCTCAACCAACTACGAATTTAGGGCCTCTATTTCTCAGTTTGCATGTCAGAACCAGCTCGGGGGGATTCATTCTGAATCGAGAATGGTTGTAGGATCATGGTTGGAAGGAACGTGGTAGGCCCAAAGTTATCCTTTCCAGGAATCAATTGTCAAGTCAGTTAAAGGTTCAGCAGTTTTCCACTAATCATTTGACTGAGTGTGCCGCTGTCATTACCGTCAAGAGAAAGCTACAGAAATAAGCAGGTATGCAAGACTAACAAAACCTTCACACCAATTATTTTCAGAATGTAAAGTTTAGTAGTATTGTTATCATTATCAATATTAATTCAATATTCTACCTAGAATCTAGGGGACATTGCCTAGCAGGTCTAGCCAGCTAGCCTTTGGTAGCGAAATGAGATTTTAATTATTAAAGTTAGGATGAGCATTAAATATATTTTTTTTATAGCTGTTCTATTTCTTGCTCACTCGTGTTCATTTAATTCTTGTAGAAATGAAAAGTATGTTTTAGCTATTGCAATCAATAATTATTTTTAGATTAGGCATCGAAACCCCATCTACACCTTCCAAAACGTTTTTCCAACTTTACACAATATATCTAGCAAAACTTACATAAAATCACAGTCAATTGTAGAGGTCAGGTAAAACGAATCTTAGGTTTTAGACAACCATCATCCCTTCTCCATTTTTAGTTCCAATCAAAGTATTGTAGATTTTATTTCTGATCTAAGCCATTACTTCAATTCCAAACGAAGCGCTATTTTCCAGACCATGCAGTTGCCACATAGAAAATGAAAAACAGAAAAACGAAAATAGTAGTTGGAAAGGAAATCTTTAAACACTCATACGCATTTCTTTTATTCATTTATATTCATATTGCAAAACATAGGTCAATAGGTCAAGACCCATAGAATTTCATTAGCGAACACCCATCAATACGTAGTTGTAGCTACAGATCAACACCATCCTAAGCCGAGAAATCATAGATCAGCCTCAAACACATAAACCCTAGCACCACGATTGACCAAAGAGTTAACACCAACAATATTACCTACAGGTTACCACTTTAAACAAGACGTTGCAGTAAAGAATTCCAACGCAGAGCCTACCAATCCACGGACGTAGACAAAGATAAATCCACAAGGTTCGTGACTACAATCTACAACAAAGTATTTGGTGAAACCCTGACCTTTTACATCCCACACCAAAGATTTTGAATAGACAAAGTTACATTAAAAAAAAAAGAGATATAGAGTTCTTTACAGTATTATAAAACCATAGGAAGAGTAACATGGGTGGGTAGTTGGACTTACCCTACCATTGCCCACGCCTATAGAGGTCCTGGACACCTACAACAAACAAACGTCAAATCCATTCGCAGAGACCACCTGCCACTTCAATAGGAAGCCATAAGTTAAAACCCTGAGTGAGTGAAAAAAAGGAAGGAAAATGATTTACATAATAAGCATGGCGATTTTCTTCTACATACCTGATAGGGTGTAGTATTTCTTCACGCCACCAGCAGAACTAAGTTACCCAGTGCAATGACTTTGGGCACGAGGCCACCTCCAGAACACAACGAAGTGCAGAACCATAGCTAAAACTGAAAGAGTAGAGATTTTGTGCATAATGCAAAACCCCCTCACGAAAACCCTCCTTCCAGCCTGCCATCCATTATGATAGGGTGTAATAAAGACTACACCAAACCCTACGATAGTGGAGGTGCAATTTTTTACCATACAAATCCTATAGTATGAATCGTGTGGACTAGCCACGAAATAGCATGGTAATACAAGTGTGGACTAAGGTTTCTTCATCATAGAACTTTACCCCATCACCTTCTTCTTTTTAACACTTTAGTATTTTATCCCTAAGTATTGCCATTTAAGACTTGAACTTCATGTTTAAACCTCCACCTTAGAATCTTAATGGTGGACAAATTTGTTGATAGATTCTTTAGAGTAGAACTATTCCAAGTAGGCAACTGCATCAAAAAATGTAAACCCTGCATTAGCAAACAAATGCTAAGTAAGTCTAGAAACACCCAAGAATACTCTTACCTCTCGGCAACCTTGCCGGGGTATGTTCTTCCTCTCCCCATTTGTTACAGGTCTCACCAAGGACTCAACATCTCATCAACAAAGGTATTTTCACATGAAGGTGTCATGCAAACATTCAAAATACATTCATATGATTTCATTAAGACAGTATGAAAGAGTTGCGATTACAGTTACACTAACAATTGGAAACTCGTAACCAGGTTACATCTTTAGTTATTGTCACATTCACTTCCATAGGACTGAAAATGTAAAAGGATAGATACATCATGATTATTTAGGTTTGGTAGACTTTCTTTTTATCTACGGTGACATGTACATATTTCCTAGTATTAGAATTAATTTGTGTCTCTTTTGCTCTCATTCAGCATCTATTACAAGGACAATTTTTTTTTTAATTTTCTACTATTTTTGGGACATTACAAGTGGTATCAGAGCAAGTTACAAAAACTAAGTGACCTATTAGGCTCACTACCAAACACCGCTGTAGATACATAAAACTTTGTTTAAAATATTGTATTATGTTCTATGTGAAGAATTAACTAACAATTTTTTTTTCCGTGAACAGACACTTATATAACATTCAAGTACAGGCAGTATCAGAAAAACGAATGCAGAACAAGGCAGCAGTGTACAGGGAAATCTAAATTCACCACCCCGAGAGCAAGAAATTGTGCTAGAACTCAACTCGGATCTGATGAGATCCATGCAAAACCTACAAGCTAAATTTCAAAGTTTCAGGGATGAAAATATGCAAGAAAGAAGAGAACAGCAAGCCATAAATGAGGCCTTACTCCAAAGCCTGATTGGGACCAAACCCCACAGACAACCTACCCTCTCAGTTAAAACCCTTAAAACACGTAGCTGTCACACAAAGGACTCAGCTGACTTCCAGAGGGGAGAACAGGAAGAACAGAAACCAAAATCAATGGAAGAAGAATGTCAAAGTTCATCCAACAATGAAGTTTCGCCACCTCCTTGCAAGAAAAAGAGGAAAAGTGATGACAGTCTACAAGGGGAATTCCGAAAGATTAAGGCCCCAACTTATGACGGAGAAATCAACTATAGGGAGAAGGCTGAAGAATGGCTGCTAGGGATGAATAAGTATTTCAAAGTTCATAATTATTCCAACGAAATGCAAGCCCAACTAGCCATCTATAGTTTGAATGGTAAAGCAGCCAGATGGTGGCGGGACTTGAAACACACTAAGGGAAAAGAGTTAAGAGACATCACATGGGATACTGTGACATCTCCATTTAAACGAGTTAGAAAATTTGGTAAAATTTAAAAACTTTCATCCATTACCATTCTTAGGATATAACACTTTTATAGTGAGTACAAAGTCCGTTGTATCATACCCCATATCACCAAGGCAATATGTTGGGTAAAACTAATGGATTTCACCGCTATTACTCAAGTTGTAAATTATAATCTCTTATGAGTTTAGTACAACATCTTTCCTCATAATATGGAACAATTATGTGTAAAGAAAACATTTAAGTTGCATATCATAGTCTAGCAAATTCCTCCGACATAATAAGTTAACCATAATAGCCCATATGCGAGTCCTTCCGTCTCTACCTTTGCACAATATCATGAAATTGTTACCTATGCATGATTACTTTAGGTGTACGAAAACCAGTCAATCAAACCACTATGTAAACAATAGGAACTATAATGACTTCTCTTTACCAAGGATTCACCCGACAAGGTATACATTTTTAAATCAATGGCGTAAACAAAGAACCATCCAAGTTAAACCACTGACATAACCACAATCATCAACTTGAAACATCGACATAAGAAAAGCAGCCAAATTTAGACATAATACTGGTTAACTATTCATCTAAACTTGTATCATCATTCATATCTTTGCAACCTTTTTCCATACCTTGATCACTGATATAATTAAGTGAACCACTATCTCGTTCAACAATACATTTAATCTCATGACATCAAGGAAATCCCATAACAAATACATATCGACAACAATAACACACATACACATAAAAAGAGAACAATTTCAGGTGGTTCACCCCTATTGGGCTACGTCCACAAAGGCAGGTCATTTCTTTTGTATTATATATAAAAGGAAAACATAGAGGAGTACACCTCCTCAAAATGTTGTTACAAACTTCACTTTCCTTTTCTTAAGGACTCTCTCATAGAGAGCTTCTTCAACATACAAACCAATGTTATCAAGGAACTCTTTTACTCTTGTGTCTCTTCAAGCGCCTAGGACTATTTTTGCAATTACCATCTTCCATTACAAACTACTATGTTTACTAACACATAAAGGCTATTCCCTTCCTCCCTATATATATACATATATATCGACTATAAGGTATATTTCCTTTGACCTGAGGTAGATTCCCATTTCACTTGTACATGAATCTAGTTATCATGCATTTTTAACATCTAAATGTAAAAGAGAAAGGCTAACATATTACTATTGTAATAACAAGGAACGGTCAATTGTTAAATCTCGGGAGAAAATAGCAGGAATAATAAACGTATCCATTATCCTGTCGTCACGGTGTTAGCGACTTATAATATATCATAAGATGTGAAACACGCAATCCCTCATTTCCTTTCTCACGATACAATTCCTATAAATAAAATACATCACAAAAATTACTTGGGATCAAACGATCTTGTTTTCTTTCCACTCGATGTACGGTTCCCTAGTGGTAGAGTTCATAAACCAAAATTATAATTCATCTGACAGGTAGTAGTACTGGGTTCAAGCTCTTTCGAAATGACCTGATCGCAGAGATTAAATCTCTGATATCATTAAAGTGTTAAATATCATGTTTTGTGCAAAAGTTCAGATATTTTTAACATATAACAACACAAATCCTAAGCAGATCGCAGGGATCAAATCTGTGATCTCGCCTAAGTATTAACCTAGCGTTTGAAGATGTTAACATGTAATAACACAAGCCTAAGAAAAAACGCAGAGATCAGATACCTAATCTCGTCTAAGTATTAGACATGGCGTTTCGTGCAAGGCTCGGATCTTTAAACATATAGCAGCACAAAGTCTAAGCAGATCGCAGAGATTAAATCCCTAATATCGTCTAAGTATTAACCTGGCATTTGTGCAAAACATTAATTTCTAGACATGTAATAACACAACCTAAGAAAACGCAGAGATCAGATACCTAATCTCGTCTAAGTATTAGACATGGCGTTTCGTGCAAGGCTCGGATCTTTAAACATATAGCAGCACAAAGTCTAAGCAGATCGCAGAGATTAAATCCCTAATCTCGTCTAAGTATTAACCTGGCATTTGTGCAAAATATTAATTTCTAGACATGTAATAACACAACCGAAGAAAAACGCAGAGATCAGATACCTAATCTCGTCTAAGTATTAGACATGGCGTTTCGATTTGCTGGAGATTGGTGCGACAAGAATGTATCAGCGATTTAAGCCATTCGATGATAGGGATCTTAACTAACATTTCAGACAATAAGACAATATCTTAACATTTTCATCAACAAGCAAATAGACAGAGATTAAAACTAGGGTTTCAATCCAACCTAATGCAAGGATCCCTATTCGCCAACGATATCTACAGCGGAGGTCTTTACGAAATATGATACTACGGTGTAAGGAGGCAATGTAGATCATATTGTGGCTAATTTAGGAAACCAACAGTTCGAATAATGAAAATTGCAGATAAGAAGAAAATATCATACACTAGATCATAACCTGAAACACTATCGCGGAGTTAAGCGTGGTTCTTTACTTGAGCTTCGCTTACTTCTATAGCATCCTTACTCCCATCCATGACAGCGTAAGAAGATACCCCTGTGTGTGTCGATCCTCGGCCGAGATCCTTCCGAGCGATGACAACATTCGAAGGCTGCGATCCCCTCTAAAGTCCATGGAGGCCCTCTCCTTTATGCAGTTACATAGATCTTCAATTTCGAATTCTCTCAAAACAATGCAGAGAAAAATCCCCTCCCGGAGGATGAAATCCAGCATTACGTCTATCCGTTCCTTTTCCCCCAGAGATCCTGTGTTCCTGCCTTCAAATACCCGTGAGCGATTCCACCATTGGGAAGTCCGCCCAGCTACGCGTGGCTTCCTCACCTAGGAATCCTATGCCGCGTGTCATTTCGAAGGAGTCCCTATTGAGGGTTAAGGGAACATTTCTCCACCGGAAACTCCAAGAGGTTAAACAAATATTCCACCTCAATCTTCCGTTGAGGCTTAACGCTGCAACCCAGGTTGTTGAGATAATTAAGGTCGCTTATAAAAAGAAGTTTCCATTACAAAAAATAAGCTGGCACGCCTTTTCCTAACTAGGGAGGTGCATGCTACATCACATAAAACGTTGTACTAAAAAGGATCGGTGCCCTTCTAGTTAACTCTATAGTAACGATGTATATTACTACTCACAACGATATATATATTGGTTGCTAAACACCCCATAAAATGGTAATACTAGAATAATTCCACTCATTCCCATTCAAGGTGTTTTTATCATGTTATTAAATGAGAAGGATTTAGGATTCCATTCGAGGATGTACCTTTTCGACTTACCACAACCCCATATAACTTATAAAGGAACTCAAGGCTATCCCCTCTAGCTTTGTGCATTCTATGTATACATGTATTACTTACATATGAGCAACATCACTTGGAGAGGCCATGCCTTCATAATATGTATATATATATATATATTATATATATATAAATACATATGATAGGCTTAATCACCTCATAGTATAACTCAATCAACTAAACGATTGTTTTGTATGATTATTACATCATAGTATTACTTATGCTCAAGCATAATAAGTAACTAAGATCTTGTTTACTAGTTTTGAGCTTATCATAACTTATAAATTAAATCTCCTTCTCTAGCACTCTCGCTGAAGTAGAATTAATATTAAGAGTAAGTAATTAGGCTAATTATTGAAAATCATCCGATACGCATGGCATCATGCATGTTGTCCACTTGTTTGTAACGAAAGGTTAAAGTCCTTATCCTAGGATGTCGTAAGAAAGTCCTAGGGTACTAATCATAGACCAACCATAGTAAAATGTCCTAAAGATTCCCAAACATTTGTGTTCAGATTTCTCAAGGACTTCCTTGACCTTACCTTCCTAATGAGTTCGGTTGTCGTCGTTTGTGTCGCTACCATTTGTTTACACTTTCCAACTTAGATATTAGCTTCTTCGGTTACAAGGTCTACTGGTGGGGCCTTGTCCTTGAGCTCCTCACCCGGGCCATGTACACATTTCTAATTACATTTACTAACAAAATAATGGGGCATAAAGGAGGGATATTACATCCTCCTCCCCTCAAGAAGAACACCGTCCTCGGTGTTCATGCTTTTTCAATAGTTCTTCTTCGACTTGAGTCATTCTTTGCATGCTACTTATTCCTGTTTGGACCGTCTTCGGACTTTTCCTGGAATTTTTTTTTTTTTTTTCGCAAGTTGCTTTCAATCATACCTGCATTTTCTACAAAACCGAAGTTCCAAGAACCATAAGAACTATTATCTTCAATTCCATAATCAAACTCAGAACATAAACAATGAGTCATCGTATTGCAACCTAGCATTTGCAATTCACGGAATTTTTTTTTTTTTTTTTTTTATCATAAGCACACATAAATCCAGCATTCAGGAGATGTAGATTGTCATTTTACACAAAACACATCTTTTACTTGATCCAGGAAAATTCTTGCCTAACACCCAAGTGCTCACACAGCAAAATTTTCTTTCATGTTTTGCCTAACACCTTAGTGCTCACGCAGCAAACATTTCATTCATGTTTTGCCTAACACCTTAGTGCTCACGCAGCAAACATTTCTTTCATGCATACTAAGCAGCGTCCTGCCTCCCACGTATACATTTTTCTTATAGCTTGCCTAGGTCTTACAGCCAGCCGATTCTCCGAGAATCCTAGTGGCTGTTCAATCCCTGATTTTAGGGAGTAGTTCAAATGCCATTACGACACTCTTTACACAATTCCCCTCAAGCCTTCTCGCTTGAGTCCCGGAATTTATTTCGATAACCAATCATGTATTAATTCTTACAAATTTTTTTGTAAATTACAATATGTCTTGTAATAACGGTAAGTAGTTCCACTTATTTGTTTATCATTCATGATATGTAGCACACATCCATCACCAAATCAGGTTTTGTGCCATACTGTAATCCATGCTATAAAAGGTAATCACTTACTCTTGAGCGATTGTGTTCTGCTCACCTTCACCAATGGACTTATAATCCACGTTCCCTTTTGTCTATCACATTGGTCGTAATTATGATAACATCCTGAAAATGTTAGTCACTAAACAACATAATCCAATGTTAATCCATGGTATAAGTGTCTCGAAATATGACCAGTAAATAAGATGCATTTAAGTGAATCATCACTTACTCTTGAGTGGTTAACTCAGCTATTTATCCGCGGAAATAGTCACTTCCATTTTGATTTTTTATATTCATAGCGAAAACCCGCAAAATATATTACGCTCTTCCACAAGATCAACCGAGTTTTTGACCATCTGTCATAATAACATAACCAAATATTGTAAGGAGGTTTTTTCTTCTATGTATAAAAATAAGAAAGTCATCCTTCATACTACAATCTCCGCATGTGGTTATCTAACATAAACATTATTTCCACACTAAGCATATCCAACTCAATTAATAAGACTACATAATGTCTTAAAATACATTCTTCCTTATTATGGGCATTACGATCACTTCACCTCAATCCTTTTCCTTCACTGTATTAAGTACCCATTCTTCTTGCATATGCCAACATCATGTGAGTAACAATAAATCGTCTACATATATACTTGTATATATATATATATATATATATATATACTTGTATATATATATATATATATATATATATATATATATATTTTAAAGGATAATCACATACCTTTATGGGGAAGACCGCATCTCGCTTTATCGTATGGCCCTCATATGCCAAGGTGCATGTTTAACTTACATTAATACACATTAGTAATCCTCTCCATATCATATAATCTATATATCAAAATGAAACAGATTATCAAGGTATCCATGCATATAACATAAGTCTTAATCACATAAAAGTGTAATCCTTCTGTCAATCACTCCCAGTATCCCAACATTCTTAGTAAGGATCGCCGAGATAGAATATATATAAAATAGAATCCTACAGTTTAATCACTTACATTAACTTGAGTATCTAGTGCGTATTCAATATTAACCATCTCATCTACCATATCATCTGTTTCGTACGTAAAATAAGGCATAGAAGTAAGAACACATAACTAACATTTGGAACCATCGCCTATAACATTCAATATGGTTGTTATCCTGTCTTCATTTGTATAGTCACCTTTCCAAGCCTAGAACTTTTCTAATCCTCATAAAATATAATTGAAGCAATCAAGTACCTATGATGAATGTCTATGACTTGACTCATATATGTACTAAAGCCCTACCAATGGCATCAATCGACCAGATATGAATGTACATCTTTTATTAGATACATAATCCTAATTATGTTTATACAACCCTTATAAACTTTTGAACATGCAAATGCTCCTATGATTCTCATTACTATCATTATGATCAATGAAAATATTTAACAAGATCACCAAGATAAAGATAGGAACATAGTCCAACTATTTTAATCATTTTTAAAGAATACTTTCTTATCATTTAATGAAATTGTATGAGGAGATATTCATCCCCTAGTGTTTATCAATACAGGATCATTTTAGATACGAAATGAAACATACAAACTGCTCACTCATCAACAATGCTTTTCCTTTAGAATGCTTCAACAAGTGGAGTATACTTACTTGCGATTTAAAAGACATCTTGTCGATTACCTTCTGCTGATTCTTTAGAACATAAATCCTTTGTTTGCGTCTTATCGATGGAGTTCCCTTGACCAGTTTATATTATTTCTTCAACTGAGCCCAATTAAGCCCGAGTGTTTGCAACCTGTGCTCTGATACCATATGTGACATCTCCATTTAAACGAGTTAGAAAATTTGGTAAAATTTAAAAACTTTCATCCATTACCATTCTTAGGATATAACACTTTTATAGTGAGTACAAAGTCCGTTGTATCATACCCCATATCACCAAGGCAATATGTTGGGTAAAACTAATGGATTTCACCGCTATTACTCAAGTTGTAAATTATAATCTCTTATGAGTTTAGTACAACATCTTTCCTCATAATATGGAACAATTATGTGTAAAGAAAACATTTAAGTTGCATATCATAGTCTAGTAAATTCCTCCGACATAATAAGTTAACCATAATAGCCCATATGCGAGTCCTTCCATCTCTACCTTTGCACAATATCATGAAATTGTTACCTATGCATGATTACTTTAGGTGTACGAAAACCAGTCAATCAAACCACTATGTAAACAATAGGAACTATAATGACTTCTCTTTACCAAGGATTCACCCGACAAGGTATACATTTTTAAATCAATGGCGTAAACAAAGAACCATCCAAGTTAAACCACTGACATAACCACAATCATCAACTTGAAACATCGACATAAGAAAAGCAGCCAAATTTAGACATAATACTGGTTAACTATTCATTGAAACTTGTATCATCATTCATATCTTTGCAACCTTTTTCCATACCTTGATCACTGATATAATTAAGTGAACCACTATCTCGTTCAACAATACATTTAATCTCATGACATCAAGGAAATCCCATAACAAATACATATCGACAACAATAACACACATACACATAAAAAGAGAACAATTTCAGGTGGTTCACCCCTATTGGGCTACATCCACAAAGGCAGGTCATTTCTTTTGTATTATATATAAAAGGAAAACATAGAGGAGTACACCTCCTCAAAATGTTGTTACAAACTTCACTTTCCTTTTCTTAAGGACTCTCTCATAGAGAGCTTCTTCAACATACAAACCAATGTTATCAAGGAACTCTTTTACTCTTGTGTCTCTTCAAGCGCCTAGGACTATTTTTGCAATTACCATCTTCCATTACAAACTACTATGTTTACTAACACATAAAGGCTATGCCCTTCCTCCCTATATATATACATATATATCGACTATAAGGTATATGTCCTTTGACCTGAGGTAGATTCCCATTTCACTTGTACATGAATCTAGTTATTATGCATTTTTAACATCTAAATGTAAAAGAGAAAGGCTAACATATTACTATTGTAATAACAAGGAACGGTCAATTGTTAAATCTCAGGAGAAAATAGCAGGAATAATAAACGTATCCATTATCCTGTCGTCACGGTGTTAGCGACTTATAATATATCATAAGATGTGAAACACGCAATCCCTCATTTCCTTTCTCACGATACAATTCCTATAAATAAAATACATCACAATAATTACTTGGGATCAAGCGATCTTGTTTTCTTTCCACTCGATGTACGGTTCCCTAGTGGTAGAGTTCATAAACCAAAATTATAATTCATCTGACAGGTAGTAGTACTGGGTTCAAGCTCTTTCGAAATGACCTGATCGCAGAGATTAAATCTCTGATATCATTAAAGTGTTAAATATCATGTTTTGTGCAAAAGTTCAGATATTTTTAACATATAACAACACAAATCCTAAGCAGATCGCAGGGATCAAATCTGTGATCTCGCCTAAGTATTAACCTAGCGTTTGAGCAAAATCTCGGATCTTAACATGTAATAACACAAGCCTAAGAAAAAATGCAGAGATCAGATACCTAATCTCGTCTAAGTATTAGACATGGCGTTTCGTGCAAGGCTCGGATCTTTAAACATATAGCAGCACAAAGTCTAAGCAGATCGCAAAGATTAAATCCCTAATCTCATCTAAGTATTAACCTGGCATTTGTGCAAAACATTAATTTCTAGACATGTAATAACACAACCTAAGAAAACGCAGAGATCAGATACCTAATCTCGTCTAAGTATTAGACATGGCGTTTCGTGCAAGGCTCGGATCTTTAAACATATAGCAGCACAAAGTCTAAGCAGATCGCAGAGATTAAATCCCTAATCTCGTCTAAGTATTAACCTGGCATTTGTGCAAAATATTAATTTCTAGACATGTAATAACACAACCGAAGAAAAACGCAGAGATCAGATACCTAATCTCGTCTAAGTATTAGACATGGCGTTTCGATTTGCTGGAGATTGGTGCGACAAGAATGTATCAGCGATTTAAGCCACTCGATGACAGGGATCTTAACTAAGATTTCAAACAGTAAGACAATATCTTAACATTTTCATCAACAAGCAAATAGACAGAGATTAAAACTAGGGTTTCAATCCAACCTAATGCAAGGATCCCTATTCGCCAACGATATCTACAGCGGAGGTCTTTACGAAATCTGATACTACGGTGTAAGGAGGCAATGTAGATCATATTGTGGCTAATTTAGGAAACCAACAGTTCGAATAATGAAAATTGCAGATAAGAAGAAAATATCATACACTAGATCATAACCTGAAACACTATCGCGGAGTTAAGCGTGGTTCTTTACTTGACCTTCGCTTACTTCTATAGCATCCTTACTCCCATCCATGACAGCGTAAGAAGATAACCCTGTGTGTGTCGATCCTCGGCCGAGATCCTTCCGAGCGATGACAACATTCGAAGGCTGCGATCCCCTCTAAAGTCCATGGAGGCCCTCTCCTTTATGCAGTTACATAGATCTTCAATTTCGAATTCTCTCAAAACAATGCAGAGAAAAATCCCCTCCCGGAGGATGAAATCCAGCATTACGTCTATCCGTTCCTTTTCCCATAGAGATCCTGTGTTCCTGCCTTCAAATACCCGTGAGCGATTCCACCATTGGGAAGTCCGCCCAGCTACGCGTGGCTTCCTCACCTAGGAATCCTATGCCGCGTGTCATTTCGAAGGAGTCCCTATTGAGGGTTAAGGGAACATTTCTCCACTGGAAACTCCAAGAGGTTAAACAAATATTCCACCTCAATCTTCCGTTGAGGCTCGGCGCTGCAACCCAAGTTGTTGAGATAATTAAGGTCGCTTATAAAAAGAAGGTTCCATTACAAAAAATAAGCTGGCACGCCTTTTCCTAACTAGGGAGGTGCATGCTACATCACATAAAACATTGTACTAAAAAGGATCGGTGCCCTTCTAGTTAACTCTATAGTAACGATGTATATTACTACTCACAACGATATATATATTGGTTGCTAAACACCCCATAAAATGGTAATACTAGAATAATTCCACTCATTCCCATTCAAGGTGTTTTTATCATGTTATTAAATGAGAAGGATTTAGGATTCCATTCGAGGATGTACCTTTTCGACTTACCACAACCCCATATAACTTATAAAGGAACTCAAGGCTATCCCCTCTAGCTTTGTGCATTCTATGTATACATGTATTACTTACATATGAGCAACATCACTTGGAGAGGCCATGCCTTCATAATATGTATATATATATATATTATATATATATAAATACATATGATAGGCTTAATCACCTCATAGTATAACTCAATCAACTAAACGATTGTTTTGTATGATTATTACATCATAGTATTACTTATGCTCAAGCATAATAAGTAACTAAGATCTTGTTTACTAGTTTTGAGCTTATCATAACTTATAAATTAAATCTCCTTCTCTAGCACTCTCGCTGAAGTAGAATTAATATTAAGAGTAAGTAATTAGGCTAATTATTGAAAATCATCCGATACGCATGGCATCATGCATGTTGTCCACTTGTTTGTAACGAAAGGTTAAAGTCCTTATCCTAGGATGTCGTAAGAAAGTCCTAGGGTACTAATCATAGACCAACCATAGTAAAATGTCCTAAAGATTCCCAAACATTTGTGTTCAGATTTCTCAAGGACTTCCTTGACCTTACCTTCCTAATGAGTTCGGTTGTCGTCGTTTGTGTCGCTACCATTTGTTTACACTTTCCAACTTAGATATTAGCTTCTTCGGTTACAAGTTCTACTGGTGGGGCCTTGTCCTTGAGCTCCTCACCCGGGCCATGTACACATTTCTAATTACATTTACTAACAAAATAATGGGGCATAAAGGAGGGATATTACAGATACTTTTAGTGGAATTTTTTTAGGACAAATACATGTCTGAAAGATTCTTTGACAAGAAAATTAAAGAATTCCATGAATTAAGAATGGGCTCCATGACCATGGAAGCTTTCATCAGTAGATTTTTAGATCTGCTACATTATGTCCCTTACATACAAGATGAAAAAGTCAAGATACAACAATTTCTGGGATGTCTACCCCCAAATTTCAGGGAAAAGATTGAATTTGACATGCCCAAAACTTTAGACGTGACCTTACATAAAGCCCGACTCTGTTATGAACATGGACAACCAAGAAACGACAACATAAACAGAAACAAAGATAGGTTTAGAACCTTTTTAGACAACCGAAGGCCCGGTTTTAGGCCACCTCCTTCCTGGAAACAAAACAACAGTTTCCCACCTAACAGGGGTTTCAACCGGCCTCCTCCAAGTCTGAATGTGCCTGGACCTCTACAAAATAGGCCAGCCTTCAACAAAGGGGTCAAAACTACTCCACCCACTATCACTTGCTGGAAATGCCAAGGACCCAATTATATCCGAGATTGCCCCAACAAGTCAGATGAAGTACTACACAACATACAAGCTGAACCGACAATAGGGGATGTAGCAAGAACACCAAGAATTTATGCTGCACTCGATGGTCGACAAGCAGATCACTAGAACACTATGGTAGAAATTGAGGGTAAGCTCTCAAGTACACCTGTTTCAATCTTAATAGACCCTGGAGCTTGTTGAAGCTACATCGCCCCTAGGATAGTAGAAACTTGCAAGTTAAACCGAGAAAGTCACAAGGTACCATGGCTGGTACAACTAGCTACAGGTACCGAGCGGAAGGTTTCCGAACTAGTTAAGAGTTGTGAGTTAGATTTGAACGATTTTCTGACTAGAGTAGATTTAAACATCTTAGCCCTAGGGTCTTATGACATAATAATAGGCATAGATTGGTTAGAAGGGCATCATGCCTTGCTAGATTGCTTAAATAAATCAATCCTATGCATAGATAGTCAAGGGAACCAAAGGACAATTCAAGGTATACCTAAGGAAGTATCAGTACGATAGGTATCTACACTACAAGCAAAGAAATGCTTAAGAAAGGGTTGAAAACTATTTTCAATCCACCTTCAAACAGTAGAAGCCGATGGAGAACAAAAGATCAAGGATTTTCCAATACTAGTAGAATTCAGAGACGTGTTTCCCGAGGAAATACCAGGGTTACCACCCAAATGAGACTTGGACATTTCCATAGAGCTAACACCCGGATTGGTACCTGTCTCTAGGACTCCATACCATAGGAGCACACCAAACTTGGTAGAGCCCAAGATATAGTTACAAGAACTATTAGACAAGGGATACATTCGACTGAGTGTGTCTCCCTGGGGAGCACCAATACTCTTTGTCAAGAAGAAGGACGGGATGATGCGTATGTGCATCGATTACCGTCAACTCAACAAATTAACTATCAAGAACTGTTACCTACTCCCTAGGATCGATGAATTGTTTGACCAAGTCGAATGAGCGAAGATTTTCTCAAAGATCAACCTACGATCCGGATATCACCAGGTGAGAATCCGTGATGAAGACATCAGTAAGACCGCATTTTGCACTCGATATGGCCACTATGAGTTTGTAGTATTTCCTTTCAGTTTGACGAATGCACCCATCAACTTCATGTGCATGATGAACAACGTTTTCAGTAAGTACCTCGAAAAGTTTGTTCTAGTCTTCATTGACGATATCCTAATCTATTCCAAGAGTGAAGAAGAACATGAGGAACACCTCCAAATAGTTCTGCGAACACTATAGGAACATCAACTATACGCAAATTTTAGTAAGTGTGATTTCTATAAACCTCAGATACAATACTTAGGACACATCATATATGAGAAGGGAATGGTAGTGGACCCTGAAAAGGTTGAGGCTATTATGGATTGGCCCACACCTACTTGTGTTTTCGACATACGATATTTCCTAGGTTTAGCTGGATATTATCGAAAGTTCATTGAGAACTTCTCATGGATGGCTTGTCCCATGACTGCCTTACAAAAGAAAACCAGTAAGTTCATATGGACAGATAAGTGCGAAGAAAGTTTTCAGAAGTTAAAACAACTTCTGATTAGCGCACCAATATTCTGAATTACCAACCCTAATGGAGACTTCGTAGTTTGCACCGATGCCAGCAAGGAAGGACTCGGTGGAGTCCTGATGCAGGATGACTTTGCCATCTGCTATGAGTCAAGGACGTTAAAAGAACATGAGAAGAACTATCCTACTCATGAACTCGAGTTGGCTTCCATTATCCACGCTCTAAAGATTTGGAGGCATTACCTCATGGGAAAGAAATTTCTATTAAAGACGGACAACATGAGTCTAAAGTACTTGTTTGATCAACCCGACCTTAATGCTAGACAGGCTAGGTGGTTAGCCTTCTTTAGTGAATACCACTTCGAACTGAAACACATCAAGGGAAAGGAAAATAAGATCGCCGACACCTTAAGTCGACGAGCTCACATGTTATATGAGGTAAATGAAAGTCGAACTGACTCCGACTTACACGACAGAATTAGGACGGCATGCCAAAATAACCGGTTCTATATCGAGATCCTTAAAAAGAACCAGGAAGATAGGATTTTTCAACAACAAAAAGAATACAAGATAGATGAATCAGGATTGTTATGGTCGAAGGAGAGATTTTACGTTCCCGAGAGTGGAGACATTAGACTTAACATACTCACTGAATTCCATCGGAAACCGTATTCAGGGCACCCCGGATATCAAAAGATGATATCGGCCATAAAGAAACATTACTTTTGGCCTAAGCTGAAAGCTGACATCGCTTTGTTCATCGCGAAATGTCATGAATGCCAGTTGGTCAAAGCAGAGCATCAACACCCCTCCGGACTACTTCAACCTTTACCCATTCCGGAAGGGAAATGGGAGGTCATAAGTATGGACTTCATTACAGGCCTACCCAAGAGTAAGAAACAGAACGACTCAATCTTCATAGTAGTGGACAAGTTGTCAAAAGCAACACATTTCATACCGGTAAAATCTACATACAAGGCAGTTCACATCGCGGAAATCTTCCTAAAGGAGATCTTCCGGTTACACGGAATACCCAAAGAAATTATCTCTGACCGAGACACTAAGTTTACTAGCAACTTCTGGAGAGCACTATTCTCTGGGTTAGAGACACAACTACAGTTCAGTACCGCTTACCACCTCCAAACCGATGGACAGACAAAACGAATAAACCAAATTCTTGAGGATATGCTGAGGATGTATGTCATGAACAACCCCACAAAATGGGAATATTATTTATACCTCGCGGAGTTTGCGTACAACATCGGTTATCAAACCTCAACCAAAATAAGCCCATTCGAGGTACTCTACGGTCGAAAGTGTCGGACCCCTGTAACTTGGGACAGCCTAGTGGATAGACTTATGCTAGGGCCAGATTTACTAAAAGACTTGGAACAACTAATCTCCAAGGTTCAACTGAACTTAAAGGAAGCACAAGACCACCAAAAGAGTTACGCGGACAAGAAATGAAAGGACAAAGACTACCAAGTAGGTGAACATGTATTCCTAAGAATAAAGGCGAAACGAAGCTCGTTGAGCTTGGGGCTTTGCGATAAACTAGCCCCAAGGTTTTTGGACCTTTTGAAATATTGGCCAAGAAGGGTCCAGTAGCTTATGAGTTAGCCCTACCAGCACATATAAAAGTTCATAATGTTTTTCATGCTTCTTTATTAAAGAAATATGTATATGATACTATACATTTTATTGATTGGTCCTTATTACAGGTGGAGCCGAAAGGGGAGTTCACGCCAGAACCACTCCACATTCTGGACAAGAGAGAGGTCCAACTTAGGAGGAGAACCATTACTCAGCTAAAAGTGCAATGGAGGAACTTTGGACCAGATGAGGCTACTTGGGAGAATGAGGATACCATGAGAGAGGCATACCCCGCCTTGTTTCATGATTCCATTTCTAGTCCCTAGAAACACCGGGATGGTGTTGTTTTAACTAGGGAGGGATGTAATATCCCAACTTCTTGATTGACTATGTTATGATGTTATATTGTGCCATGGCCCTAGCATATGTGATTTATTATTTAGCATCAGTAATAACATGTTTTGATTTATTCTTTCATGAGTTGATATATTGGGCATGGACCCTGATTGTTTCATTTTTGAATATATATATATGGGGCAGGAAAGCCTGAATGAATAGACTTATGTTTTATTATGTGAATCGGTTACAAATTATGATATATTGAGACTCTCCTCTTTTGTTACATTATACTGTGCAGAGCATGATTCACATGGATGATTATGTGGTGTGTTGAGCATGGACTCAGAAACACACGAATGACCTATATACTGGGCCTAAGCCCCGATGTACGTTGAGTGTTGGGCATATGCCCTGGAGCACTACAAGCTTGAAAGAAAATGATTACCACATCCGAGGCCACTTAAATATCCTAGATGTGCCTCACAACCACATTCCAGCTCTAGTGTTGAGCAGAGGCTCTTGAATTGCACTAGCGTAATGCCCATGTGAGAGTGTTGAGTTAAAAGGGTCTGAAGAGCACTCGGGGTTACTAGATCTCAAGTGTTGATTCTAAAGGATTCTAAATAGCACTTAAGTGTCTTATCACAACTATTCGAATTGATTAATTAAATCTTATTATCATCAAGTACTACGGGAACTACCATGTCAAAACGAGGGAATCTGACATACAAAGGGAGAAACTAGAGGTGCCTATCCTAAGCTTACCGAGACCATCCAAATAAGGGATCTTATCTTTAAAAAGATTAAAAAGAAGTATCTTGTGAAGTAACATAAAAATAACATCACCACTTAAAGCATGAGTTAACTACTAGTAGTCTTTTAGGGTTAACATGCATAAAAACGTCAAAGCTATTATTATTCATAACTATAATAATGATGTTGTTTTATTTATTATAAAATACATTTATTTTTATATAGTCTATGCATTGATTTGAAAAATCAATGATGCATTAATAATTGGATTGGGATACTAATGTTGATCACAAGTGTAGAAAGGCTTAATCAAAAACACTTTAATTAAAAGAATATTTTCTTTTATAAATTAATTTAATTATTTTAAAGAAACCTATTTTCTCCAACATTCCTAATTCAAGAACTACGTACATAAAGAGGATAGAACCCAAAGTTAGGGGATCATCTTTTTGGTTATAATCCTCTTATGGAATCAAAGAGAAAATATCTGCTCCAAGAAGTGAAGCCTTCCCACATGAATTTTCCAGATCTGAACTAGCTACGAATCTAGGGCCTCTATTTCTTAGTTTGCATGTCAGAACCAGCTCGGGGGGATTCATACTGAACCGAGAACGGTTGTAGGATCATGGTTGGGAGGAACGTGGTAGTTCGAAAGTTATCCTTTCCAGGAATCAATTGTGAGGACAGTTAAAGGTTCAACAGTTTTCCACTTATCATTTGACTGAGTGTGCAGGTCATTATCATCAGGAGCAAGCTACATAAATAAGCAAGTATGCAAGACCCACAAAACCTTCACACCAATTATTTTCAGAATGTAAAGTTTAGCAGTATTGTTCTCATTATTAGTATTAATAATAGATTCTGCCCAGAATCCATGGGACATTGCCTAGCAGGTCTAGCCAGCTAGCCTTTGCTAGCCAAATGATATTTTAATTATTAAAGTTAGGATGAGCATTGAATATTGTTTTTTTTTTATAGTTGTTCTATTTCTTTCTCACTCCTATTCATTTAATTCTTGTAGAAACGAAAAGTATATTTTAGCTACTGCAATCAATAATTATTTTTAGATCAGGCATCAAAACCCCATCTACACCATCCACAACGTTTTTCCAACTTTACACAATAGTCAATTGTAGAGGTCGGGTAACACGAATCTTAGGTTTTAGTCAGCCATCATCCCTTCTCCATTTTTAGTTCCAATCAAAGTATTGTATATTTTATGTTTGATCTAAGCCATTATTTCAATTCCAAACGAAGTGCTATTTTCTAGACCATGCAGACGCCACACAGAAAATGAAAAACAGAAAAACGAAAACAGTAGTTGGAAAGGAAATATTTAAACACTCATACACATTTCTTTTATTCATTTATATTCATATTGCAAAACATAGGTCAATGGGTCAAGCCCCATAGACTTTCGTTGGCCAACACCCATCAATACATAGCTGTAGCTACATATCAACACCATCTTAAGTTGAGAAATCGTAGATCAACCTCAAACACATAAACCCTAGAACCACGATTGACCAAAGAGTTAACACCAACAACATTACCTACAGGCTGCCACTTTAAACAAGATGATGCAGTAAAGAAATCCAACGTAGAGACTACCAATCCATAGACGTAGACAAAGATAAATCCATAGGGTTCGTGACTATCATCTACAACAAAGTATCTGGTGAAACCTCGACCGTTTACATTCCACACCAAAGATTTCGAATAGACAAAGTTACATTAAAAAAAAAGATATATAGAGTTCTTTACAGTATTATAAAACCATATGCAGAGTAATGTGGGTGGGTAGTTGGAATTACCCTACCGTTGCCCACGCCTACAGAGATCCTGGACACCTACAACAAACAAATGCCGAATCCATTCACAGAGACCACTTGCCACTTCAATAGGAAGCCATAAGTTAAAACCTTGAGCGAGTGAACAAAAGGAAGGAAAATGATTTACATAATAAGCATGGCGATTTTCTTCTACATACCTGATAGGGTGTAGTATTTCTTCATGCCACCATCAGAACTAAGTTACCTAGTGCACTGACTCTGGGCACGAGGCCACCTCCAGAACACAACGAAGTGCAGAACCATAACTAAAACTGAAAGAGCAGAGCTTTTGTGCATAATGCAAAACCCCCTCACAAAAACCCTCCTTCCAGCGTGTCATCCATTATGATAGGGTGTAATTAAGACTACACCAAACCCTACGATAGTGGAGGTGCAATTTTTTACCATATAAATCCTTTAGTATGAATCATGTGGACTAGCCACAAAATAGCATGGTAATACAAGTGTGGACTAAGGTTTCATCATCGTAGAACTTTACCCCATCACCTTCCTTTTTTTAACACTTTAGTATTTTATCCCTAAGTATTGCCATTTAAGACTTGACCTTCATGTTTAAACCTCCACCTTAGAATCTTAATGGTGGACAAATTTGTTGATAGACTCTTTAGAGTAGAACTGTTCCAAGTAGGCACCTGCATCAAAGAATGTAAACCCTGCATTAGCAAACAAATGATAAGTAAGTCCAGAAACACCCAAGAATACTCTTACCTCTCGGCAATGTGACATCCCTCTCCAATGATGAAATAAATAAATAAAAACATTATGTTAGATTTATTTTAAATTTATCTTTATTTTTATGCAATAAGGAAGCCAGATGAGAAATCGGCTGACTTAAAGTCCTAGGAGGACTGTTGTAAACAAACAATTTTATTATTATTAATAAAAGAATGAGCAGGAACAGCCAAGTTAAAAGAGGAGATCATGCATGGAGAAGTGGGGGACAAGTTAGAGTTAGCCTCTGGGACATCAGAACAAGTGTCAGGAGTGTATTTAAGACACTAGACACACCCTGGAAATCAGGGATTTGGTTAGCTGCGAAAATTCCATGAGGAATTGGCTGCCAATGGAAAGACCTAGGCAAAATTATAAAAGGATGGCATATGTGAGGAGGCAGGACGCTGCTGAGTATGCTGGAGAGAATTATACTTGCTGTGTGAGCACTCTGTGTTAGGCAAGGGATTCAGGAAACACGACTGAGTGGAGGTTAACTGTCCACACCCTTCATGCATGTATCTGGCTCGGGGGTGATTACGGACAAACTTGGAGTTTGTATCTAATCTATGGTTGGGAGGAACGTGGCTGTTCCAGTTACATTCGGTTTATAGGTTCCAGGTTCTTCATTAAAGCTCAGACTCTCTGCATTTCCTATTAATTTGTTTCTGTTATTAGGCTTCGTAAATTTATCAATTAGCTGGATGTATAAATTGTTGATTGAATAAGTTTATAGAAGTGTTATATTAGTACAAATTTTATGAATATGAGATCTCACCTTTTATCTTTATTTTCTTTTACTATCTGAGCAATGTTATACAATCGGGATCTCTATGAAACCTTTTCTTTAGTTAGATTTGAGAAATGAGAATGGTTTATTTAGTTTGAATCTGCTCATGTCGATTAACAAATTAAGAAGATATACTCGGCATGCAGGAAAGTTACCGAAGCTGTTTTTGTTTTATTATCCTGCTGAATCTGGTTTTCACTGCATGAGAACCTGGAATTGACCCTTATTTCTATTTCGTCATATTATTGTTAATTTCAGAGTATGGTGTAGATCAGAACTTGACGATTTCATTCAGCATACATTAAAAGAAGATTCCACCGACTGTGTGTATTAGATAATTTATAAATAACCAATTCATATTTGTTGACACCTTTATAAACAGCATACTCAGATCTCGCTTGGCGAAACCCTTCACGAGGTATTAAAGAATGCATTATAGGTAGCTACTCCCTGGCTTGAATGCCTGAACATTTATAGACAAACTGTAACCACGATTTTTCTACTATCATGAAAACCCTAAATATTAACACTACGGATCTATCGTTAATCTCGTCAAAGACTTAAATATAAGTATGGGTATAGGGTAATTCTAGTGGAAAGTTTAAACCGATTTTTTTTAGTCTGCGTTTAACCCCACTCCTTAAAAAGATTTCGAACTAGATTTATTATGGATGCCAGAAAAGTCAAATCGCTGTGTTCACTATCCTGAAAATTACAGTCCTGATCCACGAGATGTTCTAGTGAGAGAAATTTAATCCCGGATTTAATTACTATTTTTCTGTACCGTAGAAGCTATTGATGAGCCAGTTTCTTAATGGCGAAATTGATTTCATATGCCATCATACCTCATAATAAATTATATATATATCCTTTAAAGTCGACGAGTTTCTGAAAAATTAAATCCATCCTATCTCGTCTATGAAGGATCTGTAGCGTGAGATAAACGTTATTAAGACAAACTTACAGAGTTGATTATTTTATTTGCATTGTTTAGGGTTTCGAGTGGAGATTTTCTTCTCGAGAGGAGACGTAGAGAGGACGGTGTAGACGAGGCAAAACCCTAAAGGGTTGGGAGTGGTTAACAAGCAATTTCTGGTTTTACCCATCTATTCTCTTCATGGCTCGAATAAAATCATAATGAAATAGGTATCTACCCTATACAGGAAACTTTAAATCAGAAAGCATGCTGAGATCGACTTCCAGTATTTTAAATTACTAAACATTGCATATGGAACAAAAATCGTATCAGACATATCCATACTTCTATCAGAGAACAAGATTTAAGTATCCAATAATTGCAATCACTTAAAAGAAAACAGCCCAGGGGTTATGAACTCCCAGGTAGATCAAATACCATGCACTGGAATTCCTCGACATTAAGTTAGAATTTAAGGATGATAAAATAGAACCGTAACTTAAATATTAACCGGCCCAATACGTTCTTCCAAGGAGAAATCCTCGGGGAGGAATGAAATTTTTTAACAAAGTTTATTTTTACAATAAAGTCGTGGCAGGAAAGCCCTAAGCCACAGTGGAAATTAAAGACAGACTAACCAGGTCTTGAGACCAGCAATCTCTCTGCTGTCGAGGGAGGTCCTTTCCCCAAATTTTTCCATCACTGTGTGAAGGTGTAATGGGGCAATGCCACTTACCGAGCTAGCGAGGGTTCCTCGACGAATAGACATCTTCCGGGCTGGGAGGACCTACCAACGGAACACATAATAACCATTAGCAGATGACAGCAAATTGTTAAAACTTTAAAGAGAATTTAAAGAGATGTATGGGGTTCGATGTTACCTCTGATTCAACAGTGTCTTTTCATGAGAAAGCTGCTGGAATGCGGTATTGACAGGGTACATCTCGTCCAGTTCGCTGAAGGCGTTATGCGAATTCACAAAAGGAAAGAACAACAAACGATTGGTATCGCCATGTTTGAATACAAACTCGGAGCTTCTCCCTATTACCAGGCAGTATGCTGTAGGAAGGATAGAAATTACAACTCGAGAAGAGTTGTGTATCCCTAGATAAACCGAGTAATCATGTCCGGGCACAAGTGGCACCTTTTCATTGTTCTTCATAAATGAAATCACATGACAGAGATTAATGCTGGAATCTTGAAATACGCAATCAGTACTGTATAGACTTTCCAACTGTAACACGCGTAGAGTTGATAGTACACCTCGGAAAGAATGCTGATAAATGCCAACTTTGGAATTCCTATACAATGCGAATATGGGAAAGGGTTATGTGAACGTGGATTATGAAATTATTTTAAATTAAGTTATTATATGATTCAAAATCACAAATCTTTATGTTGAGAATCATACCTCCGGAAGGTCATATACAATCACCTTACGCTAGGCTAGAATAAGGTTCAATAAATGATCCCTTTGTCAAACAAAGCAAAATTATAATAGTATCCAAATACTATCGAGCATTATGGTAGGCCTTCGACGACTTGGGAATCACATTAAATTATCAGTTTAGAATCATCAAAGAGAGTATGGTGAATTATTCTCATTTCATGGGAAATAACTTTGTATGTTGAAAGAAATAACTTTGTATGTTGAAAGAGTGATGTTCCAAAGGAGGTTGCTTCTAATCACATCACTGTTGTAATGGTAGGGTATATTAGGACTATTGTTTGATTTAATTCAACACCGAACTGTAAATTAAGCTTTAAAAACATAAAAGTATGATGGTCCTAGTTACCTGCGTCATAAGTACAAATCAGAGTGTGTGAACAGACCTGCATTCCACGTTAAAACAGAGTTAGCCGCAGCTAAGTAAGTGGCATGTCCACTATGAGACCTTCTATCCAGTAGGAAACAAAAGGGTAAGAATATGAAAAATCCATAGTAAAGGTTTCGTTAAATTATACATTGAACATCATAAGACAATTATCGTACGCATACAGTAAAAGAAAAAGGCACAATAAGAAAGGAAATATAAACAAAAAAAAAAAAAAAAAAAATTGTATGGAGATGTTACATATGGTATCAGAGCCAGATTCAACACTGGCGCCTTGGAAACACCTAACTTTTACTGCATATAAAAAAAAAAAAAATTTGTTTTTTAATAATATATTCGGTGTTGTATGCGTATGTCCAGTTTGACTTTCAGATGACTTCGCATGAAGAATACAGAGAAGAGCCTGAAGAAAATGAACAGGCAAGAACAGGAGAACATTCCGAAGCAAGTCAGGTACTGGAAACCATGAGGAGCTTGATCGTGGAGATACAGAGCTTCAAAGCAGACAATGAGCAACTAAAGAAAGCGCAGGAAAAACAGCAAGAAATCAACGAAATTTTGCTGCAGAGTCTCCACGAAAGGAACAATGGCGAAAAACAGAAGGAGGATACCAAGAGGAAAGAAGAGACTGACGAAAATGCTGAGAAAAAAAAAGATTCCTCCAATGAGACCCAGAAATATGAGCATCAAGACAGGACCATGGGAAAAAGAAAGGTTGATCACCTAGAGGGTGAATTCAAAAAGATAAAACCTACCAGCTTCGATGGAGAATCAAAAACTGGTGAAGAAGCAGAAGCCTGGATGCTGGACATAAAAAAATACTTTCAAATTTACAATTACTCCAGCAATATGAAAGTCAGAATGGCTGTGTACAATCTGAAGGGAAAGGCCAGCATATGGTGGCAAGACCTGAAAATTTCCCAGGGATTAAAGGAAAAGAACCTTGAATGGTCAGAATTTAAGAAATATTTCAAGAAACAGTATTTATCAGAAAGTTATTATGAAAGAAAGACCAAGGAATTCTACGAATTATAGCTGGGTCAAATGACTATGGAAGACCTCATTAATAAATTCCTAGACTTACTACGGTTCGTTCCTTATATCAAGGAAGAAAAACTGAAGGTACAGCGGTTCTTAAGATGTCTGCCGCAGTCCTACAAAGATCGAATTGAGTTCGACAATCCCAGAACTTTAGAAGAAGCACTGAGAAAGGCCAGATTATGTTTTGAGCAATACAAACAAAGGAATGATACTACAAAAGCATGGAAGGACAAGAAACAGGAAAATTTTAACCAGCGGAAGAAAGGTTACAAACCCCCACCCTACAGGAACATGCCCAAAAACTTCCAGGGAAATTCATTTCCTAAGAATGAACAGTTACAGCAGAAAACTTTTAAAACCCCTAACATGGGCATAAAAGGAAGTATCGGCATTCCTAAGGAACCCCTGAAATGCTGGGAATGTGGTGAAGCCCATTTATGCAGGAATTGTCCCCGATACAATGAAACAAGCAAAGTACTGCATAATATGCAAGAAGCATCCACGGTGGGAGACATTGGAAAAAGTTATCATCGAATTAATGCAGCCTTGGAGGACCGACAGGCAGATCATCAATCTGCCATCGTGGAAATTGAAGGTAAAATTTCTGACCATATTTGCTCCATTTTAATTGACCCGGGGGAAACCTTAAGCTACATCACTCCCAAGATGATGGAGCACTTCCAACTCACTAAGGTAAAGCATCCAAAACCTTGGTTAGTTCAGTTAGCTACAGGAGTAAAGAGGAAGGTTACTGAATACATATCTGATTATGAACTTCAAATACAGGACCACAAAACAAAGATTAATCTAAATGTGTTGCCTTTAGGATCTTACGACATGATAATAGGTATGGATTGGCTTGAAAAAAATAAAGTAGTACTGAACTGCTTTAGCAAAAACTTTACCTACATTGCGGAAGACCAAATTCTTAGAACAGTGATTGGAAAACAGAAACCTGTCTCTGTTAGGCAGATTTCTGCTATGCAGCTAAAGAAATGCATGAGAAAAGGATGCAAGATTTACGCTGTAAGAGTATCTGATTTACTTCTCAACGAAAATCAGACTTCTATAGCAGAGCATCCTGTCTTAGGTGAATTCCTAGACGTATTTCCAGAAGAAATACCGGGGTTACCTCCTCAGCGAGAAATAGATTTCTCTATTGAACTTTTACCAGGATCTGCCCCAGTGTCAAAAGTACCTTATAGAATGAGTATCCCAGAATTGACGGAATTAAAAATTCAGATTCAAGAGTTACTAGACAAAGGGTATATAAGACCTAGTGTTTCGCCTTGGGGTGCACCGGTCCTGTTTGTCAAGAAAAAGGATGGGACCCGGAGACTATGTATTGACTATAGACAACTGAATAAGGTAACTGTTAAAAATAAATACCCCTTACCACGTATTAATGATTTGTTCGATCAAGTAGGGGGAGCCAGAGTCTTTTCCAAACTAGATCTTCGATCTGGGTACCACCAGATTCGTATTAAAAATGAAGACATAAGCAAGACCGCATTCCGTACTCGATATGGACATTATGAATTTGTAGTGATCCCTTTTGGGCTAACCAACGCACCTGCCACATTTATGTGTTTAATGAACGGTATCTTCAACAAATACTTAGACCAATTTGTGTTGATCTTTATTGACGATATCCTAATATACTCCAAGTCGGAGGAAGAACATGAACAGCATATAAGAATCGTATTGCAAACCTTGAGGGATCACCAGTTATATGCAAAGTTGGAAAAATGTGAGTTCTTCAAAAAGGAAAACCAGTACCTAGGCCATATCATTTCTGCGGAAGGAATTTCCGTAGACCCACAGAAAATAAAAGCCATAGCAGATTGGCCAGTACCGAAAGATGTGACGGATATTAGATCTTTCATGGGACTCACCGGTTATTATCGGAGATTCATTGAGGGATTCTCAAAGATCGCCTATCCCATTACCTCCCTACAGAAAAAGGGAATTAAGTTTGTATGGTCCAGCAAGTGTCAAGAAAGTTTTGAACGACTCAAAGATTTACTAACCAAGGCACCTGTTCTAAAAGTAGCAGACCCATGTAAAGGGTACACGATCTGTACGGACGCTAGCAAAGAAGGAATAGGAGGTGTACTGTCCCAGGACGGACATGTAGTGTGTTATGAATCACGGAAACTAAAGGAACATGAACGCAACTACGTGGTTCATGATTTGGAATTAACGGCAGTAGTACACGCACTGAAAATGTGGCGTCACTACCTGCTGGGAAAGAATTTCTTGTTATTAACCGATAACACTTGCGTCAAGAATCTATTCAACCAACCAGGACTCAATGCCAGACAAGCAAGATGCATGGCCTTTTTAAGTGAATTCGACTTTGAAGTAAAACACATAAAAGGTAAGGAAAATACAGTGGCAGATGCACTAAGTCGAAGGACCCACGAGGTGTACGAAATAATAATGAGTCAACCAGAAAGTAATCTCATGGAGAAAGTATTAGTGGCAAGCAAACAGGATGCAGATTACATAAATCTGCAAGATAAATTACAACAAAATGAGAAAAACATGAATGGGACAGATTTCAAAGTGGATCAGAAAGGTCTGATTTGGTTCAAGGATAGGCTGTACATGCCTAATGTTGCAGAATTTAAATTGTTTGTTCTAAATGAGATGCACAAACCCCCTTTTGCAGGTCATCCCGGTTATCAAAAAATGATAACAGCCCTTAGAAAACAGTTCTTTTGGCCTAAATTAAAATTGATCTTGCTGATTATTTATCTAAATGCTTGGAATGTCAACAGGTGAAGGCTGACCATAGACATCCTGCTAGTTTATTACAACCATTACCAATTCCTGAATGGAAATGGGAAGTGATTTCACTAGATTTTATCACCGGCTTTCCAAGAACCCAGCGGCAACATGACTCTATAATGGTGGTGGTTGACAAATTTAGCAAATCTGCACATTTCATTCCAGTAAAAACCACCTACAAGGCAGCAGATATTGCAGGAATTTTTCTAAAAGAAATATTCATATTACACGGAGTACCAAAGATGGTAATTTCAGATAGGGATGTAAAATTTACCTCCAAATTTTGGAAAACTTTATTTGCAGTTTTGGAAACAAGAATTAATTTCAGCACGAGTTATCACCCTGAAACGGATGGACAGACTGAACGTACAAATCAGATCATTGAAGATATGCTGAGAATGTACGTTATGGAGAGACCTACCAAATGGGAAGACTACTTACATCTGGTAGAGTTCGCCTACAACAACGGGTATCAGGCGTCATCAAGAATGAGTCCATTCGAAATTCTTTATGGAAGGAAATGCACTACCCCAATTAGCTGGGATAGTCCGGTCGATCGGTTATTGATAGGACCAGAATTGCTGAAAGTCATGGAACAAACAGTCCAAAAGGTACAGAAGAATTTAAAGGTGGCCCAGGACCGCCAAAAGAGCTATGCTGATCTAAAAAGACGGGATAAGGAATTTTCAATTGGGGACCATGTATACTTGCAGGTTAAACCAAAGAAAAGTTCACTCCGGCTAGGGAGTTGTACTAAACTGGCACCACGATTCTGCGGGCCTTTCCAAATACTGGAAAGAATTGGAACCGTAGCTTATAAACTGGCATTACCAGCACACTTAAAGATTCATAATATTTTTCACATTTCATTACTGAAGAAATATATTTATGACCCCACTCATATTATTGATTGGAATTTGATACAGGAGGCTCCAGAAGGCAAATTTCAAGTGGAACCTTTACGCATTCTGGACAGGAAAGAAACAGTACTTCGGAACCGAGCCATCGCTCAGGTAAAGGTGCAATGGAAGCACTTTAGTCCTGAGGAGGCAACCTGGGAATTGGAAAGCGATATACTGGAAAAGTACCCGAACCTATTCCCAGAACCCATGGAGGAAGACTAGAACACTGAGGACAGTGTTCGCAATAAGGGGGCAAGGATGTGACATCCCTCTCCAATGATGAAATAAATAAATAAAAACATTATGTTAGATTTATTTTAAATTTATCTTTATTTTTATGCAATAAGGAAGCCAGATGAGAAATCGGCTGACTTAAAGTCCTAGGAGGACTGTTGTAAACAAACAATTTTATTATTATTAATAAAAGAATGAGCAGGAACAGCCAAGTTAAAAGAGGAGATCATGCATGGAGAAGTGGGGGACAAGTTAGAGTTAGCCTCTGGGACATCAGAACAAGTGTCAGGAGTGTATTTAAGACACTAGACACACCCTGGAAATCAGGGATTTGGTTAGCTGCAAAAATTCCATGAGGAATTGGCTGCCAATGGAAAGACCTAGGCAAAATTATAAAAGGATGGCATATGTGAGGAGGCAGGACGCTGCTGAGTATGCTGGAGAGAATTATACTTGGTGTGTGAGCACTCTGTGTTAGGCAAGGGATTCAGGAAACGCGACTGAGTGGAGGTTAACTGTCCACACCCTTCATGCATGTATCTGGCTCGGGGGTGATTACGGACAAACTTGGAGTTTGTATCTAATCTATGGTTGGGAGGAACGTGGCTCTTCCAGTTACATTCGGTTTATAGGTTCCAGGTTCTTCATTAAAGCTCAGACTCTCTGCATTTCCTATTAATTTGTTTCTGTTATTAGGCTTCGTAAATTTATCAATTAGCTGGATGTATAAATTGTTGATTGAATAAGTTTATAGAAGTGTTATATTAGTACAAATTTTATGAATATGAGATCTCACCTTTTATCTTTATTTTCTTTTACTATCTGAGCAATGTTATACAATCGGGATCTCTATGAAACCTTTTCTTTAGTTAGATTTGAGAAATGAGAATGGTTTATTTAGTTTGAATCTGCTCATGTCGATTAACAAATTAAGAAGATATACTCGGCATGCAGGAAAGTTACCGAAGCTGTTTTTGTTTTATTATCCTGCTGAATCTGGTTTTCACTGCATGAGAACCTGGAATTGACCCTTATTTCTATTTCGTCATATTATTGTTAATTTCAGAGTATGGTGTAGATCAGAACTTGACGATTTCATTCAGCATACATTAAAAGAAGATTCCACCGACTGTGTGTATTAGATAATTTATAAATAACCAATTCATATTTGTTGACACCTTTATAAACAGCATA
This sequence comes from Larix kaempferi, assembly GCA_027924585.1. Classification (NCBI taxonomy): domain Eukaryota; kingdom Viridiplantae; phylum Streptophyta; class Pinopsida; order Pinales; family Pinaceae; genus Larix; species Larix kaempferi. The sequence continues at coordinate 1,477,225 of BSBM01000932.1, forward strand.
CTCAGATCTCGCTTGGCGAAACCCTTCACGAGGTATTAAAGAATGCATTATAGGTAGCTACTCCCTGGCTTGAATGCCTGAACATTTATAGACAAACTGTAACCACGATTTTTCTACTATCATGAAAACCCTAAATATTAACACTACGGATCTATCGTTAATCTCGTCAAAGACTTAAATATAAGTATGGGTATAGGGTAATTCTAGTGGAAAGTTTAAACCGATTTTTTTTAGTCTGCGTTTAACCCCACTCCTTAAAAAGATTTCGAGCTAGATTTATTATGGATGCCAGAAAAGTCAAATCGTTGTGTTCACTATCCTAAAAATTACAGTCCTGATCCACGAGATGTTCTAGTGAGAGAAATTTAATCACGGATTTAATTACTATTTTTCTGTACCGTAGAAGCTATTGACGAGCCAGTTTCTTAATGGCGAAATTGATTTCATATGCCATCATACCTCATAATAAATTATATATATATCCTTTAAAGTCGACGAGTTTCTGAAAAATTAAATCCATCCTATCTCGTCTATGAAGGATCTGTAGCGCGAGACAAAAGTTATTAAGACAAACTTACAGAGTTGATTATTTTATTTGCATTGTTTAGGGTTTCGAGTGGAGATTTTCTTCTCGAGAGGAGATGTAGAGAGGACGGTGTAGACGAGGCAAAACCCTAAAGTGTTGGGAGTGGTTAACAAGCAATTTCTGGTTTTACCCATCTATTCTCTTCATGGCTCGAATAAAATCATAATAAAATAGGTATCTACCCTATACAGGAAACTTTAAATCAGAAAGCATGCTGAGATCGACTTCCAGTATTTTAAATTACTAAACATTGCATATGGAACAGAAATCGTATCAGACATATCCATACTTCTATCAGAGAACAAGATTTAAGTATCCAACAACCGCAATCACTTAAAAGAAAACAGCCCAGGGGTTATGAACTCCCAGGTAGATCAAATACCATGCACTGTAATTCCTCGACATTAAGTTAGAATTTAAGGATGATAAAATAGAACCGTAACTTAAATATTAACCGGCCCAATACGTTCTTCCAAGGAGAAATCCTCGGGGAGGAATGAAATTTTTTAACAAAGTTTATTTTTACAATAAAGTCGTGGCAGGAAAGCCCTAAGCCACAGTGGAAATTAAAGACAGACTAACCAGGTCTTGAGACCAGCAATCTGTCTGCTGTCGAGGGAGGTCCTTTCCCCAAATTTTTCCATCACTTCGTGAAGGTGTAATGGGGAAATGCCACTTACCGAGCTAGCGAGGGTTCCTCTACGAATAGACATCTTCCGGGCTGGGAGGACCTACCAACAGAACACATAATAACCATTAGCAGATGACAGCAAATTGTTAAAACTTTAAAGAGAATTTAAAGAGATGTCTGGGGTTCGATGTTACCTCTGATTCAACAGTGTCTTTTCATGAGAAAGCTGCTGGAATGCGGTATTGACAGGGTACATCTCGTCCAGTTCGCTGAAGGCGTTATGCGAATTCACAAAAGGAAAGAACAACAAACGATTGGTATCGCCATGTTTGAATACAAACTCGGAGCTTCTCCCTATTACCAGGCAGTATGCTGTAGGAAGGATAGAAATTACAACTCGAGAAGAGTTGTGTATCCCTAGATAAACCGAGTAATCATGTCCGGGCACAAGTGGCACCTTTTCACTGTTCTTCATAAATGAAATCACATGACAGAGATTAATGCTGGAATCTTGAAATACGCAATCAGTACTGTATAGACTTTCCAACTGTAACACGCGTAGAGTTGATAGTACACCTCGGAAAGAATGTTGATAAATGCCAACTTTGGAATTCCTATACAGTGCGAATATGGGAAAGGGTTATGTGAACGTGGATTATGAAATTATTTTAAATTAAGTTATTATATGATTTAAAATCACAAATCTTTATGTTGAGAATCATACCTCCGGAAGGTCATATACAATCACCTTACGCTAGGCTAGAATAAGGTTCAATAAACGATCCCTTTGTCAAACAAAGCAAAATTATAATAGTATCCAAATACTATCGAGCATTATGGTAGGCCTTCGACGACCTAGGAATCACATTAAATTATCAGTTTAGAATCATCAAAGAGAGTATGGTGAATTATTCTCATTTCATGGGAAATAACTTTGTATGTTGAAAGAAATAACTTTGTATGTTGAAAGAGTGATGTTCCAAAGGAGGTTGCTTCTAATCACATCACTGTTGTAATGGTAGGGTATATTAGGACTATTGTTTGATTTAATTCAACACCGAACTGTAAATTAAGCTTTAAAAACATAAAAGTATGATGGTCCTAGTTACCTGCGTCATAAGTACAAATCAGAGTGTGTGAACAGACCTGCATTCCACGTTAAAACAGAGTTAGCCGCAGCTAAGTAAGTGGCATGTCCACTATGAGACCTTCTATCCAGTAGGAAACAAAAGGGTAAGAATATGAAAAATCCAGAGTAAAGGTTTCGTTAAATTATACATTGAACATCATAAGACAATTATCGTACGCATACAGTAAAAGAAAAAGGCACAATAAGAAAGGAAATATAAACAAAAAAAAAAAAATTTGTATGGAGATGTTACAGGCAACCCTGCCAAGGTATGTTCTTCCTCTCCCCGTTTGTTACAGGTCTCACCAGGGACTCAACATCTCATCAACAAAGGTATTTTCACCTGAAGGTGTCATGCAAACATTCAAAATATGTTCATATGATTTCATTCAGACAGTATGAAAGTGTTGCGATTACAGTTACACCAACAATTGGAAACTCGTAACCAGGTTACATATTTAGTTATTGTCACATTCACTTCTAGAGGACTTAAAATGTAAAAGGATAGATACATCATGATTATTTGGGTTTGGTAGACTTTGTTTTACCTACGGTGACATGTACATATTTTACTAGTATTAGAATTAACTTGCATCTCTTTTGCTCTCATTCAGCATCTATTGCAAGGACGGAAATTTTTTTAATTTTCTGCTATTTTTGGGACATTACAAGAGATCACGGATAATATCAAAATATTTGGGGTTGGTGGTAGAATTAAATGCAGCTCTACGATGTCACATGGACAATGCTACTAGCTATGCAGAGGGTTTTACCTTGGGTTTTACACCAACGATTGTTCATTTTCGTGGTTCTTTCGCTCTTGTTTGCTGTTGGATGCATTTGAGGGTTTCGTGCCCTGAACTAAGCTTGGCTCATGGTCAACGCACCATATGGGGTTTCATGTGCAGGGATGGAGACTGAATAAGAAGGTAATACTCATCCCTAGTTTGTGCTACATTTTCTGTTATATTTTAAATAACGCTTGAATAATGCTCTCAGGGTTTTGACTTCGTATGTTCATTTGTTTAGCAGGTAACTGTTGGCACTCCTCTTCTACATGGCTACTAGTTGATGGCCAGTACTCGACTTGATGGCATTGCATATGGTAAGTTCATAGTTCAGCATCCCTTATCCCCTCCTCTCGCCTCTATGGAGTGGTACTGTTTGTATTTGCTATGGGGAACTTCATGAGCCCGGTTTGGGTTTACTACAACACGTTTTGGGTTCCTCGAGGTCATTGTTGGATGGACCATTATGAAATGTATCTACTAGTTTTAATGGGAACGACATGGCCATGGAGGGTTTTAGTGTAAGCTTTGGCCATTTGGCTCAATGTTGAACTTTGTAGAAGTTGTTTGTAATATAATGCCCAATATAAATATGGGGTTTACATGTCTGTGGATTTCATTTTGAAAGGAACTTGGACCTATGAATAGAGGAAATGGCCTTCTACATAATTCTAGAAATCATTTGTATGTTTTCTAGTCTCTGCGTTTTCTTATGGGTGAGAGTAGTAATTTCGATTTCTGTGTTTGCTATCATTGCTTTGGTTTTGAAGGTTTTCGGTTGAGTATTTTATAATGGAAAATCGCGGTTTTGTCATGAATTGCGTTTATTATGAGCTAAGGTTGACTATGTCTGCTGTCTGGATGGAGAATAGGGAAAGTGTTGGCCTCTGGGTTTTCTATTAGAATTTGTATCGGTAATAAAGAAAGATGAAGATAACTAGTCTCTACGTTTTCTTTATGTGAATTAATGGTTTAAGAGTTTAGATCCTCCATGTGGCTATCGTGGCTCTATCTGTTGAACGGGTTTCCAAATATTCATTTTAAAATAGATGCTAGAACAAAGATGTGTTGGTAGGAGAAGCGAAACCCTTTTCTGGTCTTCTTACATGTCCATGGGTTTAACTTTGGTTCTTCTTGCTGCATTTTCTGGTAGTTGTTTTAAATGGGAGAAAAAGGCTTGAAGTATAAAAATAGAGGGATTCGATCCCTTACCTTGCATTTATATTTAAAGAATGGCTATATGTGTTTGCTAAATGGTAGTGAAAACGATTGGTTTGATGTGGATTTACTTCTGTGTATTACTATTTCACTGTTTGGGTACTTATAAGATAGCACAGTCTTCCTGAGATTCAACTTCTTGACTTTTATTTTCAATGGCTAAAAGTAATGTAGTGTAATGATATGAAATGCAGAAAATAAATAAGCTGTATCTGAATCTATGCTTTGAAATCGAAACCTCTTTGAAGTATCTGTTGCGATTAGTTGTAAGGTTTGACTGTTGGTTGAAATCGTAGAGATGTTTGATAAAGTGGAAGGTAGAATACCTTGGTTTGAAAGAGCATAAAATAATAATTACTGTTATTGTTTAACCTACGATTTGATGTGTAGTGAGGCTAAAAGATTCGATGTCTGGCTTGCTGCTTTTGTTTATTTCCATTTGATGATTCTTAAGCATAGAAAGAGTAATAATAAAAGAATCTAAAAGGCATAATTAATCTCTGCACTACGAATTGATAAAATGATTCAAACAGAAAACATAATTATTTAAAACATAATAACCCTAACCTAGAAGATAATATGGGAAAACAATGGGAGAGATGCATAGTGTTAGAATTCCTCCGAAAAAACATAGTAGGGTTCCTAAGTTTTCTGATGGGGTGTTTTCTAGCATAGGCTAGCTAGGCTAGGACTGCTAGACCCTCCACTAATTTCTAGGCAAAACCTCTAAGTTTGATAATATTTGGGTTAAGCTTTAAAACAATGTTGAACCATAAATTTTAGTCTAAAAGCCTAATTTAAATACCTAGCTGCCCATATAACTTGAACTGGTGAGTTAATAAGTCATACCTGGTTGTCTTGAAGTTTGACTTGCTCCTGTAGAGGCCTGCACACTCAAACAATAATTAGTGTAGAAATCTTCTGAGCTTAGCTAACCTGTTAGAGTGATACCTTAGATGGATAACTTTGGGGCTACCATGTTCCTCCCAACCATGACCCTTAGACCATTCCTGGTTCTAACTGGATCCCCCCGAGCTTGGTTCCAACATGCAATAAGAGATAGAGGCCTTAGGTTCACTGCTGGTTCAGATCTGGAAATATTAGGTGAGACTGCTTCAACTTCTTGGAGCATAAAACTTCTCTCTAATTACCATAAGAGAAAGATAATGAAAAAGAATTGATGATCCCCAAACTTGGGATCTTCCCTCTTTATGTAGGGGAGTCTTGAATTAGGACTATTGAAATAATTGGTTTCTTTAAATTAAATAATTAATATTTAAAATATATTATTTAATAAATAGCTAGTCTTTTTGCACTAGGACTTTCTCAATTGTTTTAACTATAAGTGATTTTTTATTTAAGCTCTTCATAATAATTATAATAACAATAATTATATTTCAACTTAACTATTAATACATCATTAATAATATTAAATGATGCATACAGTATATATAATAAATATATTTCATAAATAAATAAGAACAACATTATTATTAAAGCTCTTAATAATAATATTAGCCTTTAGGCCTTTCTGCATGTTATTCGTAGAAGATTACTATTAGTCAATCCATGCTTCAATTGGTGGTAATTATCTTTTATTTAATTATGTATCTTCACATGATACTTCTTTTAAACATTAAGGATATGGTCCAATTCTTTGGACTGTCTTTCGGTAAGCTTGGATAGGCACCTCTACTCTCTCTCTTGCATGTCAGATTCCCTCGTTTAACATGGTAGCTCTCACAGTATTTGATGATAGATAAAAGATGAATCATTTAATAAATTTAAATAAATGTGAAGAAAGTAAAAGTGCTATTCGGAGTCTTTCAGACTCAACACTTTGATATTTAGTAACCCTGAGTGCTCTTCAGAGTGTTTGAACTCAACACTTTCACATGGGCGTTACGCTAGTGCATTTCGAAAGCTTCCTACTCAACACTAGTGCTATAATGTGGTTGTGAGTCACATCTAGAATATTGAAGTGGCCTCGGATCTGGTATTCATTTATCAAGCTTGGAGTGCTTGAGGGCTTATGCCCAACACTCAATGTACCTCAGGGCTTACTCCCAATACATAAACATTCCTCTAGGTACATCGAGGCTTATGCCCAATACGTAGGTCATCTGTGTGTTTCTGAGTCCACGCTCAACACACCAAATAAGACATTCACGTAAAGATCATAGTTCTGCACAATAAATAACAAAAGATCATCTCAATATATTAGGGTTTGTACCCATATCAAAGCTAAAGAACATCAATAAAACATTAGGGTCTCCTCGCCCAGTATACATTCAAATAAAGAAGTCAGTCAGGGTCCATGCCCGATATGTCAATATATAAAAGAATAAATCATAGGTGCTGGGGCTCATGCCCAATACTCAAAATAAAACATATGTGTTGGGGTTGTGGCCCAATATAACAACAAAAATAGTTAGTCCAAAATTTGGGATATTACATCCCTCCCCACTTAGAAACAACACCGTCCTGATGTTTCTAGGGACTAGGAATGAGGTCATGAAACAAGGTGGGGTATGCCTCTTTCATGGTGGTCTCATTCTCCCAAGTAGCCTCATTTGGTCCAAAGTGCCTCCATTGCACTTTTAGCTGAGTAATGGTCCTCCTCCTAAACTGCACCTCTCTCCTTTCCAGAATGTGGAGTGGTTCTGGACTGAACTCCACTTCGGGCTCCACATATAATAAGTACCAATCAATTACATGTTTAGTATCGTATATATATTTCTTTAATAATGAAGCATGAAAAACATTACGAACTTTTATATGAGCTGGTAAGGCTAACTCATAAGCCACTGGGCCCTTTTTGGCCAGTATTTCAAAAGGTCCACAAAATCTTGGGGCTAGTTTCCCGCAACGTCCTAAGCTCAACGAGCTTCGTTTTGCCTTTATTTTTAGAAACACATGTTCACCGACTTGGTAGTATTTGTCTTTTCTTTTCTTGTCCGCATAACTCTTTTGGAGGTCTTGTGCTTCTTTCAAGTTCATTTGTACCTTGGAGACTAGTTGTTCCAAGTCTTTTAGTAGGTTGGGTCCTAACATAAGTCTATCTACTGGACTATCCCAAGTCATGGGTGTCCGACATTTCCTGCTGTAGAGTACCTTGAAAGGACTCATTTTGGCCAAGGTTTGATAACCGTGGTTGTACGCAAACTCTGCGAGCGAAAAATAATCTTCCCACTTAGTGGGGTTGTTCATGACGTACATTCTCAGCATGTCCTCCAGAATTTGGTTTACTCGTTCCATTTGTCCGTCAGTTTGGGGTGGTACGTAGTACTGAATTGTAATTGTGTCTCCAAATCGGAGATTAATGCTCTCCAGAAGTTGCTAGTGAACTTCGTGTCTCGATCGGAAATGACTACCTTGGGTATCCCATGCAATCGAAATATCTCCTTCAAGAAGATGTCCGTGATGTGCACTACTTTGTAGGTAGATTTTACAGCTATGAAATGGGATGCTTTAGACATCTTGTCTACCACTACAAAGATGGAGTTGTTCTGTTTCTTACTCTTGGGTAAACCTGTAACGAAGTCCATACTTATTACCTCCCACTTACATTCCGGAATGGGTAGAGGTTGAAGTAATCTAGAGGGGTGTTGGTGTTCTGCTTTGACCAGTTGGCACTCCTAAAATTTCGTGATGAACATGGCGATGTCAACTTTCAACTTAGGCCAAATGTAATGTTTCTTTACTGTCGATATCATCTTTTGATATCCGGGCTGCACTGAATAGGGTTTCTGGTGGAATTTAGTGAGGATGTTTGATCTAATGTCTCTACTCTTTGGGATGTAAAGTCGCTCTTTCGACCACAGTAGTCCCGGCTTGTCTATCTTATATTCCTTCTGGTGTTGGAATAGTCTGTCCTCCTAGATCTTTGCAAGGATTTTCGTGTAGTAACGGTCACTCTTACATGTCATTTGAATCTTGTGGTGTAAATCTGAGTCGGTTTGACTCACCATGATCTCGTAAAGCATATGTGCTCACTGGCTCAAGGCGTCTGCAATCTTGTTTTCCTTTCCCTTAGTGTGCTTTAGTTCGAAATGATACTCACTAAGGAAGGCTAACCATCTGGCCTGCCTAGTGTTTAGGTCGGGTTGGTCAAAAAGGTACTTCAAACTCATGTTATCAGTCATCAGTAGGAATTTCTTTCCCATAAGATAATGTCGCACATCTTCAATGCATGGATGATGGCGGCTAGATCGAGATCGTGCGTAGGGTATTTTTTCTCATGTTCTTTCAATTTCCTTGATTTGTAGCAGATGGAAAAGTTATCTTGCATAAGGATTCCCCCGAGTCCTTCCTTGCTTGTGTCTGTGCAAACAACGAAGTCCCCATTGGGATCCGCAATATGCAAAATCGGTGCACTAATCAATATTTGCTTCAACTTTTGAAAACTTTCTTCGCACTTATCTGTCCAGATAAACTTGTTTTCCTTCTTCTATAAGGCAGTCATGGGACATGTAATCCAAAAAAAGTTCTCAATGAACTTTCGATAGTAGCCGGCTAAACCTAAAAACGATCTTATATCGAATACGCACATAGGTATGGGCCATTCTTCAATAGCTTTTACCTTTTCAGGGTCGACGGCTATTCCCTTCTCGGAAATGATATGTCCTAAGTATTGAATCTGGGGTTTGTATAAATCACACTTACTAAACTTTGCGTACAATTGGTGTTCCCTTAGTATATGTAAAACAATTCGGAGGTGTTCCTCATGTTCTACTTCATTCATGGAGTAGATCAAAATGTAGTCAATAAATACTAAGACGAACTTATCAAGGAATTTACTAAAGATGATGTTCATCATACACATAAAGTTGGCATGTGCATTCGTCAACCCAAAGGGCATTGCTACGAACTCGTAGTGGCCGTAATGGGTTCGAAATGTGGTTTTGTTGATATCCTCATCACGAATTCGCACCTGATGGTATTCGGATCATAAGTCGATCTTCGAGAATATCTTCTCTCCTCCGAGTTGGTCGAACAAGTCGTCGATTCTAGAGAGTGGGTAGTGGTTCTTAATGGTCATCTTGTTGAGTTGGTGGTAATCGATGCACATTCACATCGTTCCGTCCTTCTTCTTGATGAAGAGTATCGGTGCTCCCCAAGGGGATACACTCGATCGAATGTACCCCTTGTCTATTAACTCTTGTAATTGAAGCTTGAGCTCCACCAACTCGGGTGTGCTCATGCAGTAAGGGGCTTTGGAAGCTGGCACTGACCTGGGTGTTAGTTCAATGGAAAAGTCTAAGTCCTGTTTGGGTGGTAACCCCGGTATCTCCTTAGGAAATACGCCATTGAACTCTACGAGGACTGGGAAGTCTTCGATCTTCTGTTCCCTATCTTTCTCTATATTTTGGATGTTGACAGAAAAGAGTTTACAACCATTCCTGATACATGTATTTGCTTGTAAGGCAGAGATTTGCCTTATGGACACTTTCTTAGGGATACCCTGAATCGTCTTCTGATTCCCTTGCTCATCGCTGTAGAGTAAGGATTTGTTTAAGCAGTCAAGTAGGACAGGGTGTTCTTCTAACCAATCCATGGCGATAAGTACATTGTACGAACCTAGGGGTGGAATGTTTAATTCTAACCTCGTTGGAAAACCGTTTAAGTCTATCTTACAAGTTTTAACTAAATCAGAGACCTTTCATTTGGTACCGATGGCTAGTTGTACCAGCCACTATTTCTTGTGATGCTCTTAGTTCAACTTACAAGTGCCCACTATCTTAGGGGAGATATAACGTCTGCATGCACCGGGGTCTATTAAAATTGAAATGGTTGTGTTTGAGATCTTACCCTCAATTTCAACCATGCTGGCTTGGAGATATGCCTGTCGGCCATAAAGAGCGGCATAAATCCTAGGTGTCTTTAACATGTCTCCTACGGTAGGTTCTTCTTGGACGTTGTGTAAAACTCCATCCATTTTGTTGGGGCAGTCTCTGTAGTAGTGGGGCCCTTGGCATTTCCAACAAGAAACAGTTGGTGAGACAGCTTTTGTCCCTTTGTTGAAAGCTATCCCATGGACAAGTGGTGGGGGTGCACTTAGTCGGGCTTGAGGTCGGTTGAAGCCTCTATTGGGTGGAAACCTGTTGTTATGTTTCTGGTAAGGTGGAGGTCTAAAATCCGGTCTGCGATTGTCCGAGAAGGTTCTGAACCTATCTCTGTTTCTGTTGATGTTATCATTCCTTGGTTGTCGGTGTTCATAACACAGTCTTTCTTTATGTAAGGTCACATCAAGGGTTTTGGGCATGTCAAACTCTATATTTTCTCTAAAGTTTGGTGGAAGCCCTCCCAAGAACTATTGTATCTTGACCTTTTCATCTTTGATGTATGGAACATAGTGCAACAAGTCTAAAAATCTGTTTATGAATGCCTCCATGGTTAGGTAGCCCATTTTCAACTCATCAAAATTCCTTAATTTTCTTGTCAAAGAATCTTTTAGACATATATTTGTCCTGAAATATTCTGCTGAAAGTATCCCATGTTATGTCTCTCATTTCTTATCCTTTGGTGTGTTTCGAGTACCGCCACCATCTGGCTACTTTACCATTCAGGTTGTATATGGCTAGTCGGGCTTGCATTTAAATGGAGTAATTATGAACTTTGAAGTACTTATTCATTCCTAGCAGCCACTCGTTAGCCTTCTCTCTGGATTTAATATCTCCGTCATATGTTAGGGCTTTTATCTCTCTGAATTCTTCTTGTAAACTGTCGTCACTTTTCCTCCTTTTCTTGCAAGGAGGTGGTGATCCTTCATCGTTGGAAGAGTTCTTACAATCCTCTTCCATTGATTCATGTATGTGTTCTCCTTGCTCTTCTCCCTTAGGGCTGGCAGTCCTCTTTGTGTGATTGTTTCCCTTTTTAAAGGTGTTGACTAAGAGTGTGGGATGTCCGTGGCGTTTTTCCCTTGTTAAAGTCTGAAGAAGAGATTCATTCATAGCTTGTTGTTCTCGTCTTTCTTGCATGTTGTCATCTCTGAAACTTTGGAATTATGCATGTAGGTTTTGCATGGATTTCATTAAATCCGAGTTGAGTTCCACCACAATTTCTTGCTCTCATGGTGGAGAGTTCAGATTTCCATATATGCTGCTACCCCCCTTCTGCATTCATTTTCAGACAATGACTGTACCTGCAATGTCATATAAGTGTTAAGAACATAAAATATGTTAGTTTATTTTTCACATAAAAAAAATAACAAATTCATAAATGTAGGTTTCTATATACTGAGTATCTGTAGCGGATGTTCTGTTTTTAATGAGTCCAATAGGTCACTTAGTTTTGTAGTTGGGCTCTGATACCACTTGTAATGTCCCTAAAAATAGTAAAAATTTAAAATTTTTCCATCACTGGAATGAACTATTTAGGAGGTGATTATTTGTAAATTGAATTCAGCACTGATAAGAACATACTACACCAATACTTATTTGCGACATTTGAAGGGTCTCAGTTTCCTATGTATCATGGTCTTACTGGTTGTTATTCCTACATCTTTGCAGAAGCGATGTAATGAGTAGAAATGTAATTTCTGTCGCAAGTGTACAAATGTTAGAGTAAAATAATAAAAATCTCCTTCTTATTGCTTTAAGAGTTTGTGTGCATATATATGAAAGTCTAACTGATAATTAAGGTGAGATGGACCCATGTTGGTGACAGTTGAGGCCCATGATGAGACGCTTGGTCTTTCAAGGGAAAAAGTACCCTGGAAGAGCTGCCGAGAGGTAGGGTGTAAGAAATGGAAACTTCTGACTTACTTAAAGAGTTTCGCTAATGCATTCAATTTGTACTTTGTTTGCAGGTGTACCTACGAAGGAATCTACCTAGGGTGCTTACTTCATATTTCTAGCAATTACTTAAGCCTAAAGCGTGTGATGTTTGAAGGTTGGCACCTTAAAAGCCTTGATGGACTTTGCAATACTTGTTGAACTTGCAATACTTGTTGACCTTGCAATTACTTGTTGGCACTATGTAATACTTGTGGTCTTTGCAATACTTGTTGTGTTTACAATACTTGTTGATCATGAATGACTCTACTACTATAGAGATCAGGGATAATATCGAAATATTTGGGGTTGGTGGTAGAATTAAATGTAGCTCTACGATGTCACATGGCCAACCCTGTGAGCCATGCATAGGGTTTTCCCTTGGGTTTTACACCAACGATTGTTCATTTTCGTGGTTCTTTTGCCCTTGTTTGTTGTTGGATGCGTTTGAGTGTTTAATGCCCTGACCCAAGCTTGGCTCATGGTCAGCGCACCATATGGGGTTTCATGTGTAGGGATGGAGACTGAGTAAGAAGGTAATACTCATCCCTGGTTTGTGTTACGTTTCCTGTTATATTTTAAATAACGCTTGAATAATGCTCTCAGGGTTTTAACTTTGTATGTTCATTTGTTTAACAGGTAAATGTTGGCACTCCTCTTCTACGTGGCTACTAGTTGATGGCCAGTACTCAACTTGATGGTGTTGCATATGGTAAGTTCAGAGTTCACCATCCCTTATCCCCTCCTCTCGCCTCTGTGGAGTGGTACTATTTGTATTTGCTATGGGGAACTTCGTGAGCCTGATTTGGGTTTACTGCAACATGTTTTGGGTTCCTAGAGGTCGCCATTGGCTAGACCATTGTGAAATGTATCTATTGGTTTTAATGGGGATGACATGGCCCTGGAGGGTTTAAGTGTAAGGTTTGGCCATTCGGCTCAATGTTGAACTTTGTAGAAGTTGTTTGTAATATAATTCCCAATATAAATATGAGGTTTACATGTCTGCGGATTTCGTTTTGAAAGGACCCTAGACCTGTGAATAGGGGAAATGGCCTTCTGCATAATTCTAGAAATTATTTGTATGTTGTCTAGTCTGTGCGTTTTCTTATGGGTGAGAGTAGTAATTTTGATTTCTGTGTTTGCTATCGTTGATTTGGTTCTGAATGTCGTCGGTTTAGTATTTTATAATGGAAAATCGTGGTTTTGTCATGATCTGAGTTTATTATGAGCTGAGGTTGACTCTATCTAATGTCTGGATGAAGAATAGGGAAAGTGTTGGCCTCTGCATTTTCTACTAGAATTTGTACCGGTAGTAAAGAAAGATGATGATAACTAGTCTCTGCGTTTTCTCTATGTGAATTAATGGTTTAAGAGTTTACCTCCTCCATGTGGCTATTGTGGCTCTGTCTGTTGAATGGGTTTGCAAATCTTCATTTTAAAATAGCTGCTAGAACAAAGATGTGTTGGTAGGAGAAGCGAAACCCTTTTCTGGTCTTCTTACATGTCCGTGGGTTTCACTTTGGTTCTTCTTGCTGCATTTTTTGGTAGTTGTTTTCAATGGGAGAAAAAGGATTGAAGTAGAAAAATAGAGGGATTCGATTCCTTGCCTTGCATTTATGTTTAAATAATGGCTATAAGTGTTTGCTAAATGGTAGTGAAAACAATTGGTTGGATGTGGATTTACTTCTATGTATTACTATTTCACTGTTTGGCTACTTATAAGATAGCAGGGTCTTCCTGAGATTCGACTTCTTGACTTTTATTTTCGATGGCTAAATGTAATGTAGTGTAATGATACGAAATGTAGAAAATAAATAAGCTGTATCTGAATCTATGCTTTGAAATCGAAACCTCTTTGAAGTATCTGTTGCGATTAGTTGTAAGGTTTGACTGTTGGTTGAAATCATAGAGATGTTTGATAAAGTGGAAGGTAGAATACCTTGGTTTGAAAGAGCAGAAAATAATAATTATTGTTATTGTTTAACCTACGATTTGATGTGTAGTGTGGCTAATAGATTCGATGTCTTGCTTGATGCTTTTGTTTATTTCTATTTGATGATTCTTAAGCATAGAAAGAATAATAATAAAAGAATCTAAAAGGCAGAATTAATCTCTGCACTATGAATTGATAAAACTATTCAAACAGAAAACATAATTATTTAAAACATAATAACCCTAAGCTAGAAGATAATATGGGAAAACAATGGGAGAGATGCACAATGTTATAATTCCTCCAAAAAACCATAGTAGGGTTCCTAAGTTTTTTGATGGGGTGTTTTCTAGCACAGGCTAGTTGGGCTAGGCCTGCTAGAACCTCTACTGGTTTCTGGGAAAAACCTCTAAGTTTGATAATATTTGGGTTAGGATTTAAAACAATGCTGGACCATAAATTTTAGTCTAAAATCCTATTTTATATACCTAGCTTCCCATATGACTTGAATTGGTGATTTAGTAAGTCATACCTGGTTCTCTTGAAGTTTGACTTGCTCCTGTAGAGGCCTGCACACTCAAAAAATAATTAGTGTAGAAATCTTCTGAGCTTAGCTGACCTATTAGAGTGATTCCTTAGCTAGATAAATATGGGGCTACCATGTTCCTCCCAACCATGACCCTTAGACTGCTCCTGCTTCTAACTCGATCCCCCCGAGCTTGGTTCAAACATGCAATAAAAGATAGAGGCCCTAGGTTCACTGCTGGTTCAGATCTGGAAATATTAGGTGAGACTGCTTCAACTTCTTGGAGCAGAAAACTTCTCTCTGATTACCATAAGTGAATGATAATGAAAAAGAATTGATGATCCCCAAACTTGGGATCTTCCCTCTTTATGTAGGGGAGTCTTGAATTAGGACTATTGAAATAATTAGTTTCTTTAAATTAGATAATTAATATTTAAAAGATATTATTTAATAAATAGCTAGTCTTTTTGCACTAGGACTTTTTGAATTGTTTTAACTATAAGTGATTTTTTATTTAAGCTCTTCATAATAATTATAGTAACAATAATTATATTTCAACTTAACTATTATTACATCATTAATAATATTAAATGATGCATACAGTATATATAATAAATATATTTCATAAATAAATAATAACAACATTATTATTAAAGCTCTTAATAATAATATTAGCCTTCACGCCTTTATGCATGTTATTCGTAGAAGATTACTATTAGTCAATCCATGCTTCAAGTGGTGGTAATTATCTTTTTATTTAATTATGTATATTCACATGATACTTCTTTTAAACATTATGGATACGGTCCAATTCTTTGGATGGTCTTTCAGTAAGCTTGGATAGGCACCTCTAGTGTCTCTCTTGCATGTCAGATTCCCTCATTTAGCATGGTAGTTCCCGCAGTATTTGGTGATAGATAAAATATGAATCATTTAATCAAATTAAATAAATGTGATGAAAGTAAAAGTGCTATTCAGAGTCTTCCAGACTCAACACTTCGATATTTAGTAACCCTGAGTGCTCTTCAGAGCCCTTTAACTCAACACTTTCACATGGGCATTATGCTTGTGAAATTCCAGAGCTTCCTACTCAACACTAGTGCTAGAATGTGGTTGTGAGGCACATCTAGAATATTCAAGTGGCCTTGGATCTAATATTCATTTATCAAGCTTGGAGTGCTCCAAGGCTTATGCCAAACACTCAATGTACCTCAAGGCTTACTCCCAGTACATAAACATTCCTCTAGGTACATTAGGGCTTATGCCCAGTACGTAGGTCATCTGTGTGTTTCTGAGTCCATGCTCAACACACCACATAAGCCATTCAGGTAAAGATCATACTTCTGCACAGTAAATAACAAAAGATCATCTCAATATATTAGGGTTTGTACCCATCTCAAAGTTGAAGAACATCATCAAAACATTAGGGTCTCCTCACCCAGTATACATTCAAATAAAGAAGTCAGTCAGGATCCATGCCCTATATGTCAATATATAAAATAATAAATCGTAGGTGCTAGGGCTCACGCCCAATACTCAAAATAAAACATACGTGCTAGGGCCGTGGCCCAATATAACAACAAAAATAGTTATTCCAAAATTCGGGATATTACAAAAGTATAAGTCCAGGTTGGTGGCTAAAGGATTCTCTCAATTCCATGGAGTGGACTACACAGATACATTCGCACCTATGGAAAAGATGAACTCAATCAAAATATTTTTTGACATTGCAGCTTCCAAGCAATAGGAGGTTCATCACATTGATGTGAAGAGTGCATTTATTCATGGGGATGTTGATGAGGAGATATATATGCAGCATACTGAAGGTTTCATTCATGATCCTTCACTTGTGTGCAGGTTGAAGAAGTCCCTCTATGGTCTCAAGCAAGCTCCTAGAACTTGGTATGCCACTAGATGGACAATTTTCTACTATCACAAAGGTTTGAGAGATGTAAGTCTGATACAAATGTTTACATGAATCATTTTAGTGATATTATTTTGATTATTCTATTGTATTTTGATGATCTATTTATCACTAGTAGCTGCACCAAAGAACTAGGCTCGGTTAAAGCTACATTGCATAGTGCATTTGCCATGACCCATCTAGGATTGTTGAAACAATTTCTAGGTTTGGAGATTGATCAAACTATTGGTGGGATCCCTATTTCAAAATCAATATATGCTTCAGATATGCTACAGAAGTTCAAAATGGATGAATGTAAGGATGGAAATTTTCCATTCCTTTCGGGAGTTAAGCTCAATGATTGGGGTTCTTCACCATTGGTTGATAGTTCATTGTATAGACAACTAGTTGGGAGCTTGCTATATCTCACACACTCTTGACCATAGTTGCATTATGTTGTAGGAGTTGTTCCAAGAAACATGCAAGACCCTCATGAGGTCCATTGGAAGGCTACCAAAAGGATCTTGAATTATGTGGAGGGTACCAAGAAGTTTGTGATACACTATGCAATTGGTTCATCACTTGAAATAGTTTGTTTTACTGATTCTGATTGGGATGGAGATAGTACTGATCGAAAGTCTACTTCTGGTTATGTGTTTATGCTTGCACATGGTCCCATTTGCTAGTCTATCAAGAATCAATACACCATCTCCTTATCTTCAGCTAAGGCTGAATACAGGGGACAAGTGAATGCAGCTACACAATGTGTGTGGTTGCAAGGAATTCTTGGAGAGTTTGTATTTGTGTTTGATTCACCCACGGTCATTTGGTGTGATAATCATAGTACAATCAAGATTTCCACTGATCCAATACAGAGGAAGAGGACCAAGCACATAGAGATTCACATGCCCTACATTCGAGGCCTCATGCATGACCAGATTATTGCCTTGCAGTATTTCCCATATTATGAGCAAACTATTGATATCTTCACCAAGAGTTTCATTGAGAAGACCTTCACTTACATTAGATCACTCCTTGGGGTGAGTGATTCATGGTGAAGAGTGGTTTATTTTCCATATATGTTTTATTTCCATTTTAGAGGGGAGGTTTTATTTTCCATGTGGTTTTCCTCCTTACGTTGGTTACATGGACTAATAAAAATTGTTGTTGTAAGAGGTGACTTGAGCCTTAGTTTCCAAGGCCTCATTTTTTATTATTGGCTACATAAGTCTAGCTTATGGGGAGTGTCAGAACATTTACACCTTAGGACCTTAGTCATACCTCAATTTGTTGATTAATTGGTCTAAAATAAGGTTAATGATGACAATCCAAGGTTGTTAGAAGTTAGTTGGGGAAATTATGACACAATCCACCACTTCTAGGAGAAAATATGGCCAAACTAGCTGTTCGGCTCCCTATTAATGGGCACCTCCAGCATTTATTACCACCTCTTCAGAAAAGGCACCCTTTTTCCCTATTTTAAGGAAACTGTGTTTGACTTAGGGCTCCCATGAAATGTATGTGGACATTTTGCCCCTTTCTTGGTTGTTTTGACCTATCATTGGCCACCTAACCTCCACCAAATCTTATCCACCACATGCGTGATCCTCATTTATGAATTCCCATGCCTATCCAATGTTCACATTGACAATTCATACATGTTTGCGGTGATTTGGAAGCCTATTGGTCAACCTAGGGGGGATTGAGGTCCAATGTAAGATATCCACTTGTAGCTTCATCCAAAGGAAAATGAATTCTCCCAAATGTTATGTAATGGTGTTCACAACTCATTTCTGGGTTGGACAGTTATACTAAACCTGCTATTTGATCATTTGTGTCTGTAATTTGATCATTTGTGGCTGGGTTTTGATCATTTGTGTGTCCAGAATTCTTTTTGCACTATTTTTCTACATACTTAGCCAAATTTCATGATTGTGAGGTAATATTTATCTAGTTGTCCTTGCCGTGAGTTAGATTTCAAAGTATTCACAATTCCATGAGCCTAAGGACCAATAAAATGGAAACATGTGTACTACGAAAGTGAAAAACAATGTTGGCATGTACATATAAGAATGATTGAAAGACATGTCGCAAGCCCAACATATACCACATTGTCATGGATGATGTTAACAAGTCTAATTAAAAATGACTCATTGGATAGATGGAAAAATCACATCTCATTGCATGTCATCATGACGTCCACATATGTGAAATCGATTGGTAGGAATACATAACAACTTCAAGTTATGCCACATGATAGATTTGGAAAGGTAATGTGAGAGGTCATGTTTCAACAATGCAATAATTCCTCTAAATTCTTGAATCAAATCTAGGTTAGTAACCATGACAACATTAAAGGTCTTCCATCTCAATATTAAAACAACTTGCATTGCTTACTCAATAGTATGAGGGTGAAGGATAAGTACCACCTGGCACCTCAAGGGTGACACATGCCATATCAAGGGTACCACATCAACATGATGCTATCAACTATTTGGAGTTGGTAAGATGTTATTGATTTAACTATCTAATCGTCTATGTTGCTAACACCAACTTCATATGTTCACCCTCAACCACTAGGATGTTAACTTGGAAGTTCCATGTTGCTGACCTAGATTCTATTTGCAACATAAATCCTTAAATATTCATAGAGTCCAAAAACCCAAAATATTATAGAACCCAATATAATCTAGTGGTGAGTGCATGAAAAAGGTTGCACACCCTATGTACATGAGCATCAAAAATTTCTTGACCCTACCCTAAACATGTGTCATACTTTATTTTGTCTTAGTTTTTCTAATATGGTAAATTTTTATGCATTTGTTTCCTTACTTCCACCTCTTGCACCATGGACTCAAAATATGATGGAATACAATAAATATTGAAGTTGAGTCCAAGGATAAAAATGTGCAACATAATAGATCATAAGAGCTTGAATTTTCCTAGTTACTGAAATCTGAAGGGAATATGGTGTTGGTGCATTTGCTGGTCAACTGTCTATTTTAGTGCACTTGTTGTTAATTACCTCAATGATTTCATGCACATTGAGAAAATTAAGATTACTTATCTTTGCATTAATTGATTTCCCTTTCTTTATGGAGATATTCATGGAATTCACAACTTTTGAAAATGTTTCCGTGATCTATAAAGAATTCTCATTTTATTTTCTTTTTTTTTAAAGTGAGAAAATGGGAGTTCAATTAATGGGACAGAGCAATTTGTACTAAGTAATCTAGTTTTTATTTCTTTGTTATGCACTCTTCTCTTTATTCTAGCTCTTCTATAGATTTTGTAGTCATAGATGACATGAATATATAACCATATGCAACATGGATCTATAGCTTGGTTATGTAACCAAACCTCACATGGTATGAATGTTAAAGACTATCTAGATGATAGTTTCATTGTAGAAGTTTTTTTCTTCACATGCCAAGTATGCTCTTCTCTTTCATCTCTAAATCATTTGAAGAATTGAAAATGTTGAAGAAAAAGTATGTTCATGGTGGGTGGGTTCGGGGGGGAGGTAAGTCACAACATGATTTTTCAATACACCCTAATTGGAGGTTAACAAAATATCCCACCACCTGAGTTAGAGAAAATCCACTGAAGACTACTTTGTATAGTCACTCTTATTGATATAGAAATTTGAGAAGGTGAATCTAGGAAACTATTCAGAGACATTGGGAAATTTTCACACATGAAACACAATTGTTTTTGTTTCATTGAGGGTCCTCTTCTATTAAGAATAAAAATACATTGTTATCTAGATATACAAGTTCCTCCCACATCCTTCTATATAGAATTACACTGTTTTATGTTTATAGCAAATCCATTAAACTACAAAAGTATTTGTTATGTAGAAGTGGGACACCTCTTTAGCGCAATGGATTAAATTCATGTTCCCCTTGTCACTCCATTCAACTATGATGAGTGGAAAATTCAAAATCCTATTTTCTGTAAGGAGAAAAGGACTGTTGGAAAGGGTTTTCGGATGGTCCACGGTCAGCTTTTTTGTTGTCGACGTTCCGAATCCCAAGCTGGATTCATCATAAGGATAGAATATGGTGTAGAAAGGTTTCCAACCAGCGTGTAAGTAGTTAGGGATGCCCGATCATATCCCCTTCTCCCTTCATCTTCCAATTCTAAATACTAATAATTTCAACAACAAAAAATCAATAAATTCATTCAAATCTCACGCTTATTACTAAAAATATTCATTTTTGATGTTTATTACTAAAATTATTCATTCACAATTGATGCTCTTTACTAAAATTATTGTAATAATATTATTAATCTTATTCATAACCCCAAATATTCATCATAATAGTTTAAGTAATAATCAACAAATAGTTCAAGTAATAATCTTTATGATAAAAACATGAAACCCTAATTAATTAAATAATACTCTTAAAACGATAGGACTTCATCATAAGTGTTATTAATAACATCAATAATTTAATAATTCAAACTAAAGGATCAAATACTCAAAAAGATAATCAAAATTATTGCAAAATAATTATTCAAACTAATAATTATTGTGAACTAAAGATAATTATTAGTAATAAGATCCTTACTAATGATAAGTTATTATTACTTATTACTCAAAAGATTTATTAAAAGATTATCAATAAGTATTAATAAAATTATTTATATATAGGTCTCATATCATTAATAATTATTAATAATTATTATTTATATATATAGGTCATAGGTCTCATTAATAATTATTAATATGTAATTATAGTCGTTATACAATCAAAATGAATAATTATTAGTGATAAGAAATTCCAGGAAAATTTTTACAAAATTATAACCAATAGACAAGTCGGAGGCTAGGTTAGTGATAGTGACCAAAGACTGAGATTGTAGCAGAAACATACCTGATTTTATCCATTCCCTTCCTTGTTGATTAGAGGTAGCCATCTCTTGCTTATTTCAAGTCCCCCATCTCTATTTAGGTTGTTCGGGTGCTTCATGATTTCCAAGGCCTCTCTCACCCTTCGTTTGTAGTAGTAGTCCTCAACCGCGAGTAGCTCCGTGTTTTCTAGGCAGACATGGTGTTTTGTTTTGAGAGAATGATCTACGAGTGCGAAGGTGTTTGTCTTCTCTCTCCTTATGTCAGCTCCGTGTTCTTTCAATCTAGTTTGAAAAGAACGACCCGTCTCTGCTATATAGCTCCTTCCACACGAACAATCTACCTTGTACACCCTTTATATTGGTGCCAATCAACCTTGTCTTTCACCATCCTCATTTTCTGTCTAATGGTATCCATAGGCCTGAAGGATGTCCATACTTCTTTTTTCTTCAATACCCTTGCAATTTTGTTCATTACACCTTGGATGTAAGGGAGGAAGGCCTTACCAGTCTTTCTCTCCTTTGTGTGTTGAGTCCGTTTTTCTTCTTTTTTCATTGCCTTATGGATGTCCTTATTCTTGTATCCCAGGCTCCTGAAGATAGAGGTCAAGTAGTCTTTCTCTTTTTCCAGATGTTCCTTGTCATATATGCAGAAAGATCTCATGGCTAAGGTGTTGATTACCCCAATTTTCTAAGAAGGGTGGTGGTATGAGTGAGCGTGAAGGTAATTTTCCGAGTGGGTTTTCTTTCTATAGACACCATGGCTGAGGGTTCCATCATTCTTTTTCTTTATTAGCACATCAAGGAAGGGGATGCTCCCATCCTCTTTAATTTCCATAGTGAACTTTATGTCCTCCGAAAGCTGGTTAAGATGCTCATAAAATTTGTTCAACACGTTAACCCCATGGGGCCATCTCACATTGGTATCATCCACATATATTTTCCACCTTGCAGACTATAATGGGAACAAGTGAAGGGCCTTCTTTTCAAAATGTTCCATAAAGAGATTAGCCACAATTGGTGACAAAGTGGACCCCATTGCTACTCCGCTAGTCTGCTCATAGAAATCACCTCTAAAGCTGAAGAAGGTGGATCGGGGGCATACTTCTGCCAGCTTTGCAATTCCTGGATCCACAAATTCAAATAACACCTGCACTGCTTCATTTAGGGGGATTTTGGTAAATAGACCCACAACATCAAATCTTATTAGCAAGTCATGTGCATCTAATTTTTCCTCCTTGATAATCTTAATGAAATCCCTGGAGTCTTTGATAAACAAGTCGGTATTCCCCACGAGTGGGCTTAATAAATTGGCTACATATTTGGCAAGGTGGTAGGTTGGGGAACCAATTGTATTCACAATCGGTTTGAGAGGAACCACTTCCTTGTGAATATTTGGTAGGCTGTATATTCTGGGCGTGATATCGTTGCTTGGAATGAGGCGTTTCTTAATCCTCTCTTCAATGTTGGATTCTTTAATGGCTTTTCTTACCTCTTTTGTAACCCTAGAAATTGGATTTCCAGGTAACGTTTTATAGCTCCCACTGGTTTCTAGGTGTTCTATCATATTCTTATTGTAGTCCTCTCGGTTCATAACCACCATGGCCCCTCCTTTATCCGCCTTGAGGACTACGATCGTTTCATTGTTTCTTAGGTTTCTAAGGGCTCCACCCTCCTCCTTGCTTAGGTTATCTCTTGGAAGCTTGTATTTTTTCAAGATCATTGCGCAGTCCAATATCACGCCCTCCTTTTCTTGTTCGGATAGCGTTTGGATGCTATCCTCCACGCTACAAATGATGTTTTCGAGAGGAACGTGTTTGGGGGATGGGGAAAATCCTAGGACTTTCTTGAGGAGGCTTACTGTACTTCTGTCTATCTCTATGTTGGATAGATTAACAAGAAGTTTATTGTCATTACGGTTCTGGTTCTAGTTCAAGAGATCAACCTCCTCATTGCGTTGGTTTCGAGCAAGGCTACCAAATTTTCTTTTATGCTTGCTGACAGTTTCACGCATTTCTTCTATAATGGCAGCGCCTACGATGGTTTCACACCTTTCCTCTACAATTCCAGCGCCTATTTCTTCTACGATGGTAGCGCCTATTTCTAGCCCTAAATTGCACATATTAACAGCTAGAGAAATGTCATTACGGTCCAGGTATCGGTCAGCTGCCTCTCTACATTCGTTTCTTTCAAGGTTATCAAATTTTATGTTCTATTTAGTCACAGCCTCACGCCCTTCCTTCTTGTCTACGATGGCAGCCCAGGCATCTATTTTTTTCCAAATGTCCCATCTAATCATACTCGACACCTGTAGGTGGAGGTATAACTCCTTTCGAGAGCAGTTAGCTAACGCAGCTCTCACTCATCCGATTTCTCCACAGATTAGGTTAAGGCTAAGCCTCGTAAACAATGTGTTGTTTCTCTTATTTCTGAGATGGTGATTCACCACAGCAAACCTCGGGATTAGGCCATTTTCTCTGCATCTCTTTAAGAATGTTAGATCAACAACTTATTTCCCAATTTTAATTCTTAGTCTCTCCAAAAGATGGATGTCATCATAGGTTTTCCTACCATACAGGTTTGTGATTAAGGATTTTAGGTTTCCGTGGTTTGCAGTGTTGGAAAGGGTTTTCGGATGATCCACGGTCAGCATATTTGTTGTCGACATTTCCTATCGCAAGCTGGATTCATCATTAGGACAGAATATTGTGTAGAAAGGTTGCTAACCAGGGTATAAGTAGTTAGGGATGCCCGATCATATCCCCTTCTCCCTTCATCTTCCAATTCTAATTACTAATAATTTCAAAAACAAATTCAATAAATTCATTCAAATATGAGGCTTAGTACTAAAAATATTCATTCACAATTGATGCTCTTTACTAAAATTATTGTAATAATATTATTAATCTTATTCATAACCCCAAATATTCATCATAATAGTTTAAGTAATAATCAACAAATAGTTCAAGTAATAATATTTATGATTAAAACATGAATGATGTTCCTATCTGTCTCTCTTGATCTTCTTTTCAAAATTGAATCTACTAATTCACCTAATAAAATCTCAACTACACTAGAAGGATTGTTTGGAAGAAGGACATGTTAAGAGGACGCTAGATGGAGAATTATCTAATCAATATGATCCCTAGTAATTTATGCACCATTGATGCTTTCCATGTCAAATTGAAATCACTATGATTGCAACTAAAGTAGTGTAATATTGGAAAATATGACCAGTACCTCGTGCTTTCCATTCTTACCACGTATGGTCTTGAATATTATATTTTTGTTTATATAGTCCATGCATCCTAGGATGAATTTGGTACCACATGGAATGTAGTGATCATTAAGACAATATTTGAATCAGAACAATGATATAGAACACTTATGTTTGAAAAATAACTGAAATACATTCACCATAAGAATACCACCATGATATATATAAAAACCCTTAAGGTAGGGTAACACTATCAAATAATCCTTGAGGAAGAAATCACTCCATAATCCCTTATTAGTACAATACAATTCATCACACATATCTCATAAAATAATACTCATGTATATTTATACTTTCTCATGAGTACTCCTATGGGGTTTATGTGAACTACCACTTATTATTATATTATTTTCTTTAGCTTCCAAATGGGAATATTTCATGATCATGGCCATATTAGATACAATATCCCTTTAGGTACCTCCCTAGGGACCCCATATTATCTCCTCATGTACATAACATTCCACCCCTCTTAACATGTTCCATCCCTGAAACATGGGACAGAGACATATAATATGTTCTACGAAGAAAGGTAGCCAATTGGTACCAAGCATGAGCATCCATCCATCCTAGCGAAATGTGGAGATGGGGTCCACCCGCTTCCTTTCTAGCTTGATCTTGATTTATTTTATTCTATGGTTCCATGTTTTTGTTGTGTTGTTTTGATATCTCCATGCATTTCTTTTATTCCTCCATATTCCTCCATACTGGTTTCCTTTTTGGTTCCATCTTCACTGATGATGCCAACATTTCCATGATTAATGTTGTTTCTCATGGTGGTGTGAGTGTTATAAATAGAATGCAACCTTATCTATTGGTCCTTATTCATTTGACTATTCAACCCGTTGTTCCTTAGGGACATGTATCTCTTTAATATATTTTTCCTATTTATCTCCTTCCTCAGAGATTTCTTCATGTTCTTCTGTATATTTTTCTTCTTTTGATTCAACCTCGGTCTCTGCATCTATCATGTTTGTAGAAACTTCAACTATTTTACTTTCTAGGACTTCTTCATATGACCCCTTTTTCCATTCTTGTTTAGTAAGATAAATATATTGCAAGGTGATTTTGTTTTTGTTGCACCAAAGGTTCAAACGATTCTTTTGCACATTAATATTAACTGGACTAATTGAGTCCATCCAAGAATATACCAAAACAATATCCACACAATCCATATCTATAACATAAAAATGTGAAATCAAGACATATTTATCCATTGTAAACTTCAAATATTTAAAAATGTGAACGTTTTCACCCTCAACATGTGTGCTTTGGATACACTTTCTGGATACTTGCAACTTTTTGGTCAAATTCACATGATGATATTATACTTTCTACTAGGGTTTATAGAGATAATAACACTTTCTTCATGAATGCATCCATAAAATTTTAATGGAAAGTGTCTACATGAAAATAAGTTCCCTTGGAACTTTTTATCATTCTTCATAGCATGAGACCACCTATCTAAAAATATTTTTTCAATTCTTTATCTAGAATTGATCTATCTTGACATTGTTAAGCAAATTCCACCACCTAGTGGAATATTCTTTTAGATTTCTCTTACCCAAAATTTCTATGTTAGTTTCTGTGGTGAGTTCTTTTTTTTTATGTATTCAACCATAGGTCCATCATACTTTCCTGTAAAACACAACTTGTTTGTCATAACTTCTAAAATAAAGCTAGGTTTTGAACAAAATCACTTACTTTTGTTAAAACAAATTTAAAATGAGAACAACTCCATCATTATTTCTCAAAATCACTATTATGACCACAACTATGAAATACCAAACTTTTGCATAGATTGTAGTGGTTTTGACCAAAATATAGTCACTCCATCAAAATATATCATTTCTGTAATATGCACGACCATCACTCAAATTTGGTTTCTTAGTGATAGGAACTCAAATATGCAGCCGAATTCATTTTATGATACAAGAAAAGTTTCAAAAATAAACTTGAATTCCATCGTCCTCTTTTCCCCTTCAAAAATATGCAAAAAGAAAATTTGTTCCAATGTTTTGCCAAAGAAAAGACTATATACCACTTATAGTGATCCTTAACCAAGAAATTGAATCACAACAAATATATAGAAACTTTATTATTCAAAAGTAAAGAAAATATATTGACCATAATATTAACAACACGATATAGAGAAAAACCCTTAAGGTAGGGAAACACCATGAAATCTTCTTAAGGAAGGAATCACTCCACAAGCAATGCTTGCTACAATACAATTCATCACACATACCTCATACTTTCTCATGAGTATTCTTAAGGTTCCTATGCTACTTACACCTTATTCTTATATTTTTTCCTTTAACTACAAAGTATGCATATTCAATGATTATTGCCATATTATATACAATATGGCCACCGTTATAACAAATATAAATGTTATAAATATTAACATTTAAATACTAAATAGGTTAATTAGGGTAATTAATTAATTACTCAAGAGGTGACTTGAAAAGTCAACTCCCTTCCCACTTAGGGTATAAAATACCCAACATTAATTCTTGTAAATCATCTTATCATCTTACCATTATCAATATTAACTATTATTTACCAATATGTGGGCATTTTAGAGAAATTACGAACGTAAAAAGAAGCTTTTATGCTTCAGTGGTATCAGAGCCTCGTGCTTGATTCTAGCCTTTGGCTTTCCCTTGGTTTTTAACCATAAGATTAGGGGTTCCCTAAAAATAGAACCTTGTCCTAAAAAAAAGAAAAGAAAAAGTAATAAGAAAAAGAAAAGAAAAGAAAAGAAAAAGTAAAAGTAAAAGAAAAAAAGAAAAAAGAAAGTAAAACTGCACATGGTTTTGAAAGTGCACGTGGTTTTGTGAGAAGTCGGTTTGGTTTTATTCCCTAACAACAAACCAAAAGTGACATTCAAACTTGGGTGGGGAAGGTAACAATGATTCCTCCCAACCACCCATTCTACACCATTTTACAAAAAATAAGGGGAAATTAAATTAGTAGAGCACCAACACAAATAATTTTTACAAGAAGAATCAAAGAAGACCAAGTCAAAGAAGATATTGAAGATAAAAAATTATTGTCAAAGAAGTTGAAGATCAGTTATCATCGAAGAGAAATATCAAGTCAGAAGAAGACCCTTATCGTCAAGAAATCAAGTCAAAGGAATCCAGCTATCATCGAAGAAGTGAGGAACACTGGAAAACACATATTCATTAATGAAGTCAAAGCTACAAGTAGCACTGGATGAATTAGAGCAATATAAAGCGATCAGTAAACGTCTACAAGATGAGATTGAGACACAAAAGTTCTTGAAAGAGTGGAGAGACGATGAGAATCATCGCTTATGGAATCAAAATCGACAGCTAGAACAAACCATAAGAGATAATAAGACAATGTTATCTGATCATGATAAAGAAAAATCATGTTTAAAAATCCACAATTAGAACTTAGAAGACCATATTAGGAAGTTAGAAAATGATGACAAGTCACCCGATGGAAGCGATAATGATTTAGAAGTAGAAATAAAGCGTTTAAACCAACTCGTCAGAGACAAAGATGATGAACTGATGCAAGTCCAGAGGAAGCTACAAAGTCAAGAATCAGTCATAGGTCAACAACAACAAAAGAATAAAGAACTCCAGGAGACATACGACGCTACTAAAAAATACACAAGCTAGAAATTAAGAAAATCAAGGACGAATTAGCAAACAATACCGAAGAACTATTTCAACTAAAAACTTCATAACAAAACATTACTTATGAAAATCAAGAAATTGAAACATAGTCAGAAGATGGAACACTTTAATGAAGACCTAGAAGGAAAAATACTAGAACAACAAGAAAAAAACCACCATCTGAAAAATCGTAATGAGGAACTAGAGAATCAAATCAAGAAGTTAGAAATTGAAAAAAAAATCGCAAGATGAAAGAATCGAAAAGATTCAGAATCATAACAATCTACTCGAGAACCAAGAAGAGCAAATCCAGGAAGATGCATCCAAAAATCAAATCGAGGAAGTGAAGGCAGTCCTCGCTACAGTTCAAAAGAAAGAAAAACCAACAACACATACGCCTTATAGACATCCCAATTATAATTGTCATTTTGACCAAGGACAGGGTCAAAACGAGCACTCACAGAAGAATTATGTTAATAGGCGAAAAGATCGACATACTAAGCAACAATTGAAACGACCCGTCCCACAAAATGATCTCAGAGCTCTGATAAAAATAGATTTGGGATGGGCCACAGTAGATACAATGCGAAAATTCTCCTTGGGAATCCGTAACTCGTATCGTCTCATTTCATCAAGTGTTGCAATTACCAAAAGGAAAGGATCCCAAGACAATAGTTCAAGGGAATTCTGACATTGTTGTCAATACAGCTTTGAGGACAAAGCTTACCTTAAGGGGAAGGCAATGTAACAAATATAACTGTTATAAATATTAACATTTAAATACTAAATAGGTTAATTAGGGTAATTAATTAATTACTCAAGAGGTGACTTGAAAATTCACCTCCCTTCCCACTTAGGGTATAAAATACTAGACATTAATTCTTGTAAATCATCTTATCATCTTATCATTATCAATATTTACTATTATTTACCAATATGTGGCATTCAGATTGCCCGTGGGCATTTTAGAGAAATTACGAACGTAAAAAGAAGCTTTTATGCTTAAACTTACCCCTTATTATTATATTTTTTCCTTTAACTACAAAGTATGCATATTCAATGATTATCGCCACATTATATACAATATCCCTTCGAGTATCTCCATAGGTACCTCATATTATCCTTCCTAAGTACATAACAGGGAAAATGTATTCTTGATGAATTTTCTATTGTTCTTAAATAGAAGTACGAAAAATTTGTGCAAATGTGTACTTTGATGTTTTTGGATCCTTCCTTTTTGGAAAGAACCATAGTCATGGAAGACCACACAAAAATAAGGTAGAGGTTACAAAAACAATTAGCGATTGCAACCATATGGCGTCCACTCCAATGACTTGATAAATAGATAAAGGACAATGATTAAGATATGTATGAAGTCAAGAGAGAAGGAATCCATCAAACAATTGAGTAGAAGAATGATCATCATATTCTCAGTTGGTGATGAATTTGGGTTATGTATTGTGGTCACAAGATTGTGGGTTTTTCTTATTTATGTAAATATGTGACTGGTCATTTTGTATACTGAGAATGTAGAGCCACTTGAATGTACTATATTGAATATCCATGAATGAATATTAGTTGCCACCCTGGAATTTTATATGTATGTTATGAATGTTGTTTGTGTTCTTTGTTTTAGATAAGTTGCGTAATCTGTTATGGATATATATAATATTGTATGTTGAGATATGTGATACCTTCCAGTTTATTGTTGTAGTTAACTCTCCTCATCATAAATATGTCTAGGATGTGCTTTGACTGATACCTTATCCTTTGGGGGATTTAAATTTCCAGTACACTAGACTATAGAGGCCCCCTTTGTTGACCCCTATGAAAGAACCCTGATCTCATTTTGTACCAATAAATAGTTTCATTTTCGGGACTTGGTTTCTAATAGTATGTTGTTAACGATATGGATGCACTAGTATCAGACATAAGTATTCAAGATTGGTTGGAAAAGAGTTTCGAGGAATTTTTATTACAAGAAGTTGAGTTAAGAGGGTGGGATCCATTGAAACTTAGAGAATACATCCTTGATGAAGGACCGATACTTGATAAATATGAAGTCTTGTGGGTTGATCTCCGAGTAAGGCTATGCAAGTTGCTAAAAATACTCGCAAAATCCCTTGAACATAGAAATGAATCATGAATAATTGTGTAAGTGACTCAAAGAGATCTAATAGTGTTACATTGATTAGATTCTCAGCTAACTGGGGCTATTAAATTATGGGTTGAAAGCACTTTCACTACATATATTGTGTAATTTGCAGCTGAAAAAAATTAGTATGTATCTAGGCTGAAGAACGTCTCAAGAAGGTAGTAAGAAGAACACTACTAAGGGATGTTCTATTGTGGATCAATACTTGAAAAGTTGAGTATAGGATTTTTCCACTATGCCTGATTATTATGGAGGAGTAAAATCTTCACTCCACTGGGGGTGTGGTCGAGGTTATTCTTACGAATTGCGGAAAGTAGACATTCAACACTATGGGGGAGGGCTATATTAATGATGCCGGGATTGAGCATGCAACAAGAAGATCAACGATACGTGAAAAGTGTTGGAAAACACAGATGGAAAATGCAAAGAAAAGAAGTGTTCAACTAGAGGAGGAGTTTCAAAATGGAGACAATAGTTAAGAGAAGGGAAGTGAGTTGCATAAGGAGAAGTGACAAGAGGAACTGACCGGTTCATGGTTAAGAGGAAAAGGAATATAAATGCAGGATGAAAAAACAAGGAGGTTCAAGGGAGAAGGTGAAGTGACTAAAGATATTACCAAGTAAAGGATTGTTGAATTAGTTACATGATCGAGCCTTTGAAAAAGTTGTAGAATAGTTATAATTTTTGAGACCTATAGCGAATGGCGAAACCCATGAAATAAAAAATCCCATTATTGTGAAAGGATATACTAGAAGTAACATCTTCAGCATGCATTTGATTAATCCTTGGGAACAATTAAAAATTTTAGTAATCCCTTTTAATATTCTTATTTTATAGTTACCTTGGTGTAACCAAAATTTTAGTGGTTTACAATCTAGTACAGTAATGAGTGGAAGTACTATTGGTTTGTATTAGGGTATCAATAACACCATGGATCATCCCTGAACCAAAGTACTTGTGTTGATAGGCCCACCATTCGCTAGTATGGCTACAATATAGGTAGGATCATTTATGAAATACCCATAGTTATGGGGAAGACGAAATGAAGCAGATGTAGAGTAGCACTGGTTTCTTTGGGAATCCATTTGGAAATACAAAGGGATGCCTCCTACATCAAAGATGATTTAATTTCAAACTACATTGCATGGGATATCTCTACAATGGTACATGAATTTGATGGAATGAAGGGATCTGTAATATCCCTCTTTTCTCTCTTAGGGTTTCTGCAACATAAAGTACGATTGTCTACCCTCCAACGACAAGGAGCTCATGGAAAGAGCTATGTAGGTAAAAATTTATAAGTATGATTATGTTTTCCTAAGTGATAAGTGAATTTGTAAACTTAGGATATTGAAGGCTTGACACAACAAAACAGATGGGGCATGGAATCCACTAGGGGGAGAGGGTGAACGGCTTGATAGCCATGAGTTTTGATGATAGTGGTCATCATAGTGCTGTGATTACTTAAAGTGAACTGGGATGTTCACTAAGAAAAACAATTAAGTCTAAAGTATGTTAAAAATTAGTCCTAGATAAGGACGTCGAGGAAACTTCTAGTCGCTGCAAGGCAGTAAGAAGGTCTTATAATCTAACTATAATCATGTGAAGGCTAATCTATACTAAGTATCATTAAGTAAAAATAGGAAATTAACATAAAGAACATTGGTAGCCTAGCCTCGACAAAAGATGTTGTTAAAGTTCCTAAGTGGAAAATGATTAATATTTTTGTGGTTATAATTTAGGAATAAAAGCTAAATATTTTATTATTACCAAGGAAACAAATTGGTATTTATAAATAAATATTATAAAAAAAGAAAAATAAAATAGGTAAAATTAAAGAAGGACTGATTGTCCTTAATTGAAAGTAAAAGTTTTAAAAACATTGAAAAGATTAAAAAGAACTATAACAATTTAACTACCAAAGAAGAAAGTGTTAACTAGTAGTTCATGCATGGTTATGAATGGATAAACAGTAACTAAATGCACAAGTATGCATGGGAAAATCTTAGCTATTAATAGTATGTTAACTATATAAATTGGTGGTTAAATCCAAGTTACATTTAGTCATGTTCAGATAATATAATTATCTTAAGTAAACTAAGTTAAAGTGTTACGGAGAAAAACTTCCTATGGCTTGGGGTAGACCACAACAGATAGATGACTACTAGAAATCAACCCAATTCAAAATGCAATTCTATATAAATGCAAATGATAAGATGTGGAAAAATAACCAACCTTCAACTGGATGTTTGAAGTAGATCCCCGTTGAGCTTTCAAATCTTCTACACTTGAACCTGCAACTTAGTCTCAACAAAAAAATACAAGCAAGTGCATATAATATATGAAATACATTAGCATAAACAATAGCATGGTCCATGGTATAATAAGAAAATGTACCCAATGTTAATTAACCATTCACAACATCAATTGGACGAGAAAATGAGTATTTGTATTAATGAAACAATAAGTACTGATGCAACCTCTTGTCTATAACTCATCTGAATTGAGAACTAGGTCCCTCCACTTGTGTCTCCACCACTTCAATCCCCCATGCAATGGAAAACTCAAACTATAAGGAGTTTGGTAGGTGAACATAAGAGGTTCACAACAACTAGGATCAATGGATGTAGACTCAAGCTATGGAAAAAATCCAATAGATTTTTTATGCTCTCCCTTTCTCCTCCTTCCATGTACCATAAGAGCTCAATATATAGCCTTCCAAAGGTAGGTGAAAGGTCGGATCGAGTCGTTTTGGGATACATGGAGGTCCAAAGGTCACCCTATGACCTCTTTTTGCAGTAAAAATAGAGTTTTTTATTGTATTTTACCATTTAAATCGATGTATATGGGATGTAGTGGGACAACATGTGCATGGATGACTTGCAACAAAGCAACTCGCGTACAGGAACAAAAATACGGAAAAAGAGGTTCCTGGAGGGAAAAAAGTGCTTCTGAGTCAGTAAAATGAATAACATAGGCCAAATAGTATAAATGTTCACAAGGTGGCAAAATATGCTATAACATAAAGCCAAAGTTAAATATTAGTTAATTATTTAATTAAAGATTGACTATGTAAGTCAATAGTTATGGTTAGTTAGAACTAAAATATAAGTGAAGTGAACTAATTAAAATATCCTGAGTTAATTAGCTAAATTAACTACAAGTTATTTATGTTAAAGTAATTAGATAAAGCTAAATAAAGTTAAAAATCAGTTAACCAAAGGTTGACAACTAAATCCATCAATTAAAAATAATTAAAGATTAATTAAGTTAGGTTCTAACAATAACTTATCTTGTTAGTCCAAAACTAGTTTTGACTATAAAGATGGCACTATTGTGCACTTAAGGTGTCATCTTCTTGGGTAGAGGAAAATTTGTTTCAAAACACATCTAGTAAAACACCTAAACTTAAATGAATTGAAGTGCCATTTTCCTTGAAATAGGTGAAAGAACCATTTAACATAATTCCTCCTAATTTCAATTTCCACTGTGATTTAAAGCTTGTCTTCACTTTGAATCAAGTCACTTTGCTTGTCATCAATTATAAAATTTGAAAGGCTACACCTATTTTCTATTTGAAGGCTACATATTCATCCAACCCTCTCCTAATGAATAATTGAAAAATAAAAGGGTTGATAAGTGTGGGTAGGGTGGGGGGTAGGGTGGGATCAATTTTTTCTTCAACACCATGAAAATCATGGAATCATAAGAATCAACGTTCAATATACTATAAGGTTACCCTCATTATGAAACCATAATGATCAATCCACAAATTATGGAAGATATCAGATATGGGTTGCAGTATGGCACCATCACAGGTATATTATATCTTACCTTTAGATTCCTTCCAATTCCATATAAAACAACTACCTATGTTAAATTAAGTTTTCTAGTGATGCACCTAAATAATATAACCTATTTTTGTCACTGTACAAATCTCAATACCTAAAGTGTATATTAACCATAATCATCACAATCATGTCATGCACTTGTTGTTCTTCAACATATATTAAACATATATTATGCATATTCTCAATAGATATGAAGCAACTACCAAAAGAATATGCTTACTTGTATTACGAACATGGATATGAAATATTCATATAAGGAGAAACATGTATGATCACTAGAATCACGCTTTGTGTGCATACAACTTCAAACAATCAAGTGCTTTTGACCATCCATGTTGTACATATATGCAATTTCAAACAATATTGTGCATATATCCTTAAATCAATTACATGGTGGTATAACCATCACTCCATACTAAGCCACCCTATCAACTTCAATGTCGACCACTACTATAGCTTGTTGGAACACTACAAGTAATCCAAATAAGAATACACTTAGTGTAATTAAGTGCTTCCATACAAAAAAATTAACATATCTTGGTTCATTGTAAGTGAAATTGGGCATGTATAAGTGATTTCATCCCTTCTATGGTGTCTTTAGTTCATCTCAATGAAATCCCATCTCTTTGCCTCTTCATCTTCATTTTATTTTCATAATGACAAAACTAATGGAGTTCAGAGTATCCTCTAGGTGATTTTTACTGACTACAATTTTGTCTACATCGAATGATGATGAGCTCCTTTTTGTAAATAAGGATTTAAATCCTTTGTAACCCCTTTGCATCATAAACTGAACCATAACCATACATTCATTCTTAGAATTGCATGGTGTATGCTATGCATTCTTTTAAGACATTGTTCATAATATAAATAATTTTTTTGATTAAATGGAAAATGTAATTATATGATAAGGACAATTATGTCATGAAAAAAACTCAACTTGAAAATCAAAATTTGGACTTCTAACAAAGTTTGGGAATCCAATGTAGTAAAATTGTTCAAAAATAGTGAAATGCGAAAAGGTGTTGATTTTGTAGATTGATTATGTGCAACTAAAGAATAGTTTGAATATTATAAGACATATATTTTCTACGAAATGTAACTAAACTTAGACATATACACTTGGAATCCATTTGGAGTTCTTTTTTTTCATTCAAAGAAAAAATCACGCTTTACATTCAAAATGGGGCTACAAATCATATTCTTCATGTGCCGAAGCACTAGCCAAGATCTAATGGATGGTGAACACCTACCCTTTTCATTTACATCCTTTTTAAGGCCTTATAGAAAATCTATGTGCATAATACAAAATGAGGAGGTCTAAACTATCCTTCTTCGTCATCTCTCACTCCACATTACATAATTTTCCTTTGTTATTTACTCCACATTTCATGCTTGCAACCAATATCTACTTTATTTACAAATATATGCATTCATATAATTCTACATTCAATTTTCACTTTGCCGGGATACACTACTTTCTTCCACCACTATTATTTTCTATCCTTACACAAATTTTCAAAGATTTTCCAAAATATTTTCAAGCCTTGAGCCTTTATTTAATGGATTTTATATAGACATTTGAGGGTTTTGAGCATGATTACTAACATATCTTTGGCCTCTTATAGTAAAAATAAAAACTAGAAATAACTTAGAACCAAGACACTATTAGCTTTCGGGGACTCTTCTCTAATCATTGGACAAACTAGAAAAGCCAAGGTCACCGATGGAACATCACTGTCCAGAATGCTACAAACAATGTATGCCATTCTCATCTTCTTTGACACAATAGATCACATCTTTCATATATGAAGGGTGAGCTTGGTACTTCTTGTTTTCCCAATGTTGGGTTTGTGTGGAGCTTACAATATTAATGTATTTCATCGTGTAAGTCCTGGAAATGTAACAATTAATGCAGATAGTAAAAAAAACATGTTAACATCTAATTTGTTGTGTGCATAGTCCAGTCATTGTCTTCATTTCGTTAATGTATCAACTCAAAACATAATCAAGCCTATATTACTCACGTTGTCCTCCAATTGCAACCTAGAGTCAGATCAGATTTTGAACATTTAAGCAATTTTGATGCATATTTTCAATGGAAGGGTTTCAACAGTGCTGGCATGAGGAGAACACGACAGGCAGGGTGTGAAGAGACTCACCATGTTCTCAAGGATTCTTTTGGGCGCCCTCTCTCAAGGGAAAAGGAACACCACGTAGTAAAGAAGATTTAGCTGCAGAGTGGATGAGTACCTTATTTTTCTTTAGATTGGGACTTCGCACCATCCAGCAAGAACCCCAAATTTCTCTTCGCGGAAGCCTTCGTTCACTAAGAATTAACTTCGCAGTATTAGCTGTGCGACAACTAAATTTTACTACGCAGGGTTAACTTCGCAGTACAACTTTTACTTCGTAGCATTCACCTTGCAGCAAGTAACTGCGCAACATTCACTTCATAGCAAGTAACTGCGCGATTTCGACTTTTTGCTACGTGGTGAACTTTAGAGTGATGCGAAGTTAATTTCTTCGCAATACTTCACTTCGCAGTATTCTCAAATACTTCGCAGTTCACTTAACCAAACTTTTCATGTAAAATATTCTTTTAAGACATAACAACTTAAAACATCTAACGCAAAGTTACTCCATGTTAATTTAGAACTTTCACTGCGGTGAACTATTTATGAATCGTGATTTCTTTTACTGCGGGTAAATGTAAACAACATTCACACAAGTAAAACTGGAGATGATGTGCGACTTGCAAAATACAACATTCTTGAGAATGAACCATAAAACATGGACTTATATATTTACCAAGGTAAACTGTGCAGCTCCTCAATTCATGGAAGTGAGTTTCACTGCGGACTTTTACATTCACGGAGCTTGGGCTCAAAACTTCACTGATCTTCACTTATATATTTTCTTCTTCACACCTCTCACTATTTTTAAAATAAGAGCTTCTACTTATGGATATTTCTATCAACTGACTTAGGATTGCTACAGGAATGCATCAATCACAGTAATAAATTCTATCCTAAGTTTTCTTGACTTGCAACTATTAACGCGGTTTCATTAATGAAAACATAACGTGCGTCGGATTGGATGAGAACTGATTGACAGACTGATGCTACAGACATCGCGCTGACACAAACAGTTTGGTAGGGTTGACTGACCAGGTTTCTGACAAAGTCGGCGCAGTAACTACGCTATCAGCTCAATTAATTAGATATTTCCAACACTCCCCCTTAATTATGAGCGGATGGGGATCTTTTAAATAGAAGTAAAATATTACAAAATGTTTCAGAGCTAGAACATGCTCTGTTCATGACATAGTTCACTGCGCAGAATTTGTCATTCCCAAACAATTTCGCAGATACTAAAATGGGTCTTTTGCCAATGGTTTGGTAAAGATGTCTGCTACGTGATCTTCAGACCTGCAAAATTCTAAACAGATTTCTTTATTGTTTATCAACTCTCTGATGAAGTGATACCTTGTGTCGATGTGCTTGGTTCTTTTGTGGTAGACATGATTCTTTGACAGTGCGATAGCGGAATTGTTATCGCAGTAAATGATTGTGGGTTCTTACTGATGCTGTGACATATCACTTAACATCCTGCACATCCAACCGACTTGACATGCTGCGCTTGTGGTTGCAACATACTCTACTTCTGCTGAAGACAGAGTTACTATGGGCTGTTTATTTGACGCCCATGATACAACACCTGTTCCTACATGAATTGATTCCCAGATGTGTTTTTTCTGTCATCTATGCTGCCTCCATTGTCACTATCAGTGTATCCTATGAGTTTGAAATTTTTTGAGGTGGAATACAGAATACCAAAGTCTCTTGTTCCACTTACATACCTTAGAATTCTTTTACCTGCTTGCCAATCCGATTCTTTTGGTGACTCCATGAATCTTGAGATTAAGCTGACTCCATACATGATGTCTGGCCTTGTTGCTGTAAGATACATAAGGATGCCAACGAGCCTTTTAAACAACATAGGATCTACATTGGATCCATCATCATCCTTGCTTAATTTCAAACCTGTTATCACTGGTGTTGGAGATGTTTTGTTATTTAACATTTTAAACCTGTTCAATACATCACTTGCATACTTTGACTGAGATATAAATATCCCATTTTTATACTGTTGAACTTCAATGTCCAGAAAGTACTTCATAAGCCCCAAGTTAGTCATTTCAAATTCACTTTCCATGACTGTTCTAAATTCTTCTATGCCAAAATCACCAGTAAATATTAAATCATCTACATATAGGCAGACAATTAGTTTATTACCTTGCTGGTTGATTTTTGTGTACAGTGTTGGCTCACATTCACTTTTGTGAAATCCATTCTAGATGAGATATGAGTCAATGCGACTGTACCAAGCTCGAGGAGCTTGCGTCAAACCATACAGTGCCTTATTTAGTCTGTATACTTTGTGTCCTTGTCCTGGAAATTCATAGCCTTGTGGCTATTCCGCATATACTTATTCTTTTAAATATCCATTTAGAAACGCGGACTTAACATCCATTTGATAGATAGGCTATTTCTTTTGTGCTGCGATGGCCAAAACTATTCTGATAGTGTCCATGCGAGCTACAGGTGCAAAAGTTTCATTGAAGTCTATGCCAGGTTGCTGAGTGACCCCTCTTGCTACCAATATCACCTTGTGCTTCTGCACATTTCCTTCAGCATCTTGCTTGGTCTTATAAATCCATTTTACGCTTATCACATCCTTGTTTCTAGGAACATCAACTAGTTCCCATGTTTGATTCTTCTCTATGCATTCTATTTCTTCATTCATGGCTTGTGCCATGATTTCATCTTCAATTGCTTCTTCATATGTTAGTGGATCATTAATTTTAGAAAATAATGCAAAAGAAGAGCTTGAATTAGGTGTACCAACATCATATATCTCACGTAGACTTCTTGTCCTTGGTGAAGTTGTTGGTGTCGAACTGCGCGAACTTCTTGATGGAGTTTGCTGTGCACTTGGTTTGCTTATCGGGGTTGCTGTGACTTGTGTCGAAGTTGCTTGTGCTGAACCATGCTACACAGTCATTGGAGTAGGCAATACTGCGAAGTTTCGATTCTCATGCGGAGTCTCGACCACATCTTCTACGATGTCATCATGTTCAACATGTGACATGATTTTCACATTCTTGT
Organism: Larix kaempferi; assembly: GCA_027924585.1. Lineage (NCBI taxonomy): Eukaryota > Viridiplantae > Streptophyta > Pinopsida > Pinales > Pinaceae > Larix > Larix kaempferi. The sequence continues at coordinate 1,516,669 of BSBM01000932.1, forward strand.
CAACAGTTCCATCCCATGCTTCATTTTCCACAAACTGAACATCGCGGCTGATAATAACGTTTCTTGCGACAAGGTCATACAACTTGTATGCTTTTGTGTGTTCAGAATATCCAATAAAGATGCATTTCTGTCCTTTATTGTCTAATTTTCTTCTCAGCTCATTTGGTATATGTGCATATGCTACACAACCAAAAAATTTTAAATGTGAAACACTATGTTTCATACCTGTCCATGCTTCCTGTCGAACCTTGTTCTTCATGCTTTTCGTCGGACATCAATTCATGATGTAGACAGCAGTTGCCACTGCTTCAGCCCAGTATTCATTTGACAGATGTGCGGCTGCCAACATACTGCGTGCCATCTCCATGATGGTTCTATTCTTTCTCTCCACGATACCATTCTGCTGCGGTGTATACCGCGCAATGAATTGCTTGTGTATGCCATGATTCTTGCAGAAATTTAAGAAATCATTTGAGACATACTCACCCCCTCTGTCTGTTCTTAATATTTTGATGATGTAACCACTCTGCTGTTAGGATATTTAGACACTTAGGAGTTAGTTAAGATCAACTTGTGTAATATATCCGTTAGGGATAGTGTGTTTCTTTAGTATGCATTAGTATGCATTTGTAAATACTTAATCCGACGGTCACGATATGTTTCTGACATAGAGTGATCCGACGGCTCAACTTCTCTTAGATCAAACCTAACCTTGATACGTGGCTTAACACCCGATTGGTCCATGATCTCTATTTAAAGAGCATGGAGGGTGATTGTATAGTTGATCGATTCTGAGAAGCTCATTTGTAACTTTCTTTCTTTGCATAATAAATTGTCCCGTAGAAGCTATTTGGCCGGGGCCGTGGAGTGTTTCCCTCAAGAGGGTTTAAACCACGTCAAAACATCGGTGTGTTGATCTGTGATCTGTTTGTGTGAAGTGGTTGCTCTTGGTGTTCGATCCTTTGGTAGTACCCTGTGTACCCGAACATGGTATCAGAGCTTTTATGAAGTGCCGCTTCCGGTTATGATCTAGATCTTGAACTGTTGTTGCCGAAACTCGAAAGGGTTTCTAGTTCTGGTATTTCTGTGCATTTCTTGGGTTGTGGGAGGCGTTCCATTGTGTCCGGAGCGTCATTTCCATTGGGAAATAGTTTTCGTTTGATCGAAAACGTTTCCCGGTTGCTCCAGAAACGCGTTTTTCATCAGATCTGAAGGTATAATGTTACAATGACGCATTTTTTTATTTCATTTTTTGAAAAGAAAAAATCTCATATTTCATATTTTTTTACTGTTAGATTTTTTTTTTAGATTTGGATTGTTGCTTTCCCGTCTGCGTATGCTCTTTTCCGTGCACCTTGAGCGATCTTGGCAAATCAGAAACAGAAAGGGAAAGGGTTTTTCTCGGCTGTGTATGCTCTTTGCCGTGCACCTTGCGCGATCTCGGCAAATCAGAAACAGAGAGAAAACGTAGACTTTCCGGGAAAGCTAACAAGATCTAACCCCACGAGTGTGGAAAAGTTTTTTTTGTTTTGTTTTGTGGTTTGTTTTGCAGGAAAAAGGGCAAGCACGCAAACCGAGCAAGAAGAGTAAAAAAAAAAAAAAAAAAAAAAACCCTTCCTCATTCCCATATTTTACATACCTTTTAATCTAGCTCACTTGGTTCAAAGTTGCTTTATTCCTTAATAGGTCTTGAGTTCAAGTCTTAGGAAGTTACTTTTAAAAAGAAAAGTGCATGCAATTTCTATTTTCAAGTTACTTTATTGTAAAAGTGTATCTCACTTAAATAATAAAAAATAAAAATACAAGTGAGTCACTTAAGCTTTTTATTTATTGTTGCACTATTTAAAAGTAATATCATTATAAAAGTGAAATCACTTATTTTATAAAAGTGATTCACTTAAAAGAAACTTTTTTGTAAAGTGATTGTCAAAAGGTTCATCTTGGGAAGAGGGGGGTTCTTTTTTTGCTGGATATTCTCTAGCTGCCACGTCACTATTGGGGACATCTTCAACAGTTTCTTTGTTCAAGCATAACTTCATCATATAGAGTCAGTTTTCAGTGCCGTTTTTTTTGAAACCACCTATTTTTTCGAGCTCTTCACATCCAGACTATTGGTTTCTACTTTTATAGCCATTAATTTATAAATATAGCCGCCCATTGTGATATTCTACTTAACAGTTCCAACTATTTCTCATGGAAATCTCGTATGGAGGATGTTCTACGAAGTAGTGGACTTTTCAGAATTACCACAGGGAAAGAAAAAGAACCCACTGATGATGATAAGAAAATAAAATGGGCAAATAGATGTGATGAAGCTCGTGGATTGATTGGGATGTCAATCTCTACTGATTTGCGATTCCATATATCTGGAATTGATGAACTTAATGCTGCTTCGGACAAGTTGGAATCTGTGTTTGGTAAACACAATGAAATTCGAGGTCACCAACTCGAAAATGAGTTGATTTCTTTAAATCCAAGTGAATTTTCATGCATTCAAGATTATTTATCTAAGTACAAAACTCTTAAGCTTTTATGTGCAGAATGTAAGATTGAGAGGGAAGACAAACAATGCATTTATCATATTCTTTCCAAACTCGGACCTGCATATTCTATTTTTGTATCTACATTTTACTCCATGAAAGCATCCTTGAATGCAGCTAGCTATCAAGAGCCTAGTCTTGAATCCTTTTGTGATTCCTTGATTAGAGAACAAGATAAACTCATTCACCTTAGAATAATCAACAATGCAGATACATCTGGGAAAACCTTATTGTCCCAACAGAAAGAAAAGTCCAAGCCTCCCAAGAAACCAAATTTTCGCAATAATAAGTCAAACAAGGGTCCCAAACCCTCTCAGTCAGCTCCTTCTTTAAAAAATGACAAAGGATCCAAGCCAAAAGGTAAGAAGACTGAGCGTCATTGCAACTATTGCGGGAAAGATAATCATGATGAATCAAAGTGTTTCAAGAAGATGGCAGCCTTGGAAGCAGCAATGAAGAAGCACCACATCAGCCTAGATTCGCCTTCAGAATATACCTCTCATGGACATGCACTTTTTGCTTCTGGTTATTCTTATAATGCATCTTCTTCTTCTACTTCAAATGAATGGCTCATTGATTCTGGAGCATCTTATCATATGGCTAAGGATCAAGCCATCTTTTCTACTATGCATGAATGTAACACCAAACAAATATTTGTTGGTGATGATAGATCTCTAAGTGTTGTAGGAGATGGAACAGTTCCAGTAGATAATGGTCATTTTAGTGATGTACTATGTGTTCCAAGAATTTCTTGCAATTTGTTATCAGTCTATCAGATCACTCATTCTGGTGAAGGTAAAACTGTGACCTTTACACCTCACCAAGTTGTAATCAAGGATTTTAAAGATCCTCAACAGGTCATAGCTACCGGAATTGTTGATGATATTACCAGGTTGTACAAGTTTAACAACTTTGGGTCATCACCTTTCCCTTCAGTTTTTGTTGCTCATAGTGATAACTTGAGCAAACTTTGGCATGAGCGATTTGGTCACTTAAATTATCGCTCATTGCAACAACTATGTAAAGAAAATATGGTGACCGATCTTCCGATGGTATCTTGCAGAGATGGTGTTTGCTCCGGTTGTGTACTCGAAAAACATCATCGGGACAATTTTGACAAACGTGCCTCTTGGCACGCCTCGGTTCCCTTGGAGCTTGTGCATAGTGACTTGTGTGGTCCTCTTCCATCTGCTTCATTTTCTGGTTTCAAATATTTCTTAACTTTCATTGATGATTACACCAGACGCACTTGGGTTTATTTCCTAAAACTTAAGAGCGAAGTATTTAACATGTTCTTGGCCTACAAAGCCCTTGTTGAAAAATAATCTGGTCATCAAATTATTAAGTTAAGATCTGACAATGGAGGAGAATATGTTAACAAACAGTTCACTACTTTCTGCACTGAACAAGGCATCCAACAACAGCACACTGTTCCATATACACCACAACAAAATGGTGTTGCTGAGTGGAAGAACCGCACTTTAAAAGAAATCACTAATTGTATGATCCAATCTAAGGGACTAAGTCTTCAATTTTGGGCTGAAGCCATAAATTGTGCAAACTACATAGTTAATCGCACCCCCACAAAAGCATTACAAGGCATAACACTGGAAGAAGCATGGAGTAAAATTAAACCTGATGTAAGTCACTTTCGTGTGTTTGGTAGTGAAGCATGGGCTCACATTCCGGATGAAAAATGGAAAGCATTGCAGCCTAAAAGTGAAAAGTGCATATTTGTTGGATATTCTGAAGATGTAAAAGGTTATAGACTTCTTCAACCACATTCTCATGCTATAATCATTAGAAGAGATGTTAAATTTGATGAAAATCTCTTGGCCTGCGAGCCTAACTCGGTGATTGTGCCATCTGTGGCCTGCGAGCCTGATTCGACGTTTGTGCCTTCTTCTTCTTCTTCTTCCAACTTCCTTGACAGGTTTCCAACTCCAGTTTCTGATGATGACAGTGAGGATGAAAATCCACCTCCGCCTGCTCATGTTCCTCCAATTGCACTAGCACAAGTGCTTCCTCGATGGGTCCGTTCAGCATGTGAAGCAGCTGGTGATCTTGCCGGTGATCCTTGAGATCAACGTCGAACACGTTCTCAGTTTCAGCGAGCCTCTTCTCTTTTGGCTCAAGTTTTCGAGAATCATGATCCAGAAACTTTTGCAGAAGCTTCAGGGAATCCAGATTGGGATGCAGCCATGGATGAAGAATATCGTTCCTTAATGGCGAACGATACTTGGGATCTTGTACCTCTTCCAAAAGGAAGAAAACTTGTCAGATGTAAATGGGTCTACAGAACTAAGTATGCATCAGATGGAAGTGTTGAAAGACTTAAGGCAAGGTTAGTTGCCAAAGGTTTTTCCCAAGTTGAAGGGATTGACTACAATGAAACCTTTGCTCCTGTCGCAAAAATGAACTCCATCTGCCTTGTTCTTTCCCTTGCAGCCCTACACAACTGGGAAGTACATCAAATGGATGTCAAGTCTTCCTTCTTACATGGTGATTTACAGGAGGAAATTTACATGGAAAAACCTCCTGGCTATGTTCAGAATAACTCTAGCCTTGTCTGCCGCCTTAATAAATCCTTATATGGCCTTAAGCAAGCTCCTAGAGCTTGGTATGCCAAAATGGATAACTTTCTCCTTGACACTGGCTTTTCTAGATGCCATTCTGACCCCAATGTCTATACCAAGAAAGTAGGAAACCATCTCATCATACTTGTTCTATATGTTGATGACCTTATTCTTACTGGTAGTGACCCTAAGCTTATAACCCATGTGAAATCCAGTCTTAAACAAAATTTTGAAATGTCAGACATAGGATATTTGCATTATTTTCTTGGTCTCCAAGTCCTGCAAACCAAAGAAGGAATCTTTCTTTCTCAGTCTAAGTATGCTTGTGACCTTCTTCGTCGCTTTCACATGGAAGATTGTACACCAGCCCCTTCTCCCTTCCAATCTAGAGTCAAACTTTCTGCCACTTGTACCTCACCTGAAGTCGATGCCACCTTGTATCGTCAGCTTGTTGGTAGTCTCTCATACTTGACTCATTCCCATCCTGACCTTTCCTTTGCCGTTGGTCGAGTTGCCCGTTATATGCACACACCTCATGAAAGTCACTGGAAAGCAGCTAAAAGAATACTTCGATATATTCGAGGTATAGTTCAGTTTGGGATTCATTACAGTACAGGGGGGAAACCTTTGTTGGTTGGTTTCACTGATTCAGATTGGGCCGGCGATCCTGATGATCGCAAGTCTACTGCAGGTTATGTTTTCAGTCTGGGATCTGGACCTATTACTTGGGCTTGTAAGAAAAAACAAGCTCTTGCTCTTTCTTCAGTAGAGGCAGAATATCGAGCATCAGTTAATGCCAGTCAGGAAGCTTTATGGCTTCGACAGATCCTTTCAGAGTTTGGATTCGAGCAGTAGTATCCTACTCCACTTTGGTGCGACAATAAAAGTGCCATCAAGCTTTCCAAAGATCCAGTTCTACATCAACGCAGCAAACACATTGAGCTACATATGCACTTCATCAGAAATCTTGTTCATGATCGGGTTCTTGAAGTGCTCTTTTGCCCTACAGATGATCAAGTTGCAGACATCTTCACCAAGTCTCTTACAAAAGCGAAGTTTTCTAAACTTCGATCTATGTTAGGAGTTCAGGAACTTGTCATTAAGGGGGGATAGGCTCTAATGCCTCCTTCCTTCTCCTAATAGTGTCACTTTTGTAAATCCTTCAATCCTATCCCAAGTTGTTCTTAAAGGGGGATGTTAGAATATTTAGACACTTAGGAGTTAGTTAAGATCAACTTGTGTAATATATCCGTTAGGGATAGTGTGTTTCTTTAGTATGCATTAGTATGCATTTGTAAATACTTAATCCGACGGTCACTATATGTTTCCGACATAGAGTGATCCGACGGCTCAACTTCTCTTAGATCAAACCTAACCTTGATCCGTGGCTTAACACCCGATTGGTCCATGATCTCTATTTAAAGAGCATGGAGGGTCATTGTATAGTTGATCGATTATGAGAAGCTCATTTGTAACTTTCTTTCTTTGCATAATAAATTGTCCCGTAGAAGCTATTTGACCGGGGCCGTGGAGTGTTTCCCTCAAGAGGGTTTAAACCACGTCAAAACATCGGTGTGTTGATCTGTGATCTGTTTGTGTGAAGTGGTTGCTCTTGGTGTTCGGTCCTTTGGTAGTACCCTGTGTACCCAAACATCTGCTTCTCCACAAGTGCCTTGAACTGTTGAAAACAATCAAATGCATCAAATTTATGCTTTAGAAAATAGAACCAGGTTTTTCTTGTGAAATCATCAATGAATGTGAGAAGATATGTGCATCCTCCCATGGATGGTGTTTGCATCGGTCCACAGATATCGGAGTGCACAATTTCGAGTGGTGCACGAGCTCTGTATGACTTTCCGACTGGAAAAGTCTCTCTATGTTGCTTTCCAAAGATACAACCTTCACAAATTCTCTTTGGCTTTTCAATCAATGGCAATCCTTTCACAATATCCTTCATGTGTAGTAGCTGCATCCCACCAAAGTTCAGATGTCCAAATCTGAAATGCCATAACCAGGATTCATCCTTCATTGTTGTTTGAAACACAGCTTGCATTGCGCTACCTTTTTCTTCCTCGTTGCTACGAACTTCTGCTCCTTTGCTTTCTGTCTTGAACACAGCTTCAGAATTTTCTTTCTGACTTTCATGAACAGCATGAGTATTTTTACCTTTGATGATTGGTGTTATCCTCAAAGGAAACAAGAGATTGCTTGTCATCTGCACTTTGGCTATTAACTGATTGCTTGGGTATACATCTTTGATCACACAGCGCTTCCCTATCATATGAACTCTATAACCTTTTTCCATCATCTATCCAATGCTCATCAAATTATGCTTCAAACCTTGAACATAATACACATCAGGCATATATTTCTGCTCCCCCTGTTTTGTTAGAATATCTACAGTATCCTTACCCAAAACAGTGACTTGGATATTGTTTCCAAGTGTGACATCAGCTTGAACTGATTTATCTAAACTGGAAAATAAACTTAAATTACGAGTCATATGATTGCTACAGCCTGAGTCTAAATACCATACGTCACTTGGACTTTCTTGGATGGCATTGCATTTCAGCGATGATGCGCATGCCAAGAAGAGTGAACTGTTCGATGCGCTGCTGCTTCTTGACTAAGTTTCACCTTGCTTTCCTTGGTCATACTACTTCTTCCTGTATTCATATGTTAAGTGTCCATACCTCTTACAGTAATGACATTGAATCTTTGATTTATCATACCTTCTCCCACTTGGCTTATTGGGGCTATGATCGTGGCCTCTTCCCGTGACATGTGCAGGACTGCTGCTGCAACCTCCTCTGAACAAACATCGTCCTCTGCCTCTAGAGTTTGATCTTCCTCTGCCTCTACCGCGGCTTATTGATGACTGTGCTGCGAATGCACCTTCAAGCGATGTTTCTGAACCACTGATTCTATGTTCATGATTGAGTAATGAGGCCTGCAACTCATCAACGGTAAATATGGATAGATCTTTGTTTTCCTCTAGAGTTACAACCAAAGATTCAAATTTCTTTGGTAGAACTCTAAGAACCTTCTCAACAACACTTTGGTCAGTTAGATTTTCTCCATGAGACTTTATTTGATTAATTAGACCAATTACACAAATATAGAATGAGTCTACTCACTCTGTATTTTTCATTGAGAGAGATTCAAACTCTCTTCTAAAAATTTGAAGTTTGGCAGTCTTTACCTTGTTGAAACCTTGATATGCTCTTTCCATCGTGTCCCACGCTTCCTTTGTTGACTGCATTGCTGCTACTCTTGGGAGTATTGATTCATGTGTCGCTTGATGCATGTGAAACAACGCCTTTCCATCTTTCTTCCTCTACTCCCTCAGAACATCTTTCTCAGCTTGTGTGAGATTGTTCTGCATAACCAGTCTAAACTATGTCGCATACATCTTGACCTCTAAACAAAGCTTTCATGGTTAGAGACCAATATTCATAATTTTTACCAGTAAATATTGGGGTTTGCAAATTACCAGAAGTGGAAGCCATCCTTAACTAATTTCCCCTTATGAATTGAAGTCCTTCTTTCCGTAAACCAGGCTCTGATACCAGATCAAGGGAAAAGCAACACCGCGCAGTAAAGAAGATTTAGTTGCGCAGTGGATGAGTACCTTCTTTTTATTTAGATTGGGACTTCGCACCATCCAGCAAGAATCCCAAATTTCTCTTCGTGGAACCCTTCCTTCACTAAGAATTAACTTCACAGTATTAGCTGCGCGGCAACTAACTTTTACCGCGCAGGGTTAACTTTGCAGGGCAACTTTTACTTTGCAGCATTCACCTCACGGCAAGTAACTACGCGGCATTCACTTCGCAGCAAGTAACTGCGCGATTTCGAGTTTTTGCTGTGCGGTGAACTTTAGAGTGATGTGAAGTTAATTTCTCCGCAATACTTCTCTTCGCAGCGTCTCGAATAGAATTCATCACATTAGCAATGATGGAAACCGAGGGATGGGGAGTCTTGCGATACCTACTTCTCCAATTGATTCGAAAAGGATCTCTTCAAAAAATAATTGACGGATCAATTATATCCACTAGAGTTCTCCGCTCCGCCAAGTCTCAAAAGCCTCTTAGGATGGATTGCTCCGCTCATCCAAGTTTGCAGAGCCTCTTAGAACCTATTGATTTTGAAACCCCAATTTGTTTTGGTTTGGATCGACCTCCATTGAATGACTACGACCAAATGTTAGCGTGCGATTTTAGTTGGGCTTGATTCATGGTATAATTATAAAAAGAAAGGACCTTTATAACCATGACCTTATCATTAGGGAAGCATTTGTCTTCAATCAAATATTCAAGATAATCATCATTCATCATAAATCATAGGAGAGCTTGGATCAAATAGGGTATCTTCTTGAGCTATATTGGAATCATTTAAAAATTGAGCTTCCACCCTTGGAAAATCATCTAAAATAGACCTAGATTCATAAAAAAATATCTTTTCATCTTCCTTCCTTGGAGAGGAGGAAATACTTGAGGCCATTGAATTAACAAAATAAGTTTCTAGTTCATGCCTCTCATAATTAGTCCCTAAAAAATTGTCCTTAGAGAAAAATCAATGTTGATTGCATTCACCAATGGGAACTTTAGGTTCATGCACAATCTCTTCAAAGAAAATATAGTCTTCCAAAGGGTAGGTTTTTGGGAGAAAATTACAAGGAAAGTCATGGTATCAATGGAATAACACATGACAACATTCATTATTGTTGACCTCTTTATATTGGCACATCTTATGGTTAGCCTTGTTGGCAATGAGATCATGCTTTAGTTTACTATTTTCAAGCTCATAGTCAATAAGAAAATATACTCTTCCAAATTGATGAGGAATGAATAGGTCATCTTTCATATATTCAACCTAAAAAATAGCATCAATCACATGAAATCCAACAGTCACTTCTTTGTTGTGAAATATTTTAGTAATCTAGTGATCATTGAAGAATGGATTCTATAGTCATATTCATCATTAAAAAAATTGTTTCGCCTCTCATAAATAATAAAATTATGAATCGAAATTTCATACTCAACTAACACTTCATCCTGCAAATTATGGCAATGAATCTCAAGAAAGAAATAATGAATAAACTCAGTATGATGTTCCATCATAATATAATTCTCAGAAGGGATAGGAACATGATATATTTTCTTGGTATAAGCTTGATAAAGGGCTTCCTTGAAAGGAAAAAAACATCATAAATATCTTGCTCTAAAGATGAATCACGCCTCATTAATAAAACCTTGCTTACAAGGTGAACCATGATGTTCATCACAAGAATCACACAATGGGAGGATTGATGAAGGGTTGAAATTAGGCTTTAAATTTATGAAAATTCCTTTAAAGAGATTGAAAAATTGCTCCTAGGCTAGGATGGATTGATGAAGAAGAGAATTGAACCATTCTACAACTTTATTTTGAAGTGGATGGATCCATGAAAAAGAGAATTGAACCATTCAACAAATTTATTTTCAAGCATGTGAGGGAAAATAAATATCATAAGAGAAGGATGATAAATTTCCTTAAAAAGACAACACTCCATGAAGAATTTGATATTATCATTTTGATTTTCATGAGGAAAACCCTTAAACTAAGGAAGATCATCAACCAAGCACTAGAATCTTGTACTAGACCATGGTAAGGTATTATATTATAAATCATCAAAATTTCACATGAGTGGAAAAAATAGAATTACAATTACATGACATAAATCTCATGGATACAATAGAATTATATTTAGGGCAAGTATACATATGCATGGGTATATGCAAGAAAAATTACAAGATAATAAGGTCTTCATTTCCTTAAAAGCTATAAAGGTGCATATTTTTGTAAAAGGATTGAGTAAGAAATATTTATTAAAAGTGGGAATATACATTGTGGTTGACAAATGTATACTGAGATGAGATATCTTCAATTAAGAAATCAATTTCTTCCATGTGATTCACGTGTCATTTTTCAACAATATTTGTGTTGCAAAATATTTGATTTCATATTTTAAATATTGTTTTAAAACCAGAAACATAAAAAGCCATATCTCCAACAATTCAAGTATTGCCACTAATATAAAGCTCTAATGGATAGAAAGCTACATATAGGAAGATCCATATTCAAAATAAGTAAAATTACAGTAAAATGAAAGCTTTTCCTCTAATTTATATATAGATATATATATTTAAAATAAAACAAGTATAAGGACAAATTGTTTTAAACAAAGTCAGTCCAATAAACTAGGTGATTTTCAAGATGAAATAAACTTCACTAAAGAAGAAAATTTTCAAAATTTTATAGAATGAATATAGTTTGAAATATAGCATTTAAGCGAAAAGTTTATACAAACACTGCCCATAAAACTGAAGTACTCTCACGTATGCAGATTTCAATTTCAAACGTATGCAGATTTCAATTTAAAATTCAAATCCAACTCTAGTATACCAAGTTTATGAACTGAACTGATTATACCATATCAAAAGATATGGATGAGAAGTGCATTGCACTGAACTGATTATACCATATGGCTCTGAAGTGCATTGATTATATCATGACAAATAAGATAACTGAAAAGTACACTGTTGGCCAGTCTGGGTAATGGAATACAACTCAAAATTTTAACGGAAGGAAACAAATGAGAATGTTGTAAAATGCAACAAAAAAATCTAAAATTATGACCAGGGTAAAATCAGAGATGCAAAGTCAGGTCGAGCTCCACATCTTCTGTACCAAGGGTAACATTATGACCAGGCGCTGTGTTCTGCTGCTGAGGATCTTCGCTTCTGACCCTCTTCACAGAAGGCAAAGACCTCAACGCCAATCCGAGATGCAAAGTCAAGTCGAGCTCCACATTATGACTAGGCGCTGTATTCTGCTGCTGAGGATCTTCGTTTCTGACCCTCTTCACAGAAGGCGAAGACCTCAACGCCAATCTGATTTCATTGCTGTCCCTTTTCATTTCTGTCTCTTTGGCAGGGAATTTGTGTGAGCACGGATCAAAGTGAGGCAACTCAAAGTTCTGAGAAAGTTTGCTGCTGGAAGTTCTGAGAAAGTCTGCTACATGATATTGTTCATAGAAATCAGTTGTCCGATGCAGAATAGGAGTCGATTTGCTTGCAGCCCGCTCTTTCTTATGGGCATTTTGATGGCCTCCCAATGCCCTACGATCGTAGAATTTTCTGCCGCAGTAGTGCCAAGGGAATACGCAGCCTTCCGAGTCCTGGGGAAAAATAAAGAGAAAAGATAATTCATCGAAAGTATGATCTCGGGGGATTTACGTGGGCGATACAATCAAAAGGTTATAGGAAAATATTTGATTCCGTATTTTAAATATTGTTTTAAAACCAGACAAACATAAAAAGCTATATCTCTAAAAATTCAAGTATCTCCACTAATATAAAACTCTAACTGATAGAAAGCTATATAAATAAATAGAATTACAATTTCATATATTATGAAAGCTTTTTCTCTAATATATATATATATTTAAAATAAAACAAGTATAAGGACAAATTGTTTTAAACAAAGCGAGTCCAATAAACAAGGTGATTTTCAAGATGAAATAAACTCCAGTAAAGAAGAAAATTTTCAAAATTTTATACAATGAATATAACTTTGAAATATAGCATTTAAGCGAAAAGCTCATACATGCACTGCCCATAAAACTGGAGTACTCTCAACTATGCAGATTTCAATTTCAAATCCAAATCCAAATCTAGGTATACCAAGCTTATGAACTGGACTGATTATACCATATCAAAAGATATGGATAAGAAGTGCATTGAACAGAACTGATTATACCATATGGCTCTGAAACAAATGGAATGCAAACTCAAAATCTTAACGGAAGGAAACAAATGAGAATGTTCCAAAATGCAAAAAGAAATCTAAAATTATCAATGCATTAAAGACGCAAAGTCAAGTCGAGCTCCACATCTTCTGTACCAAGGGTAACATTATGACCAGGCGCTGTATTCTGCTGCTGAGGATCTTCCTTTCTGACCCTCTTCACAGAAGTCAAAGACCTCAAATAGCCAAGCATAATAAGACAAGCAAAATATTTATAACAAATATAGGGTTTAGGTGAAGCACAGTATTGCATTGTGAGAATAGCCAACAACAAGAACAACCATTGTGATAATGTATGGGAAATCTCAAATATGTTATAAAGTTGTTGTAGTTATGTACACTGAAAAGGATGACAATAAAGCCAACAATAAATCACACATCAAGAGGTTAGTGAAGTGAGATTACCTTTGAACCTGCTGCTGCAGGTATTTCTTGGGTACAATCGTTCTTGCTACCCTGTAGGTCTGCCACCTCCTTGTTCTTCTTCTCCATGCACCTCTTATTATCTCCCTCTGAAGTCATGGATCCCCTAAATATTTCTCTGGACTCTTGGAGGTTCTGCTGTACTGTTATATTTCTATAAACACCAGCTAGTGTCGACCCTCTCTCGCTCTCAGACAAATCTTGCACCTCGTTATGGCCTGCATTGTATGCACGGGTCTCTCCTCCTAATGCCGTTACTGGGTCTTCATCAAGGCTATAGCGTGGAGTGAGATCCACTCCAAATAGCCTGCACTCATTCTTCTTCTCCATGTACCTGAAATGATCTCCCTCGGAAGCCATGGATCCGCTGAATATGATTTCTCTGGACTGTCGGAGGTTCTGCTGTACTGTTGTATTTCTATAAACACCAGCTAGTGTCAACCCTCTCTCGCTCTCAGAAGACAAGTCTTGCACCTCGTTATGCCCTGCATTGTATGCACGGGTCTCTCCTCCTAATGCTGTTACCGGGTCGTCATCACGGCTCAAAATATTATAGCGTGGAGTGAGATCCACTCCAAATAGCCTGCACTCATTCTTCTTCTCCATGTACCTCTTATGATCTCCCTCGGAAGCCATGGATCTGCTGAATATTTTTCTAGATATGATCTCTGGACTGTCCGAGCTGCGTCTGCTCTACTGCTATATTTCTATATATCAACCCTCTCTCTCTCTCAGACGAGTAAGGACACTGGCTGTTTGGAGAATATATGCTGGTAAGTGTTTTATAGGCTAAACAAATCCCTAAACCCTAAACAAATTCCGGCACTGCCGACTCTTTGACCCGCCTTTCATGAACGGTCTCTTCAAGGAACAAACATAAGCAACTTTTGAATCTTACCAATTGGCAAACAAATGCCCATAAATTCCCCTTCTTTGAGATTAGATTGGATGTGTTTATCCATACACTCCACGAAAGCTTCATCGTAACTCGTTAAAATTTAATTTGGATGGTATGCCAATCGACAAAGAGGGCGTTTGTAAATGGGAGTAAACGTTAAGATAAAAAAAAATATACGATATTTTTAATAATAATGATATTTATCATAATTTTATTAATATAATTAATATTTATTTTTTTATTTTTTATTTTTATATCATCCTGCTATTTCTCCAAGGGTAGCCGAAGTCCCCACACTAATGGGCTATTGGACCTATGGTTACCCAGCTCACCATAACGGTTGCTGTACCATTCCATAACTCCTAATTAATATTTTAAATATTATTATATGAATATTAATTTGGATATGGAAATCCAAAAAGAGGGCGTTTGGGTATGATGAAGTGTCCATTTTATATTTTAAATGGACCGTATGTGGACTGTCATACCTTAAAAAGCATATTTCTTGAAGCTCATTATTAAAATTTTAAAATATATTGTATTGTAGGCAACCAATACAATGTTAAAATCTTAAATTAAGGAAATTAGTTAAATTTGAGATTTTATTGTGAATTTATACTTTAAATTAATTATTAAAATATTAATGGGAGGTTACCAAAATATCAATACACTCTAATTGGAGGTTACCAAAATATCCCACCACCAAAATTAGAGAAAATCCACTCAAGATTACTTTGTATAGTCACTCTTATTGATATATAAATTTGAGAAGGTGAATCTAGGTAACTATTAAGAGACATTGGAAAAATTTCACACATGAAACACAATTGTTTTTGTTGCATTAAGGGTCCTCTTCTATTAAGAAGAAAAATACATTGTTCTCTAGCAATACAAATTCCTCCCACATCCTTCTATACAGAATTACAATGTTTTACGTTTATAACACATCCATTAAACTACATAAGTATTTGTTATGTAGCAGTGTGTAATCTCTTTAGCCCAATGGATTAAATTCATGTTCCCCTTGTTACTCCATTCAAATATGATGAGTGGAAAATTCAAAATCCTATTTTCTCTAAGGAGCAAAGGACTATTTAATATAACAATGGAAACACATACTAAACCCACACATATTGTAGAAAAACTAAACTTGTGGTTTAACAAATTTGATGAGGATGATTGAATGATGTGCCTATCTGTATCTACTCATCTTCTTTTCCACATTGAATCTACTAATTCACCCAATAAAATCTTAACTACACTATAAAGATTGTTTGGAAGAAGAACATGCTAAGATGATGCTAGATGGAGAATGATCTAATCAATATGATCCCTAGTAATTTCTGCACCATTAATGATTTCCATGTCAAATTGAAATCACTATGATTGCAGCTAAAGTAGTGTAATATTGGAAAATATGACAAGTACCTTGTGCTTTCCATTCTTGCCACATACGGTCTTGAATATTTTTTTTTTTTATATAGTCCATGCATCCTAGGATGCACTTGGTACCACATGGAATATAGTGATCATTAAGCCAATATTTAAATCGGAACAAATATATAGAACACTTATGTTTCAAAAATAACCAAAAGACATTCACCATAAGAATAACACCATGATATAGATAAAAACCCTAAAGTTAGGTTAACACTATCAAATACTCCTTAAGGAAGGAATCACTCGAGAAGCCATGATTAGTACAATAAAATTCCTAACACATATCTCATAAAATGATACTCATGTATATTTATACTTTCTCATGAGTATTCCTAAGGGATTTATGTGAACTACCACTTATTATTATATTATTTTCTTTAACTACCAAATGGGCATATTTCATGATCATGGCCACATTACATACAATATCCCTTTGGGTACCTCCCTAGGTACCCCATATTATCTCCCCATGTACATAACATTCCAGCCCTCTTCGCTTGTTCCATCCTTGAAACATGGGTGGAAGACATATAATCTGACCTACTAAGCAACGTAGTCAATTGGTACCAAGCATGGGCATCCATCCATCCTAGCGAAATGTGGAGATGGGGTCCACCCACTTCCTTGCGAGCAATGATCTTTATTTCTTTTCTCCTATGGTTTCATGTTGTTGTTATGTTGTTTTGATATCTCCATGCATTGATTTTAGTCCTCCATATTCCTCCATATTGGTTTCCTTTTTGGTTCCATCTTCAGTGATGATCCCAACCTTGCCATGATTAATGTTATTTCTCATGGTGGTGTGATTGTTATAAATAGACTACAACCTTATCTATTGGTCCTTATTTATTTGACTATTCAACCCGTTGTTCCTTAGGGTCGTGCATCTCTTTAATATATTTTTCCTATTTATCTCCTTCCTCGGATATTTCTTCATGTTCTTTAGTAGATTTTTTTTCTTTTGATTCAACCTCGGACTCTGCATCCGTCATATCTATATAAATTTCAACTATTTCACTTTCTAAGACTTCTTCATATGACCCCTTTTTCCATTCTTGTTTAGTAAGTTAAATATATTGCAAGGTGATTTTCTGTTTGTTGCACCATAGCTTCAAAAGCTTCTTTTGCACATTAATATTAACTGTACCAATTGAGTCCATCCAAGAATATCCCAAAACAATATCCACACCATCCATATCTATAACATAAAAATGTGAAAGCAACACATATTTATCCATTGTAAACTTCAAATATTTAAAAATGTGAACATTTTCACGCTCAATATGTGTTCTTTGGATACACTTTGTGGATATTTGCAACTTTTTAGCCAAATTCACTTGATGATATTATAGTGTCTACTAGGGTTTATAGAGATAGTAACACTTTCTTTATGAATGCATTCGTAAACTTGTAATGGAAAGTCTCTATATGAAAATACACCCTTGGAACTTTTATCATTCTTCACAGCATGAGACCACCTATCTAAAAATATGTTTTCAATTCTTTATCTAGAAGTCATCTATCTTGACATAGTTAAGCAAATTCCACCACCTAGTAGAATCTTCTTTTAGATTTTCTCTTACCGAAAATTTCCATGTCAACTTCTGTGGTGAGTTCTTTTGCTTTATGTATTCAATCATAGGTCCATCATACTTTCCTATAAAACACAACTTGTTTGACATAAGTTCAAAAATAAAGCTAGGTTTTGAACAAAATGACTTACTGTTGTTAAAACAAATTTAAAATGAGCATAACTCCATCAATATTTCACAAAATCACTATTATGACCACAATTATGAAATACCAAATCCGTTTTTGCATCTATTGGATTTGTTTTGACCGAAATATAGTCACTCCATCAAAATATATCCTTTCTACAATATGCGTGACCATCACCAAAAAACCCTAAAAAAACTTGTTTTAAACCAACGATAACTTCACTTCTCAGGAACCACTTTGAATGGTTAGTTTTTTTTAAATTTGGTGTCTCAGTTATAGGAACTCAAATATGCAGATCAAATTCCTTTTATGATACAAGGAAAGTTTCAAAAATCAACTTGAATTCCATCGTCCTCTTTTTCCCTTCAAAAATATGCAAAAAGAAAAATTTGTTCCAACATTTTTGCGAAAGAAAATGACTATATACCACTTGTAGTGATCGTTAACCAAGAAATTGAATCAAAACAAATATATAGAGCCCTTATACTTTGAAAGTAAACAAAATATATTGACCATAAGAATAACACCAAGATATAGAGAAAAACCCTTAAGGTAGGGAAACACCACGAAATATTCTTAAGGAAGGAATCACTCCACAAGACATGCTTGCTACAATACAATTCATCACACACACCTCATACTTTTTCAGGAGTATTCTTAAGGTTCCTATGCTACTTACCCCTTATTATTATATTTTTCCTTTAACTACAAAGAAGGCATATTCAATGATTATGGCCACATTATATACAATATCCCTTCGAGTACATCCATAGGTACCTCATATTATCCTCCCTAAGTACATAACATGGAAAATGCATTCTTGATGAATTTTCTATTGTTCTTAAATTGAAGTAGGAAAAATTTGTGCAAATGTGTACTTTGAATTTTTTGGATCCTTTCTTTTTGGAAAGAACCATAGTCATGGAAGACCACATAAAAAATAAGGTAGAGGTTACAAAAACAATTAGAGATTGCAACCATACTGCTTTCACTCCAATGACTATATAAAGAGAGAAAGGACAATGACCAAGATATGTATGAAGTCAAGAGAGAAGGAAGCCAACAAACAACTGAGTAGAAGAATGATCATCATATTCTCAGTTGGTGATGAATTTGGGTTATGTATTGTGGTCACAAGATTGTGGGTTGTGCTTATTTATGTAAATATGTGATGGGTCATTTTGTAGACTAAGAATGTAGAGCCACTTGCATGTACTATATTGAATATCGATTAATGAACATGAATTAAGATTATTTTCCACCTTGATATTTTCTATGTATGTTATTAATGATGTTTGTGGTCTTTGCTTTATATAAGTTGCATAATATATTATGGATATATAATATTGTATGTTACGATGTGTGCTACCCTCCAGTTTATTGTTGTAGTCAAACCTCCTCATCATAAACATGTCTATGATGTACTTTCAATGATAAGTTCTCCTTTGGGGGATTTAAAATTCCATCCCACTAGACTATAGAAGCCCCCTTTGTTGGCCATTGTGCAAGAACCCTGATCTCATTTTGTACAAACAAGTAGTTTTGTTTTTGGGACCTAATTGCTAATAGGATGTTGTTAACTACATGGATGAACTGGTGTCAAGAGAATTATTCAAGATTGCTTGGAAAAGAGTTTCAAGGAATTTTTAATACAATAAGTTGAGTTGAGAGGGTGGGATCCATTGAAACTTAAATAATACATCCTTGATAACGGACCGATATTTGATCAATATGAAGTCTTGTGGGTTGATCCCTCATTAAGGCTATTCAAGTGGCTAAAAAGACTTGCAAAATCCCTTGAACGTAGAAATAGACAATGAAGAATTGTGTACGTGACTCAAAGAGATCTAGTAGTGTTACATTGATTAGATTCTTAACTAACTAGGGCTATTAAATTATCAGTTGAAATCACTTTCACTAGATATATTGTGGAATTTGCAGCTGAAAAGAATTAGATTGTATCTAGGTTGAAGAACGTCTCAAGAAGGGAGAAAGAAGAAGACTATTGAGGGATGTTCTATTGTGGATCAATACCTAAAAGGTTGAGTATAGGATTTTTCCACTAAGCCTAATTATAATGGACGAGTAAAAACCACACTCCAGTAGGGGTGTGGTCGAGGTTATTCTTACGACTTGCAAAAAGTATACATTCTGCATAATGGGGGAGGGCTATATTAATGATGCCATGATTGAGGATGCAACAAGAAGATCAACAATATGTGAAAAGTGGTTGAAAATATAGATGGAAAATGCAAATAAAAGAAGTGTTCAACTAGAGGAGGATATGCAAAATGGAGACAATAGTTAAGAGAAGGAAAGTGAGTTGCAGAAGCAGAAGTGACAAGAGGAACTGACCGGTTTTTGGTTAAGAGGAAAAGGAACAAAAATCCAGGATGAACCCACAAGGAGATCCAAGGGAGAAGGTGAAGTGAGGAAAGATATTACCAAGTAAATGATTGTTGAATTAGTTACATGATCAAACCTTTGAAGAAGTTGCAGAATAGTTATAATTTTCGAGACCTATAGAGAATGGAAAAACCCCTGAAGGTGAACCCCCCATTATTGCGAAAGTATATACTATAAGTAATGTCATCAAAATGCCTTTTATTAACCCTTGGGAACCCTTACAAATTTTCGTAATCCTTTTTAATATTCTTATTTTATAGTTTCCTTGGTGTAACCAAACTGTTAGTGGTTTACAATCTAGTACAGGAGTGATTGGAAGTACTAGTGGTTTGTAGTAGGGTATCAATAACACTATGGATCATTGTTGGAAGGCTGTTAGATGGGTCACCATCAGAGCACTGCAAGTGCTGCGATACCGCGGATGGCGGAAATTCAAGCACAAATGATGATGTCTTTTGTAATTTTTGGTCAGTTGAACCGCGGTATGTGGGTTTTTTGGGTCATTTGGACCACAATGGATAGATTTTGGATCAGTTACTAGAAGTGTCGGTTAGGAAGTAGTTAGTAAGTGGACAAGCAATGTAAAGGCGAAAGCCTATAAATAGAGGTAGGTGTGTAATTGTTGAGATATTGTATCTTATCTAATCTTGAACATCTTTTGGATATCTTGCATTGGATATCTCTTGGTAGAGCATGATTGTCAATGTTGAGTATTTTTGTATCTGGTTTTTTGCGGAGTTAATATGATGAGACCGATTTGTTGCATTAATGATCCTCCATATTGGTTTCCTTTTTGGTTCCATCTTCAGTGATGATCCCAACCTTGCCATGATTAATGTTGTTTCTCATGGTGGTGTGAGTGTTATAAATAGACTAAAACCTTATCTATTGGTCCTTATTTATTTGACTATTCAACCCGTTGTTCCTTAGGGTCATGTATCTCTTTAATATATTTTTCCTATTTATCTCCTTCCTCGGATATTTTTTTTCTTTTGATTCAACCTCAGACTCTGCATCTATCATATCTATAGAAATTTCAACTATTTTACTTTCTAGGAATTCTTCATACGACCCCTTTTTCCATTCTTGTTTAGTAAGTTAAATATATTGCAAGATGATTTTCTTTTTGTTGCACCAAAGCTTCAAAAGCTTCTTTGGCACATTAATATTAACTGTACCAATTGAGTCCATCCAAGAATATCCCAAAACAATATCCACACCATCCATATCTATAACATAAAAATGTGAAAGCAACACATATTTATCCATTGTAAACGTCAAATATTTAAAAATGTGAACATTTTCACTCTCAACATGTGTTCTTTGGATACACTTTGTGGATATCTGCAACTTTTTAGCCAAATTCACTTGATGATATTATACTCTTTACTAGGGTTTATAGAGATAATAACACTTTCTTGATGAATGCATCCGTAAAGTTGTAATGGAAAGTGTCTACATGAAAATAAACCCTTGGAACTTTGATCATTCTTCACAGCATGAGACCACCTGTCTAAAAATATTTTTTCAATTCTTTATCTAGAAGTGATCTATCTTGACATAGTTAAGCAAATTCCACCACCTAGTAGAATCTTCTTTTAGATTTTCTCTTATCGAAAATTTCCATGTCAACTTCTATGGTGAGTTCTTTTGTTTTATGTATTCAATCATAGGTCCATCATACTTTCCTGTAAAACACAACTTGTTTGACATAACTTCAAAAATAAAGCTAGGTTTTGAACAAAATGACTTACTGTTGTTGAAACAAATTTAAAATGAGCATAACTCCATCAATATTTCCCAAAATCACTATTATGACCACAATTATGAAATACCAAATCCATTTTTGCATCTTTTGGATTTGTTTTGACCGAAATATAGTCACTCCATCAAAATATAGCATTTATGCAATATGCGCGACCATCACCAAAAAACCCTAAAAAAACTTATTTTAAACGAACGATAACTTCACTTCTCAGGCACCACTTTGAATGGTTAGTTTTTTTTTAATTTGGTGTCTGAGTCATAGGAACTCAAATATGCATCTCAAATTCCTTTAATGATACAAGCAAAGTTTCAAAAATCAACTTGAATTCCATTGTCCTCTTTTTCCCTTAAAAAATATGCAAAAAGAAAAATTTGTTCCAATTTTTTGCCAAAGAAAATGACTATATACCACTTGTAGTGATCATTAACCAAGAAATTGAATCAAAACAAATATATAGAACCCTTATACTTTGAAAGTAAACAAAATGTATTTACCATAAGAATAAAACCAAGATATAGAGAAAAAGCCTTAAGGTAGGGAAACACCACGAAATCTTCTTAAGGAAGGAATCTTCTTAAGGTTCTTATGCTACTTACCCCTTATTATTATATTTTTTCCTTTAACTACTAAGCAGGCATATTCAATGATTATGGCCACATTATATCCAATATCCCTTCGAGTACCTCCATAGGTACCTCATATTATCCTCCCTAATTACATAACATGGAAAATGCATTCTTGATGAATTTTCTATTGTTCTTAAATTGAATTAGGAAAAATTTCTGCAAATGTGTACTTTGAATTTTTTGGATCCTTCCTTTTTGGAAAGAACCATAGTCATGGAAGAGCACACAAAAAATAAGGTAGAAGTTACAAAAACAATTAGAGATTGCAACCATATGGCTTCCACTCCAATGACTATATAAAGAGAGAAATGACAATGACCAAGATATGTATGAAGTCAAGAGAGAAGGAATCCAACAAACAACTGAGTAGAAGAATGATCATCATATTCTCAGTTGATGATGAATTTGGGTAATGTATTGTGGTCGCAAGATTGTGGGCTTTTCTTATTTATGTAAATATGTGACTGGTCATTTTGTAGACTAAGAATGTAGATCCACTTGCATGTACTATATTGAATATCGATTAGTGAACATGAATTAAGATTATTTTCCACCCTAATATTTTCTATGTATGTTATGAATGTTGTTTGTGTTCTTTGCTTTATATAAGTTGCATAATATATTATGGATATATAATATTGTATGTTGTGATATGTGGTACCCTCCAGTTTATTGTTGTAGTTAAACCTCCTCATCATAAATATTTCTATGATGTGCTTTGAGTGATAACTTCTCCTTTGGGGGATTTAAAATTCTAGCACACTAGACTTTAGAAGCTTCCTTTGTTGGCCCTTGTGCAAGAACCCTGATCTCATTTTGTACAAACAAATAGTTTTGTTTTCGGGACCTAGCTTCTAATAGGATGTTGTCAACTGCATGGAAGAATTGGTGTCAAGATAATTATTCAAGATTGCTTGGAAAATATTTTCAAGGAATTTTTAATACAATAGGTTGAGTTGAGAGGGTGGGATCCATTGAAACTTAAAGAATACATCCTTGATAAAGGACCTTTGATCAATATGAAGTCTTGTGGGTTGATCCCTCAGTAAGGCTATTCAAGTGGCTAAAAAGACTTGCAAAATCCCTTGAACATAGAAACAGACAATGAAGAATTGTGTAAGTGACTCAAAGAGATCTAGTAGTGTTACATTGAATAGATTCTCAACTAACTAGGGCTATTAAATTATGGGTTGAAATCACTTTCACTAGATATATTGTCGAATTTGCAGCTGAAAAGAATTAGTTTGTATCTATGTTGAAGAACATCTGAAGAAGGAAGAGAGAAGAAGACTATTGAGGGATGTTTTATTGTGGATCAATACCTAAAAGGTTGAGTATATGATTTTTCCACTAAGCCTGATTATAATGGAGGAGTAAAAACCCCACTCCACTACAGGTGTGGTCAAGGTTATTCTTATGACTTGCAGAAAGTAGACGTTCTGCACAATGGGGGAGGGCTATATTAATGATGCCAGGATTAAGCATGCAACAAGAAGATCAACAATCTGTGAAAAGTGGTGGAAAACACAGATGGAAAATGAAAATAAAAGAATTGTTCAACTAGAGGAGTTGCAAAATGGAGACAATAGTTAAGAGAAGGAAAGTGAGTTGCAGAAGGAGAAGTGACAAGAGGAACTGACCGATTCATGGTTAAGAGGAAAAGGAACAAAAATCCAGGATGAACCCACAAGGACGTGCAAGGGAGAAGGTGAAGTGAGGAAAGATATTACCAAGTAAGTGATTGTTGAATTAGTTACATGATCAAGCCTTTGAAGAAGTTGCAGAACAGTTATAATTTTTGAGACCTATAGAAAATGGCAAAACCCCTGAAGGTGAACCCCCCATTATTGCTAAAGGATATGCTATAAGTAATGTCATCAAAATGCTTTTGATTAACCCTTGGGAACCCTTACAAATTTTAGTAATCGTTTTTAATATACTTATTTTATAGTTACCTCGGAGTAACCAAACTGCTAGTGGTTTACAATCTACTATAGTAGTGAGTGGAAGTACTACCGGTTTGTAGTAGGGTAGCAATAACACTATGGATCATTGTTAGCAGGCGGTTGGATGGGTCACCATCGCAGCATCGCAAGTGCTACGATACCGTGGATGGCGGAAAGTCAAGCGCAAATGATGATGTCTTTTGTAATTTTTTGTCAGTTGAACCACGGTATGTAGGTTTTTTGGGTCATTTGGACCACAATGGATAGATTTTGGGTTAGTTGTTGGAAGTGTCGGTTAGGAAGTAATTAGTAAGTGGACAAGCAATGTAGAGGCGAAAGCCTATAAATAGAGCTAGGTGTGTAAGTGTTGAGATATTGTATCTTATCTGAACTTGAACATCTTTTGGATATCTTGCGTTGGATATCTCTTGGTAGTGCATGATTGTCAATGTTGAGTATTTTTGTATCTGGGTTTTTGCGGAGTTAATATGATGAGACCAAGTTGTTGAGCAGAATCCCTGTGTTTTTCCTGGCTATCTGTCGTAATGCATTTCGCGATATGAATATATGAATGATGCAATGCTTCCTTGCTGCGATTAATGCTTTACTATTATATCTGTTGCAATTATGAGATGTTCTGTTGAATAATGCTATGAATGTGAATGATGTCTGAGTTAAATGCATAGATTTATTTTTGAAATTTTGCAATAAGCTAAGTAATTGAGCTGTAAACATCCTCCTTCATTCAGCGGAAACATGGTTCCGTCAGCTCTCCCTTGAACATCTCGGGTGAGACCTCATCTATTTCGTAGGTGTTTCTGGACAAGGTAAAACCTGTCTGGGCCAATGCTCAGGGACATTGCGGTGCTTTGGGTGTCGACAGTGCTGGGAACCCCTGTCGACTAGGGTATGTGTCAACAAATGGTTCCGTTGCTGGGACCATAGCGTGAAGGGAAAGGAGGATATGTTGTGGAATCTGATGAAACCGAAAATACAAAACTAGTTCAATTAGAAGTTGCAAGCATTTGCTAACAAAGAAAACCAGAAGCCTCACCTAACAGTAGATTAGTTGGCGGAGCAATACATTCACGACGGTCCGCACGAATATTTTTCTGCAAATTTCCAGTCAGCTTGTTTGAGTGATTGGAAAAATTGACCTTCCATAAGAGGAACTTCCAAGGTGGTGAACCAACGACCTGGACCCTGGAGCTAATCCAGGAGATGCAAAAAGTTGACAACAAGGCGTCGCTAGCTGTCGAAGTTTGGCTGGGCATCATATTGGAAGGCTATATCACTGAATTTGCGGTCGATACAAACAAATCCTATACTGAAGCTGAAAGATATTTCTTCCATGAACCACGAGGTAGGTTTCTATTGTCACTACAGCTGTCGATTAATATGCTCATTTACGAGAAGGGCATACTCAAGATGCATCTGGATTAGTAAAAACCGTAGTGGGAAGAGGTCATGGGTACTGCCACAGCAAGGGGGCGGTACATGGAATGATAAGGGGCAAATGGGTGCAGGTCATGACGAGACTGTGAGTGAAGCCGAGGAAGAGAGTGGTCTTACAAGGGGAGGAGAAAGGTTTTGACAGGAAAAGAGACAGTGGACAAAAGAAGGTCCTGCTATGATCGGAACGCAAGGCTGCGAAGGAAGACCACATGGGACAAAGAGACCTCACAGTCCGGGAAACGACAACTAGGCTATGTTGATGTATATGTAACTTCAGAATGTATTTCACATATATGTATATTGTATTCCTATATAGATGTTATTATTCCTCTATACGAAAGTGTTTGTATTCCTATAGAGATGTTATTATTCCTCTATACGAAAGTGTCGTCATTTATATTGTAAGTGTCGTAACTTATACTTGATGGGTTATTAGACAACCTTGTTGGGGTCGGCCCTATATAAGTCATGTGGGTCAAAGGGTTATTAGACCACCCTATTGGGTGTCGGCGCAGTCAACATTGTGTTATGTGGTTAAGTTGAGGCCAACCTAGTAAAGGTTATTAGGTAATTCAAGTCAAGTATAAATAGAGTGCAGGAGGCACTCTATTTCATCATTCTTTTCTCACACACACTCTTTAGAGAGTGGCCCACTTGTGGAGGAGGAGAGGCTGCTGCTAGGAGATGTCTATCTCTTATGCTTGGGTTGTATCATTGCTCTATCTATCTCTACGGAAGTTATTGGGGTTTTTCACCTTGATGGTTTCCCAAAGTAAACTCTGTGTCTCTTGTGTGCTTGCATTATTGTGTCCATGATTGATATACTGTAGATATGCTGTACATGTTGTTCTCTCAATTAAGATCCTAGATCAGATTGAAGGAAATTCTGAAAAACTAACAGGCTACGCACAGGATAGCAGCAGGACCAAACCTTAGCACCAACGTACCTACACCTCCGCTCACTATCACTCAACTAGTAAGGAATAACACTTCGACACCACCATTTTCATCAAATCAACAAAATTTCATTGCTGGTAGCTCAGCAACTGGAGGAAGGAAGCCTAGGATGGCGGTGAGGATACAAAGTTACCGCTATGCAATGGAAATGGAACATATAATCCTAAGCAGTACTGGTTTTTATGTGAAGCTGTATGGACGGTAAATAAAATTACTAATGATAATTCCAAGAAAAGACAGTTTGTGACAACTCTTCGGGGTCATGCATTAGACTGGTTCATGAAGTTTGTGCAGGTTCCTGTAGGCGCTCTAGAGAAGACGCTGGATGAAGTTCGAGCTGGATTGATCACGGAATTCAAAAAACCAAAATATGAAGCGCAGTATATTATGGAGCTAAAAGAGATTAAGCAGTATCCCAATGAATCTATGTGGGATTTCTACCAGAGATTCAAAATGCTGATGGCAAGGATCAGCTTCGACATGATCACTATCCAACACAAAGAATGGTTCATTGTAGCATTTCTCCTGCACATTCGACTACCACAGATGCAACAGAACATTACAACAACAAGTGAATCTCTGGAGATTTCCATGCGGTTGGAAGCTTCACCGATTGGGGAGAACATAGCTGGAATGTCGAAGATTCAGACATAGCTCGCCAACTTGACCATACAGCTGCAAGATCTTAAGAAGGGAAAGGAACAAGGTGAAGAGGTATAGTGTATGCGATGTCACGGAGAGGAGCATACTAAGGATAATTTCCCAAACTTCCAGAAGTATATGCTTTCAGGAGCACCGAATCCATTGAGTAGCGACGACATGTCGTGGTGTCGCATCTATCAGGTATATGGGCACCACCATGAGGAATGTCAGTATATGCAGAAGATGGTCACCAAATTGATGAATCTATATTGTACATTTTGTAAATTTGTGGGACACGAAGACAAAGTTTGACGTGCATATGGGTTGCTTCAAGAGAGAACGTACGATGCATTCTATGTAAAGGATGACTAGTGTTCCATACAACAACCGCAACTGCAGCAGTAGGTAGCCCAGCCGCTACCTCAACCGCAGGTGCAGTTCGTACTGCAATAGCAACCACATCAGTTTATGCCACAATATTGTCCAATGCAAATGGCTCCCCAGCAGCCACAGTATGTGCAGCAAGGGTAAGGAATGCAATTGAATCCTATGCAACAACAGTTTAATCCACCACATTACCAGTAGCAGGGAGGATTCCGTGGAGGATTCTAGGGAGGACGTGGTGGAGGTTTTGGTCATGGAGGAGGATGAGGACCTGTTCAGTGCTACCATTGCAGTGTTTGGGGACACTACCAGCGAGATTTCCCACAATTGCAGACACATTGTACGTTCTTTTTTGTTATCAATCACATAGTTGAAAATTTCCCGCAATTGATTGTGCGATCGAAAGCAAGGAATGCTTGACAGCTGAAGAATCAGAATCAGGTGTAGCAACCAGTACAGAATCAATTATAGACACCAGCGCAGAACTAGAATTAGCGTCTGAATCAGACTGCTTACCAGAATGTGAGCCAACCTGGGAATCTGCCACTAAACCAGACTCAGGGTGTGACTATTTTGAAAATTTACGCAGAGCCGAGGACGCAAGATGCTTCTGTTGCAGTTATTACTTGTGGAGGTGTGACTACAGGAGCTGATATCCCACACCCACTCATTTGGTTGGCAGGGAAAAAGAAGGTTTGACATTAACACCAAGCGAGAGGTATTCTTGCACGTGCATCGTGAATTGGAAAACGATTGCAGTAAGGCTATTATTTGCGACATGCCTTCTGCTTTTGATGCCACTTCAGAGGCCGGCCCTTTGCGACAGTTTAGCACATTACATAAATTTATGGAAAGTTGTTTATCCATGGAAAGGGATCCGGATGCTCTTGCCGATATTGAAGCACTGTTGCAGCAACCTATTCGGGGTCAGCGAAATTCCATAGTCAATTCCTTACAACGACGGAAGACAGGTAAGGAGATGCGAATGAACATTCAAATTGGAGACTATGATGTTGATTAAGTTATTATGGATCTTGGTTCGGTTGTCAACATCTTAACCAAGCAGGCCTGGCAGAAAATGGGGAGACCCGAATTGAGCTGGTCTCATGTACAGCTCTGACTGGCTAATCAGGCCAAGGTGACCCCTATTGGGAGAGCTCCATGGCTGGTGGTGGACATTGAGGGAATGAAGACATATGCCAACTTCGATGTCATTGAAGTAGTTGAAGAGGGAAGCTCTTATCCCGCGTTGCTGGGGATTGGATGGGCTAATGGTAGCACGACAGTAATCAACTTTAAGAATCGGATGATGAATTTTGAAAACCGTGATCTCAGAGTGATCGCTCCATTGGATCCGACTAAAGGTTGCAGGTATATTGAACCCATCAAGGATGAAGATCCCAGCAAATGGGACCATGCATGCAATATTTCAGAAGATTATATTCATCCGACTGCCAACGGTGAGCTTGGGTGGCGTAGCTTCATCTTTGCGTCCTCCGACTTTGATGATGCGTTAGAGAATTGGCAGAACCCCTTAAATGAGGTGTCACTCCGCAAGTGTGGGTTAGTCATGCAGTTATTATGCCATGTTTCGACTAAAAATATTACGCTACCAGTATATGAAGGGATGCGTGGCTTGTCTGAATTTCTTGTGGAATTCAAGGAAAACGTTTCAGAACCACAGCGCTTGCTGGCATTGGAGGAAGCACTAAAGGTTGCTCCAGCATGTTGGCGGGTCACACTTAAGAAGTCGATCGCAGAATGGCCACAGTGACGGAGATCGATGATGGTTCGCTTCGGCGATACCGAAGTTTACCACATAGGGAAATATGATGGATGGAATGATCCTGGCAGTCATTTGATGGAGTGTCAGCTATTGTGGCCATCGTGACCAAGAGATGAGTGGGTCCATGCCTTTATCCATACTTTGGACGAGATGCCGCGATCATGGTATATTGCAGCCGAATTGCAAGGGGACCTTTCCACTTGGTTGGAGTTGATGGTGTGTTTTACTCATATGTTCAGCTTTGCAAATGCCAACCCGGATGTCCTTAATGCTTTGCAGCTCATCCGCGATGTGGTTCTGAAGTTTGTTCCGGTGGCATGTCTTGCGGATCTGCATACGCACTGCTAGATGTAGTCTATGATGGAATGTTATAATATCAGTGGTGGGCCAAAAGATGGAGATGATTCGTGGAATGTCAATATTCCTTAATCTGAAGGAAGTCACGATGTAGTAGCACCTAATGCGGCAAGTGATCCAATCAGTTAGCCGTTGAAGCTCCGTAAGGTCAACATTGGGACAGAGGATAGCCCAAAGTTCGTGAATGTTGGGGATTATTGGGATGATTAGATGATGGGGAAGGTCACAGACTTGTTGCATGAATTTTAGGACTTGTTCCCCATGAATTTTTCTGAGATGAAGGGAATCTTGGGTGATTTAGGGGAGATGAAGATCCCATTGAAACCTGATGCCAAACCCATCAGGGAGCGACCATATCAAATGAATCTGTGCCATAAGGAGAGAGTCAAGGTATAACTTGATCTCATGTTGGATACTGGCATTATTGAACCAGTTGAGGAGTCAGATTGGATCAGTCCTATGGTGGTGCAAGACAAGAAGACCAGTGAAGTGCGCATTTGCAGGTACTTGCGGAAGCTGAATGATGCATGTCTGCATGATCCATTCCGACCCCATTCACTGATGAGGTGCTCAAAGGTGTGGGTGGCCATGAGATGTATTCTTTCACGGATGGGTTCTCTGGCTATCATCAGATCCGAATCGTGAAGGAAGACCGCCACAAGATGACTTTTGTGAAAGAATGGGGCTGCTTTCAGTACACGGTGATGCCATTTGGGTTGAAGAATGTAGCAGTTATATTCTCGTGGGTCATCGTTGATGCCTTTAGGGATTTCATTCAGAATTTCTTGCAGGTCTACATGGATGATTGGACAGTATATGGCTTGATCAATGATCATTTGTAAAATATGCGGTTGATGTTGGAGCACTGTCGACAGCATCAAATATCGCTGAATTTGAAGAAGTGCATCTTCTATGCACCATTTGGAATACTGTTGGGTCACATTGTGTGTAAGCAGGGATTGTTAGTCAACCCAGCAAATATTGTGCTCATTCTAATCCTAACACCGTCGACTAATGTTAAGCAGTTGAGAGCGATGTTGGGTCACACTCGGTATTATCACAAGTTCATCATGGGATACCCAGTGATCACAGCCCCTATGGAGAATTTATTAAAGAAAGATGCAGTATTTCAATGGAGCCCTAAATGTCAATTCAGCTTTGAGAAGTTGAAGGCTAAGATGGCTTCAGCGTCGATACTGGTATTTCCGGACTGGAGTAAGGAATTCCATGTCCATGTCGATGCATCATCGACTGCGCTGGGAGTGGTGCTTGCACATACAGGGGAAGGGGATCTGGATAATCCCATCGCTTTTGCAAGTCAGAAGTTGTCGTCGGCAGAAAGGAACTATACTACTACAGAGAGGGAAGGCTTGGCGATGGTCTATGTGCTGCAAAAGTTTCAAAATTATTTATTGGGAAGACACATTAAGATGTTCACAGACCATTCTGCATTAAAATACCTGGTCAATAAGCCTATGTTGGGGGGGAAGATGTGTCGCTGGCTACTTCTTTTTCAGGAGTTCGATTCTGAAGTGATTGTGAAGCGAGGATGCTTGAATGCAGGACCTTATCATCTGTCGTGGATTGAGACAGGAGAGGAGCCAACTAATATTGAAGATGGGTTACCTAATGCGCAAATCTTTAAGGTTGGAGTAGCTGATGGCTACTATGAAGAAATCATTCAGTTTCTGGAAACAGGTACTGCACTAGAGGGGTTTACCACTAGTCAAAAGAAGCAGTTGGTGGTCAAGGCTACAGATTTCCAGCTAATTGCACGCAAGTTATACAAATTGGGCTCAGATGAGATATTGAGGCATTGCATTTTTCCTCATGAGCAAGGGAAAATCCTATCAAAGGCACACGTAGGGGTAGCTGGTGGGAATTACGGCTGTCCTGCAACTGCCATGAAGGTTATTCACGCAGGGCTTTGGTGGTCCATGCTTCATAATGATGCGACAGATTATGCATGGACCTGTGATGTCTTTCAATGAACTGGAAGCCCTCTAGAAGGGATGAGATGCCGCTGATGCCTCAACTGACAATGCAGCCATTTGATAAATGGGCATTCGATTTCGTGGGACCAATCAACCCACCTGGGAAACACATTGGTGCAAGATACATCATCGCGGCAATAGATTATTTGACAAGATGGGCGAAGGATGCACAAGTCATTGATTGTTCCGTGGAAACAGCCACACATTTCTTATTTCACAACATTGTCACTCGATTTGGCTTCCCTAAGATCTTGATGAGTGATTAGGGAAATCCCTTCATCAATTTCACCATCAGCGCATTGACAGTCGAATTGTAGATACAACATAAGAAGAGAACGCCATATCATCTGCAAAAAAATAAGACAGTCGAAGCATTCAACAAGGTCTTAGAGCATGCACTGACAAAGGTGTGCAATGAAAACCACGATTGAAGATCCCAGTAGTTTTGTGGGCATATTGCACCATGTGTAAAAGGTTGACAGGTCAGAAACCATTTAAGCTAGTATATGGGCAAGAATCGATTATGCCTATGGAGTACATTGTTCTGAGTCTATGCATAGTGGCAGACACAGGAATGGATGATGATGTGGTGATAGGAGAACGTCCGATGCAGCTAGTGCAGCTTGAGGAAGATCGCTTTATCGTCGGGTTTCATCAAAGCATGGAGAACGATCGATAGAAGGATTTGTTAAATTTTCAGAATTTACTTCAATCTGATCTAGGATATTAACTGAGAGAACAACATGTACAGCAAATCTACAGCATATCAATCATGGACACAATAATGCAAGCACACAAGAGACACAGAGTTTACTTGGGGAAAACCATAAAGGTGAAAAACCCCAATAACTTCCTCAGAGATAGATAGAGCAATGATACAACCAGAATACAAGAGATAGTCTTCTCCTAGCAGCAGAGCCTCCTCCTCCACAAGTGTGCCACTCTCCAAAGTGTGAGTGAGAGAATAGAATGTGTAAAATGAGAGAGACACACTCTCTATTTATACACTAACTTTACTTGACCTTTACTCAACTAGGTCGGCCTCAACTTAACCACTTAACATAATGCTGACTGGGCCGACCCCCACTAGGGTGGTCTAATAACCTTTTGACCCACATGGCCGACCCCCAATAGGGTGGTCTAATAACCCTTTGACCCACATGACTTATACAGGGCTGACCCCAACAAGGTGGTCTAATAACCCATCAAGTATAAGTTACGACACTTACAATATAAATGACGACACTTCCGTATAGAGGAATAATAACATCTCTATAGGAATACAACCACTTCCGTATAGAGGAATAATAACATCTCTATAGGAATACAATATACATATATGTGAAATACATTCCGAAGTTACATATACATCAACACTCCCTCTTAACTAGGAAGGTATTTCTTGACACAGGTCTTATAGCACAAGTCATCTTCATCGTCACTGCTGTTTCTATCTCAATAAATCTCTAAATCTACTCGTCATAGGAATTTCTACAGAGCTAGTCCTTTCTCATACTGGATGTAGGCCCACCACCTCCAGGTCTTCATCATCTGTGTGAACGGTCTGATAGAGGTGGCCTCTTAGGACTAATTTTATGTGCGGATGCAATACCGGAAAGAGTATCCCAGGAACATTTATTTTCCTAAGCACGACCAACAAGATCTCCCAGGACTGATTACATGCATCTCCTCCACAAATACCTTTAAAGAGCATCCCAGGAACATTTATGTGCCGTAGCACGACTAGAAAGATCTCTAAAGAGCATCCCAGGACTTATTATGAGCACACAGCTCAACCTCTTAGATCTCCAGGACTGATTACATGTGGATAGACAAAACCTTTAAAGAGCATCCCATGAACATTTATGTGCCGCAACACGACCGACAAGATCTCTAAAGAGCATCCCAAGACTAATTACGAGCACAGAGCTCAACCTCTCGGATCTCCAGGACTGATTACATGTCTCCATAGTAATACCTCATCCCAGGACTGATTACAAGCACACAGCTCAACCTATCGGATATCTGAGGACTGATTACATACTACATAGCAATACCGGAAAGAGGATCCTACGAACATTTATGTACCGCAGCACGACCGGTAAGATCTCTCAGGACTGATTACATGCTATTTGCACAACCTGCCACATATCATCTCTGACCTCCAAGTATCAACCTGATACTCATGATCCTACGGATCATCATCGCACAAAGCATCATCCTGATGCTCATGATCACATTGATCATCATAACTATACCATCCTGATACATATCATCTGGAGCAACATCCTGAAGCTCGTCATCATGATCATCCTGATCATACAATGCATCCACCTGATGCATACCAAGTATCTACCTGATACATATCATCATACATGATCCACCTGATCATACAGTGTATCCACCTGATACAAATACAAATACATGATCCAATTGATCATATCTAATACATATCAACATACATGATCTACCTGATCATACAATGTATCCACCTGATACATATACAGATACATGGTCTGTTCAGATATCCACATCATCTTTTTCAGGATCTTGCATGCAATTAGGGTTTGCATGCAAATTCTAGAGTTTGCATGCATCCCAGTCACCAGGTTGATGCCTCCAGCACCTTAGCCACCTTACTCTAGCACCTGAGAGCCACTTACTTCAGAGTTTTAGCCCTCCTAGTCTGGAAGGCACCCACTTCTCACCTACTACCAGAGAAGGGTGCACTTCTTCACCTACCACTGTAGTTCCACTTCAGTTACACTCAGTTAGCTTCGATTCTCCCTGATTTGAGGCTTGTTTCACTCCCGACTGACTGTTTCACTTCCGTTGGACCTCCAGATTGACTAGATGACTTGTTCTGACTTTAGTTAGCCTCCCATGCACCCTCCACTGAGCCTCCTTCCCTTAATCAGTGCTACACACTTCAGTTACACTTGTTACACTCAGTTAGACTCAGATTGACACCTGGATGACTGGTTCTTGTGCATTCATGACCACCACCGATTGATGATGAGGACTCCTAGTTGGAGTCAAGCTACTCCATTCAGTGATTCGAATGACCTTCTTAGTCAATTCGAATTACTCAGTCATTGTTAATGTATTCTATTGTAATCATTCACCCTTACTGGGATATTGAGCACTGATGCATGTTTTGCACAGTTTTACACCATATTTTCTATGTTCATCTGTTGTGATTGATTTACTTGTTCATTAGATCTGCTGTGACTAATTTTACATGTTATCAGAGCCATTGCAGGGACAAGATCTCTTTTCTACAGGTGGTTCTACAAGAAGATTTGACTGAATTGCTCAAAAATTGCAAAAATTTTTGGCATGAAATATCTCAAGGGCATTCACTCCTGTGCATGCAAAGCTTGAAAATACATCCAATACCACTCCAGAAGCTTGCATTTCCACATAATTCATGGATCTGATACATTGGACCCATTCAACATTGTTTGATCTCCAATCCCAGGTGTGATGCAACTCTAAAAGGGTGGATTGTTCGACCTCATTGTTCTTGGTTTATTGTGATTTGCAGGTTATTGTCTGCATCATTTGCATTCGCTACACTGTGCATGCAAGCTCCTCTACATTAGTGTGCACTTGCTCCTAGCAATTGAATACTCTTCTTCAAAGCCTATCCTCACCCCATTCAATTATTTTGATTGGAAAGATGATATGGAGATCATATTATGTTCAAAACGTTACTACCGAGTCACTCTTGGTCTTGAATTGGAGCCAAACAATCTGTCAGATAGAACCAAACACTACAACAAGCTTGATGAAGCTTATGGTCTTCTTTGTCTCTCCATCTCCAAAGATCTTCACTTCCATCTCAGCGGATTGAAGACTCCAAAAGCTATATGGGAGCAACTTGAAACACTATTTTGCAAGCAAAACGATCTTAGGGCTTTTCAATTAGAGAATGAATTGATTGCCCTTAGTCCTGAGAATTTCGAGACTATTAATGAATTCTTCACAAAATTCAAGAACTTGAACTTGTAGTTGAAGAAAAGTGGAGTTATCAAAGAGGATAAACAATTGATCCTCTCCATTCTCAGCAAGCTTGGTAAAGATTATTCGGTATTTGTCTCTACTTTCAATTCTGGTTGGCTAACTACCCCGAATTGGAAGATGCCTACCTTGAATGGCTTCATTGAGTCCATCACAAAAGAGCATGACAAGTTGATTCAAATGGGGTCCATAAGCTCCAAATATTCAGCCCTATATGTTCAAGGACCCAAGATCTCGAATGGTAAAGGAAATCAAAAGAAGGAGAAGCCCAAATTCGAGCCTCACAAGCAAAGAGAGAAAGGCAAACCGACGGATGCACCATCCAGTTCAAAGTTCAAGCAAAAGGGCAAAGAAGGTAACCAAAAATCTAAATGTACTTATTGTAACCGTGGATTTCATCCCAAAAGTTCATGTATGAAGAAGACTATAGAGCAAATGGCCCTCCTTTTGGAAAAGAACAACATAACTCTTCCTGACGGTGCAAGGAAGAAGGATAGGAATGATGATCATGAAAGATGACAAGCACTCATGGAAACGGTTTTGAAGCCCACTACTCTCTTGATAGATTCGGGTGCATCGAATCATATGGGTACAAATATTGATTCTTTTTCTTCATTCGATCCAAACAGCTCCATCCCCATCCATTTGGGAGATGACTCAAAAATTTCTTCAAAGGGCAAAGGTACGATTCATGTAGATCATGGAGGCTTTCAGAATGTTCTCTATGTGCCTTCCTTGGCTTCAAATCTTCTTTTTGTGTATCAAATGACACACACTGGTGAACCAAATAAAGTTACATTCAGACCTAATACAGTTGAAATTTCTGATATCAAAAGTGGAAGACTTGTTGCAGTCGAAAAGGAAAACCACACTACAAAATGCTATGAGTTTTCACACTTTATTCCGCTTGCAAAGCCCACTGCTCTTCACACACATGGTAATGAGGTTAGTAGGCTTTGGCATGAAAGATTTCGACATCTTAATTATAAGTATTTTCTTCTTCTATCAAACAAATCCATGGTAGATGGTCTTCCACAACTCCGTTCCTCGAAGGGAATATGCACTGGTTGCATCATTGGGAAGCACCCTGAGCACAAATTCAACCGCGGCAAAGCTAGCAGAGCTTCTGCAGTTTTGAGCTTGATCCATTCTGATATCAGTAGTTTGCTTCCCCACATGTCATTAAATGGTTCAAGGTATGTTTTGACATTTATTGATGATTTTCCCGCTTTACATGGGTATTCTTTCTCAAAAGCAAGTCAGAAGTGCTTGGAAAATTCAAGGATTTTAAGGCTTCTATTGAGACCGCCACTGAGAGCAAGATCAAATCTCTTATATATGATAATCGTGGAGAATATATCAAGTCCGAGTTGATGCAACTTTGTGCCCAAAGCAGAATTCAGATCCAACATACAGTTCCCTACGCACCCCAGCAGAACGGTGTAGTGGAAAGGAAACATCGGTCACTGAAAGAGATGGCTACGTGCATGATTGAATCAAAAGGTTTGGCTGCAAATATTTGGGTTGAAGCAATCAATGTTGCAGCATACATACAGAACCGTGTTCCACATTCATCCGTGAAAGGTATGACTCCTTTCGAAGCATTCTTTGGTCACAAATCGGATGTGTCAAATTTGAGAGTTTTTGGCTCTACCGCATGGGCTAGAATTCCTTCCAAGAAGAGACGAGCTTTGGATCCACAAAGTATTGAGTGCATACTGATAGGATATGGGGAAGAATAAAAAGCATATAAACTCATGGTATCAGATCTAAAAAGATATTCATAGAGCGCAGTGTGCAATTTGAAGAACCGCTTCAAGAATTGCAACTAGTCGAGGAAGAGACTGCTGATTCACCGCCTTCACCAGAAGAAGATCCGTGCAGCGATAATGAAGGTATGAGTTCTGATATTTTTGATATTGTAGAAGCATATTATAATCATGACATATCAGGTTCGGAATCCGACCATTATAATCCTCCTCAATTACCAAAGTGGGCCCAAAACACTCTTCAATCTGCTGGATCGAATCTTGGAAATCCTGTTGATCCGAGACAAACAGGAGTAGACTTTCAAAGAGCAGGTATGGATCTTTCTATTGCTGATCCATTACTTCCTGAGATTTTTTATTTGATGGATGGTTCAGATCCCACATCTTACTATTCTTCCCACCGAGATCCGAGATGGCAAAGTGCCATGGATGAAGAGTACAGTTCTCTTCAAAAGAAGAACACATGGGAGCTAGTTTCTCTTCCACCTAGAAGAAAATTAGTGAAGCGTAAATGGGTCTACTGCATGAAAGTTGCTACTGATGGCTCTATCAGAAAATACAAAGCAAGGTTGGTGGCAAAAGGTTTCTCCCAATTCCAAGGAGTGGACTACACTGAGACTTTTGCACCGGTTGCAAAGATGGATTCCATCCGCCTTGTTTTGGCTATTTCCGCATCCAAGCACTGGGAAGTGCACCACATGGATGTGAAGAGTGCATTTTTACATGGAGACCTTGCTGAAGAGGTATATATGCAGTATCCAGAGGGCTATACATCAGATCCATCATTAGTTTGCAAATTGAAGAAATCTTTGTACGGGTTAAAACAGGCCCCAAGAGATTGGTACGCAAAGATGGGCTCCTTCCTTCTTTCTCAGAATTTCCAAAGATGCAAATTTGATCCAAATGTGTATCTTCAGCAAGTTAAAGGTAATTTGTTGGTTATTGTACTTTATGTTGATGATCTTCTCATTACTGGTAGCACTCTTACTTCAATAAACAAGCTAAAAACTGCCTTAAATCTAGCTTTTGACATGAGCGATTTGGGCTTGCTGAGTCATTTTTTGGGCTTGGAGATAGCTCAAAATTTTGATGGGATCACTATATATCAGCAAAAATATGCTTCCGAACTATTATTGAAGTTTAATATGGCTGAATTTAAGGCAGCCCCATTCCCATTCATCTCAGGAATCAGTCTTGAGGAGGGAGATTCTACACCGCTTGCAGATTGCAGTATGTATCGACAGTTGATTGGTTCACTACTTTATTTGACACACTCAAGGCCTGATATTTCATATGCCGTGAGTGCCATGTCAATATATATGTAGCAGCCACATGAGCTTCATTGGAGAGCAGCCAAGCGGATCTTGCAGTATGTGCAAGGTACGAGACAGTTTGGCATACATTATGCTGCAGATTCTGAGCTTGATTTCATTGGTTTTACTGATTCAGATTGGGTAGGTGATAGCATTGATCGGAAGTCCACTTCTGGTTATGTTTTCATGATTGGTCATGGTGCTATTTTCTGGTCCAGCAAAAAGCAAGCAGCCATTGCACTTTCTTCAGCAGAGGCAGAGTATCGAGGGGCAGTCAATGCCTGCATTCAGGCAGTTTGGTTGCAGGGTATTCTTTCTGAGTTTGGTTTTGGTGGCACTAATTTGACTGTGCTATTTTGTGACAATCAAAGTGCTATCAAGATCTACACAGATCCAGTTAAGTAGCAGAGAACCAAACACATTGAGATTCATATGCATTACATTCGACAGTTGGTGCATGACCGCACCATCATTCTGCAATATTGCCCTACTGATGAGCAAATTGCAGACATCTTCACCAAGATCTTCACTGAGAAGAAGTTCTCTTACCTCCGTTTACTGTTGGGGGTGAGTTCCATCATGGTGGAGACAGATTGATCCATTATTATGCTTTAGCTTGAGGGGGATCTTTCTTCCCACTGGGTTTTCCCTCTTTCCTCACTTAGTTTATTTTCAACATTTTTTGGATTATTGTATTGGGGTGACCTTTGGTCTTAGTTACTAGGGCCCCACATTATTTTTTGCACATCATAGTCTAGCTTGAGGGGGGCTGTTCGGATATCCACATCATCTTTTTCAGGATCTTGCATGCAATTAGGGTTTGCATGCATTTTGCATGCATCCCAGTCACCAGGTTGATGCCTCCATCACCTTAGCCACCTTATTCTAGCACCCGGGAGCCACTTACTTCAGAGTTTTAGCCCTCCTAGTCTGGAAGGCACCCACTTCTCACCTACTGCCAAAGAAGGGCGCACTTCTTCACCTACCACTGCAGTTCCACTTTAGTTACACTCAGTTAGCTCCGATTCTCCCTGATTTGAGGCTAGTTTCACTCCCGACTGACTGTTTCACTTCCATTGAACGTCCATATTGACTAGATGGCTTGTTCTGACTTTAGTTAGCCTCCCATGCGCCCCCCACTGAGCCTCCTTCCCTTAATCAGTGCTACACACCTTAGTTACACTTGTTACACTTAGTTAGACTCAGATTGACACCTGGATGACTGGTTCTTGTGCATTGATGACCACCACCGATTGATGATGATGACTCCTAGTTAGAGTCAAGCTACTCCATTCAGTGATTCGAATGACCTTCTTAGTCAATTTGAATTGCTCAGTCATTGTTACTGTATTCTATTGTAATCATTCACCCTTACTGGGATATTGAGCACTGATGCATGTTTTGCACAGTTTTACACCATATTTTCTATGTTCATTTGTTGTGATTGATTTACTTGTTCTATAGATATGCTGTGACTAATTTTACATGGTCCAAGCATCCAACATGATGCATATACAAAATACATACAAATGATCCAATTAATCATATCCAACATCCAACATGATGCGTACATACATATACATATAAATGATCCAACTGATCATATCGAGCATCATCCTGATGCATATACAAAGCAGTAACTTGAGCATCATCCTGATGCTCATGATCCATGATCCTCCTGATCATCATAACATCTTCCTCTTCAGATCATCTCATCGTCCACGAAGCACAACCTAGATGCACATCATCCAACACTTACACCACCGACATGGGAGAACACATCAACCATGTCAGAAAAGCTCATGTGCATCTGCATCTTCTAGACTCATCACTTCCTTTTGGAAGGAGCCTCAATCTGAAGTGCACCAAGCCTCTCTCTGAAGTACTCAAACTGCACTCTGGCCAACGACTTGGTCAATACATCTGCATCCTTCTCATCCGTCGCAACATACTCTGCTTTAGCTTTACTCAGTGCTACGCAGGACTGATTCCTGCTAAACCAATAGATCGCACCTGATTCCATACTAAAGCAACACCCAGAAGTGCTCTTCCTATCTACAGCACTTCCTGCCCAATCTCAGAATATGCTTTACAACAACCAGGTGAACATCTCTCGGATCCGTCAGGAACTGGCTCAATGTGTTCACCGCAAAGCAAATATATGGTCTCATGTTTGTCAGGTACATAGAGGACCCAATCATCTAATGATACATCGTGACATCGACTGGATCAGATGAAGCATCACACAAGAGCTTCAGGTTTGATGCCATAGGTGTGGCCATAGCCTTGCATTCCATCATCCCAAACCTCTTCAGAATCTCTACTACATACTTCCCTTTGTCCAAGGAAGATTCCATCTGTACTCTGCCACACCTCCATACCAAGAAAATAGTGCATCATCCCCAAGTCCTTCAACTCGAACTCGGCAGCAAGCTTCCGTTGCATGTCGAAAATCAATCTATCCTCACCTGTTACAAACAGGTCATCCATATACAAAAGTAGTATCACTGGATTGCCTTCCTCAACCTTGTAGTAAAGGTTGGAATCCGCTTTACTCTTGGTAAAGCCCAAACTGGATAGAAATTTGTCTACCATACCAAGTTCTGCACATATATGACTCCCTGTCATGTGTCTCTGAACCAAGTGGCTTCTCCACATACACTTCTTCTTCAACTACACCATTCAAGAAGGCTGTCTTGAAATCCATCTGGTGTATCTTCTATTTCATCACTTTTATATGCTGCCATCTGCAGCATGCTTGATCTGATAGTTCCATTTGGAAGTCACAACAGAATTCCCTTCAGCTCTTGGGACCGCATCCCAAACATCGTTCTTCATGATCGACGGATCATGGCATTCTTCCCGTATCCTGGGAACTTCAATATCTTCAATAGATAATTTTGTTGCTTGAACAAATGTTGTAGTCCTTCTTTTGTAGGTGATGGTATATGATCTTTCCTACACAACAAGTTAAATTGCATGATTAGAAAACATCTCATAGTTTTCAGAACAAATTCTTACACATAAGGAAATATGTTAGACAGTCATGCAATTATCTTAGCCAATGCTTCAATACAACATTTATCCATATTCCGTAACTTTCTAGATGCCTTCCAATCTCTACCAGAACATTGTTAAGAGTGTGGACAACTCCTAACATGTCAACAAAGAGGTTTCATTCTAGATAAGTAGCAATGGAATGTTGTACAGTGCCATAGGCCACTTACCCATCAAATGCATATTAGTATTAAGCTGTTCATTAATGCAATCATTCTAATATGCATAATACACATCCTAAATATAGGAACATAAGCATATACATCACTGAATAATATTATTTAAACAAACAAGTATGTAAGGAATGGTAATTAAAATACTTATCTTTGTTTGTTTGTTGGGTGGACTCCCTCTGAGTCTTTGCTTCCTTGCAGGAGCTACTGAAGTAGCTTCTTCTACACCTTTCTGTTGTGGAATGCAGAAGGATGGTCAACTCCCTCTGGATATCTGCATCCTTGCAGAAACTACCGGAGTATGCTCCTTTGCTTTCTTCCAGGAACAACTGGAGTGTCCTCCCTCTTGATCTTTGCTTCCTGGATTACCTGTCCTTGAACTTACATCCATCCTTAATCACTGTGCATGCTTATTAGTATCATCATTGTGTTATCCTTGAGGTCTCATACATAATCACACATTTATTAGTATAATCTTAATACTATCAAAACACAATAATCTTAAACATGTATAGTCATGATCATTCACAGATAATAAACATTAGTATTGAAGGTTTCAGGGAAGTCTTCTTTTACTCATACA
Source organism: Larix kaempferi (assembly GCA_027924585.1). NCBI lineage: Eukaryota > Viridiplantae > Streptophyta > Pinopsida > Pinales > Pinaceae > Larix > Larix kaempferi. The sequence goes on from BSBM01000932.1 coordinate 1,559,355, forward strand.
TATTCTTATTTGATCATAGGAATCTTCTAGTTAGTTAAATCATCAATCAAGATAAGAGATATAATATGCATAAAACCCATGATTACTCAAACCTATACCTTCATGATTCTTCTGGTTAGTCATATCATCAATTATGGTAAGAAACATAATATGCATACAACCATGACTATTCAAACCTATGACTTCATGAATAATCATTATCAACAACACAACAATATAATATCCTAACACAAGGTAGGATTCTAGCTTGATATAGGAAAAGCATACATGGATTAGCATGCTAGCTAGTTATGTCTAACATACCCGCATAATGTCTTCTGTTTCTCTTCAGTGACTTGTGCTAGTAACCTGCATGTCTCATAGGTTAATTTCATGTCCCAAATTTGGAATTGGGTCACAATGGCCTAATCACATTGGCCATATTCATTAGATCTTGTAAAATTGATGTTAAAGGTCAAATAATTGCCAAGGAGGAAAATTACTAGTTTCCTAGGTTTGGGGTGGAAGCTTTGGGATTTGGAATAATGGGGATAATAAATGATGTTTGAACATTAGAGTTGCATAAATATTTAATAAAGGAGCTAAATAAATATATACAAGTGAAATTCAAAGTGGCATTTGATCATGAAGACACATGGAGGAAGTGGGACCCACATATGGCTAGATTTCCCCACTACACTTGGCATCATTCTCTCACCAATTCGAATTCAAGGTGAATGGTAACATACTTTGGGTAGTCCAAAAGGTATTATTCATGGCATGACTCATCCAAGGTCGAAATATAGAGGAAGAGTAACTCCCATGGAAGAGGAAGAGGCAATTTGGAGCTAGTGAGACACTCGGGCTAGATTCCCTAGCTCTATGACAACAATGATGAAGATGCTATGACACCTATGACACAAATCAGACCTGAAGGATGACATATGACATATATGACATGTCAAGGCTAAAAATAGACTCCAAGAGGGCGCTCAAGGGTGTTAGGGCAGCTAAGATGCTTCCACATGTGATTTGGTGGAAGTGGGAAACTAGGAATTGTTGTACAAGTGGCGTTCTTTGGAATCTCTTCCCAACTTCAGTTGGCATGAGTCTCTTGGAAGGAATTCGACCCATGGAGGAAATTAGAAATTTATAAATGTCAATAACAAAGAATGAAAGCAGCTTTTGATCATTTGTAGAATTTGCAATTGGATTTGTGAAGAGGGAGAGCTAGTGGATGAGTAGTTTCTTGCCTTAGCCAATTTCGAGGGTGAAAGATTCCCATCCAAGTTGGCAATTGGAAAGGCCATTCATACCTTTCATTTGGAGCTTTAATGGAGTCTTTATTTGCAGGTTTAAGCTACAGGGCATCTCATGGTTTCTTCTATTGCAACTCACTCCTTCAACCATTTCCAGTTTTGATGGCATATTCTTGATCTTTGAGGGAGGGCATTTTTGGTGAGATATTGTACTCTTTGGGGAAGATTTTAATGCCCCATTTCTTTTGTAATATGAATTAAATACTCTTTTCTTCATCTCCAAAAAGTTTCAGGTCGAAATTCCAAGTAGAAATGTATAAATCTCATTTTTAATGGAAGAACAATGCCATTTCCCCACTACCTTGTTGTGAGCCAATGTATTGATGATGATTTTGAGTGAATGGATGATTCTATGATATATTTGTGATAAATATACTTCCATGGATGTATTCTACAAGTTTCATGTACTGTACTTGAGCATTTGAAGCATTTTTACTCAGTTTAGTTGTATTGGGAGGTGAAATAGTGCCATTTCCCCAAGGGTCGAATTGGGGATTTTTGCAGTTGAATGGGAGAGGGTGAGAACAGTTGTAATAATCCATTAATGGTGCATATGAGACTTTAATAAAATAATTAACAAATTACATACCTCTGTTCATAAATTTGAGTGGGTTTGGAGGCATTTGGGAAGCCATTTTCAGTACTTACCCCAGGGGGATTTGAACCCCAAATTACTAGTAAAATTGCATAATTGGTCCAGAATATTAAGAGAGTTTGCAGAGGTATTTTGGTGGAAATATGTCATCCATAAACATCATATCCAAGTTCTAATATAATTCATACACCTTCCTTGAATATTTGAAGGCATTTGGAGTCAATTTGAGACCTAGAGACCAATACTTGTCAAAGGAAAATCACTAGTAAAGTTACCTACATTGATCAGAATTGAAAGAGCATTTGTAGAAGTATTTTAAAGGTCCAAAGGCATCCATGAAACACATATTTATGTTATAATATCATTCATATACCTTCTCAGAAGATTTGGGATCATTTGGGGCAAATTTGGGACCTAGAGATCAAAACTAGTCAAAGGTCTAACTAGGGAAAAAAGTGAAAAATTGCCATTTTAATAAAATTCCTAACAAGGGACATTACAGTTAACCATTGTAGAACCAAGTTATACATACCTCAAAAGTAGATCTTCTATGTGATCCATGACAATGGATGAATCTTTGTCTTCATGTCACCATGATCATATGTTCTTGAAGTAGAACATGATTTGTCTTTCTTGGTGTACCTTTTATGTTAGCAGACAACATAAACCTCATAGAACACCATAATGCATTAGTACAATCATAAGTGTCAACACCCTAACCAATGAATATCTTCTATCATGCATTCATAATTTTGTTAAGGTGATACGACAAATCTAAAATCAAGATTGTACTAACCGTAATAACATGAAGACAAACATACCATAAACTTAATCATGAACAAATATCGAAACATACCTTGATGAGTCATACCTGTTGAGATCGCTTGTAATCTTATTATGTAAGGCCTTAGCCTCATCTCCCTCTGAAACAGGAACTTCTTCACTTATGCAGGTGACCAATCCATCTTCTTCTAACCCAATCCACTTGATTTGCAAGAACTGGACCTCGAGTTGGATTAGGGTTTGTCAAAGAAACCCCAAAAATTCAAACTTTGAATTTCAAACTTCTGAAAGGATAAAAATATGCGCCTTGATGAGCTGATCAAGCTGGTATATTCAGAATTTGAAAACTGCAAAGTTTCACTCCTCAATTTTTCCTTTGAAACTTCTGGATTCACTGGACGTGACCCTGAACTGGGGTTTGGTGAAGCCCACTTTTCTGCCTTGTCATGTGTATCCAAACCAAGTGGCTTCTCCACATACACTTCCTCTTCCACTACACCACTCAAGAAATTTGTCTTGATATCCATCTGGTGTATCTTCCGCTTCATTATTGTAGCCAAAGAAAGTATTGTTCTGATGGAAGTGTATCTAGCTACATGTGCAAAATTCTCTTCATAATCCATCCCTTCTTTCTGGGAGAAGCCACGAGCTACATACCTTGCCTTGTATTTCTCTATGATACCATCTCCAGCATGCTTGATCTTGTAGATCCATTTGGAAGTCAGAACAGACTTCCCTTCTTGTATTGGGACCATATCCCAAACATCATTCTTCATGATCGACTGGTATTCCTCGACCATGGAATCCTTCCATTCTTTCTTTTCTATTGCTTTTTCATAACTAGAAGGTTCTTTGTTCATTATGTCACATAGTAAGGCTACATAGTTGGTGTGTGACCTTGTCCTTTTTCTTTCTCTGTGTTCCTCCTTTGGAACTGTGAAATACCTCCACTACTCAATTAGTAATGTGGTGAATTTCAGAAAAAATTCCGCTTCATATTTAAAGATCTACACAACAAAGTACAATTTTGTTAAGCGGGTCCATCATCCTTCCAACAAATCAAATGGTCATTAGTGAAAAGAAATATATGATAAGCATAATCGGTTATTATCATTTTTTCAGTAACGAAAACCTTGCGCACTTATGTAAAGCTTATCGTGACAATAATGTCTACAACACTCTTTTACCTTCTGTGAGTCAATTATGTGTAAAGGAAATCATGACAACTATACCCTATGTCTAAGGAGAGTAAATCGCCACAATAAAACACATGACTGCCAACGTTAACCAATCAATTTAAATATGAAAGAACCATGCATTATCTTTTAACCAAAAATATAACCAAACATATGCTTATGTATAACAAAGATGATAATCCCCAAAAATTAATAAGAACTTGAGACACCATTACTCTTACCATATTTAATCTAAATTTGGCTATAACATTTCATATCTAAATTACACTATCTTTACTTGAAGCACTTCATTTTTACAACCGATATCAATAACAAACACATGTGAAGACAGATATCAATGAAAATAAAAAACATATACGAAAACAGATATCCATGAGAACAAACACATATGAAGCACAAAATAGGAGGACATTACACACATGGTTCACCCATCCCAAGGGCTATGTCCACCAAGAAGTCATGTATTAAAAATTAGAGGTTACATCCAACAATAACAATGTCACCATACATACTTCCTTCTTTCTTCCAGCTTCTCTCCCTGAGAGTACAACCAAGACATTCCAATGCTAACAATGACATTAATTCGGAAATCTAATAATACCTCAACAGAGTACCTTTCAGACCCTCACCCAAGCAACAATATGAGTTATAGAGATATATTTCTCTTAAAGCGAAAATATACAATAATAATACATTGAATCAGTGATCAGAGATCACCTATCACCCTTACCGATCAATCAATATGTTGATGTATATCTAACTTCGGAATGTATTTCATCTATGTATTTCATATATATTTATTTTACCCTTATTAGAGATGTGTTATTCCTCTATAAGGAAGTGTCGTCATGTGGATTGACAAGTGTCGCAAGTGTGTGTACTTGCCGATGGGTTATTAGACCACCATGTGTGGGGTCAGCCCTGAAATATATATTATATTGTGGATGTATCTAGATAGTCAAGTCGGCCCCATAGTGTAACTGGGCAAACAGGTTAAGTATAAATAGAGATCGGGCGATCTCTATTTGGATCATTCGTAAAGTCACACTTCTCTCACTCAGAAAGTGGTGCACTAGTGAGGAGGAGGATCATCTGCTCTAAGAGACTATCTCAAGTGTATTTTGGTTGTACTTTGGTTGATCCATTTCTCTCTCTATCTCTGAGGAAGTTGTGGGGTTTTTCACCTAAGGGTTTTCCCCACGAAAACTCTGTGTCTCTTGTCCCTCATGCTTTTGATTCTTGTGATGCTTGTCATGCTTATTGTGATTGTTATGCATTGATATACTGTATATTTTATTCTCTCAGTAAAGATCCAAGAGTATTGTGAATTAATGCTCAAAATTTAACATGGTATCAGGGCTAACGTGAGAAGAAGACATTTTGCAGTGACGGAAACTTGAGTTTCTTGTTTATTGGGTTTCTCTCCACAGTTTTTGGAAAAGCAGTATAGTAGATTGACTCTACTCATCAAGGCGAATCTATCTGTCCAATCAGAATTCAATTCTGAGCATTTTTCAGATTTGGCCCTAAAAATTAGGGTTTCCACAAAAATAGGCATTTCTAAAATTTGAAGACATAGCTGGAAGCTCCTTGCAAAAATCGAAGTTTAGAGCTTTGGATCGAGATTTTTGGCTGGGTAGACCTCCGGGAATCTCAAACCCTAATTCAGGGCTCTCCCAAGTGAACCTGGGAGGACAAAAAGGCAAATCTGAAGGGTAAAGCTTTGTTGATCTCAAATTCTGAATACACCAGGCTGATTAGCTCATCAAGGTGCATCTTTCTATCCTTTTAGAAAGTTGAAATTCACATTTTGAATTTTTAGGGTTTTTTCGACAAACCCTAATTCGGGACGAGATCCAGTTTTCAGCATTTCAAGTGGTAAGACCTAAATCTTTTCTATTTCCATTTGAAGTACTCTTTAAGATGTCTCACCACACCAAGCTTGTGGATAAGCTTGAAGGGGCTGATAACTTATGAGCTTGAAAGTATAGGATTGGGTTAATCGTGGAAGAGAATGAGTTGGACTCATATATAAAAGAAGACATCCCTATCCCAGAGGATGAAGAGGCCAAGGTATTGCATAAGAATAACTTGGTCAAGGCAAAGAGAATCATTGCTGATTCTATTAAAGACCATCTCTTACCCCATGTGTCTTCTCTAAAGACACCCAAGGAGATGTTTGACTCTTTGACCAAGCTATTTGAAGGGAAGAACATAAATCGGAAGATGACCCTGCGGAACCAATTGAAAGGAGTAAAGTTTCAGAATGGACAAACCATTCAATCTTATTTTTCTAGGGTCTCCCAGATTAAGGAACAACTAGAAGCGGTAGATGAAATGGTGGAGAATGGTGAAGTTGTCATGACCACTCTAAATGGCCTACCCAGGTCATGGGATTCCTTTATTCAAGAAATTTGTGTAAGGAAGAAGTTGATCTCCTCCAACAGATTGCAGGAAGAATGCTCTCAAGAAGAAGCTAGACTTGTAGCTCATGAGGAAAAGATGGGAGGTGAAGATCAAGCTCTTGCAGCTCACACCAAAAGAAGCAAGCCCAAGAAGGAGCACTCTTGCTACAAGAGATCCTATCAAAAGAATAAGAAGGATCTAAGATGCTTCACATGCAATGAGAAGGGTCACTTTGCTTCAGATTGTCCCAAGAACAAAAGGGATTATAACAACAACTCCAGCAAGAAGAAGAAGGGCAGCGAAAGAAAGTTCCATGCTCATGCTGCAGAGTATGATGAACCTCCAAAGAAGAAGGCTAGGGCAGAAAGTGATGATAGTGATGATGACTCATCAAGTGAAGAAGAGTATGTTCTAATCTCACAGGTACTATCTCCCATGGTTGTAATGATTGGTTGATTGACAGTGGGGCTTCCAAACACATGACTGGGTTTAAGGAATCTTTTGTGAATCTATCTGAACATGAATCACCCCATAAGGTGAAACTTGGGGATGATTATCAATACCTAATCAAAGGAAGTGGTGAAGCCTCCTACAACCTAGATTCTCGAAAATATTTGAAGATGAAAGAAATCTTGTATGTACCTGGGCTCAAGAAGAACTTACTCTCCATCTCTGCATTGGATGCAAAAGGTATGAGGGTTGCATTTGTGGATGGCCAAGTCCTAATGTGGCCAAAGGGTAAAACAATCGATGATGTAGTAGTGATTGGAGAGCAAGAGGGAGGTTTGTATAAATTGAAGGGTCAACCTGAACATGCCATGATACATGAATCCATGGAGCCAAGTGAACTTTGGCATAGAATACTTGCTCATATGCACTATAGGGCACTTCCAATTGCAAGCAAGGCTATAGAGGGTCTTCCTGAAATCAAGACCAAACATGAAAGTGTTTGCAAAGGATGTGCAAAAGGTAAGAACATTAAGAAGGATTTCCCAAGTAGTGAAAGCAAGGCAAAGGATATCCTGAAAATCATCCACTTAGATGTATGTGGTCCTATGTCATTCAGTTCTCTAAGTGGGTATGTTTACTATGTCTCATTTATTGATGACTTCTCTTGGAAGACATGGGTCTACTTATTGAAGAACAAAGATGAGGTACTTGATAAGTTCAAGGAATTCAAAAGCTTGATGGAGAACCAAACTGACAAGAAGATTAAAACATTCAGATCTGACAATGGTGGAGAATTCACCTCAGGTGACTTCAAGAAGCTTTGTAGTGATTCAGGGATTAAGAGGGATTTGACTGCTCCTTACAATCCACAACATAATGGAGTTGCAGAAAGGAAGAATAGAACAATCATGGAAGCAGCAAGAGCAATGCTACATGACCAGGATCTACTTATGCATCTATGGGCAGAATCAGCTAGAACAGCTGTATATGTGCAGAACAGAACACCCCACAAGATATTAGACAACAAGACACCAGAAGAAGTCTTTTCTGGTAAGAAACCTGAAGTCATCCATCTCAGAATATTTGGTTGTCCAGTATACACTCATCTCCCAAAGGAAAAGAGGACCAAACTAGATCCTTCAGGAAAGAAGGGTATCTTTGTGGGTTACAGTGAAAGCTCAAAGGCTTACATAATATACTTTCCAGGTTTCAAGAAGATTGATGTCAGCAGGGATGTAACATTTGATGAAAACTCAGCATTCATCAAATCAACGAAGGCACCTATCGAAGTTTATGAAGAACCTAAGGAAACTAGATTTCAAGACACTACCATGATTGAAGCAGTTCCAGAAGTTGTTCATGAGTTTGAAGATCTGCAAGAACCTATAGATCCACCCCGTGAGGATAACTCTCATAAGAGGAAACCTACATGGGCTAGAGAGCTCATTCAATATGTAGAAATATTTGGTATTCCAGAAGGAGAACACAGAGCAAAGAAGAGAACCAGATCACATACCAGCTATGTTGCTTTACTCTGTGACATCATGAACAAAGAACCTTCCAGTTATGAAGAAGCAGCAGAAAAGAAAGAATGGAAGGATGCCATGGTTGAGGAATACCAATCAATAATGAAGAATGATGTTTGGTATGTTGTCCCAAGACCTAAAGAGAAGTCTGTTGTGACTTCCAAATGGATCTACAAAATCAAGCATGCTGCAGATGGTAGTGTAGAGAAATACAAGGCAAGATTCGTAGCTCATGGCTTCTCTCAGAAAGAGGGAATAGATTATGAAGAAACGTTTGCACCTGTAGCCAGGTATACTTCCATCAGAACAGTACTTTCCCTAGCTGCAACAATGAAATGGAAAATACACCAGATGGATGTCAAGACTGCTTTCTTGAATGCTGTAGTTGAAGAGGAAGTATATGTGGAGTAGCCACTCAGTTTTGAAATACATGATAGGGAGTCATATGTGTGCAAATTGAAGAAAGCCTTGTATGGCTTGAAACAAGCTCCCATAACCTGGTATGGTAGGATGGACAGTTTCCTATCTAGTTTGGGCTTTACCAAGAGTAAAGTGGATTCCAACCTTTACTACAAGGTTGAGGAAGGGAATCCTATGATTCTACTCCTGTATGTGGATGACTTATTTGTAACAGGAGATGATAGATTGATTGCAGATACTAAGAGGAAGCTTGCTGCCGAGTTCGATATGAAAGATTTCGGAATGATGCATTATTTCCTAGGTATGCAAGTGTGGCAGAGTGCAGGTGGGATCTTCCTTGGTCAAGGAAAGTACACAGTAGATATCCTGAAGAGATTCGGGATGATGGATTCAAGGCCATGGCCACACCTATGGCATCGAATATGAAGCTTCTATGTGATGCTTCATCTGAGCCGGTTGATGTCTCTATGTATCATCAGATGATTGGGTCCTTGATGTACCTGACGAACACGAGTTCATATATTTGCTTTGCTGTGAACACATTGAGCCAGTTCCTGACGGATCCAAGGAGTGTTCACCTGGTTGCTGTAAAGCATGTTCTGAGGTACCTGAAGGGTACATTGGATTATGGGCTCAAGTATGAAGCGAATCAAAAGTTTAACCTGCACGGTTATGTTGATTTAGATTGGGCTGGCAGTGATGCAGACAGGAAGAGCACATCTAGGTGCTGCTTCAGTATGGGATCAGGTGTGATCTCTTGGTTTAGCAGGAAGCAGTCCTGCATAGCACTGAGTACAACTGAGGCAGAATATGTTGCAGCATGTTCAGCTAGTTGTGAGGCAGTATGGCTATGGAAACTACTGTCTGAGTTATTTGATCTCTCGTTGGATGCTACTGGTATCTTCTGTGATAACCAAAGTTGTGTGAAGCTATCTGAGAAACCAGTGTTTCATGACAGGTCGAAACACATAGAGATCAAATATCACTATATCAGGGATATGGTGCAGAGAGGAGCTGTGAAGCTCCTATACGTTGCGATGGACGAGCAGATTGCAGATGTGCTGACAAAGCCACTAGCTAGGGTGAAGTTCAAGTACTTCAGGGAGAGGCTTGGCGTTCTTCAGATTGATGACACTTCGAAGAAGAAGTGATGGACACATTTGTTGAAGCCATTCCAAGCATGTTGGAAGGAGGATCCTAAACATGGTTGTGGATGTAAGCACTGGATGATGAGCATCAGGATGATGAGCATCAGGATGATGTTCTGGTTTTTTCTTTGTATGATCAGTTGGATCATTTATATATGTATGTACGCATCATGTTGGATGATGGATATGATCAGTTGGATCATTTATATATGTATGTATGCATCATGTTGGATGTTGGATATGATCAGTTGGATCATATATATATGTATGTATGCATCATTTTGGATGCTGGATATGATCAATTGGATCATTTATATGTATATGTATGTACGCATCATGTTGGATGATGGATATGATCAGTTGGATCATTTATATGTATGTACGCATCATGTTGGATGCTTGGACCATGTATCTGTATATGTATAAGGTGGATACATTGTATGATCAGGTGGATCATGTATGGTGATATGTATCATGTATTTGTATTTGTATCAGGTGGATACATTGTATGATTAGGTGGATCATGTATGATGATATGCATCAGGTAGATACTTGGTATGCATCAGGTAGATGCATTGTATGATCAGGATGATCATGGATGATGAGCTTCAGGATGTTGCTCCAGATGACATGCAGCAGGATGTTGCAGTGATGATGATCATGTGTACATCAGGATGATGTATGGTGAGTATCAGGTTGATACTCTATAGCCGTGGATCAGGTTGGGCAGATGAGCATATAATTTGGCACTGGGAGATTTGCAGATAGTCTTTCGAGGTTTTGCCTATGGCATATAATTTGGCCCTGGGATATATGGCAAATGATCTTTTGAGGTTTTTCTCTGGTAGGACATATAATTTGGCCCTAGGAGATCTGCAGATAGTCTTTTGAGGTTTTTCCTATGGCATATAATCTGGCCCTGGGATATCTGGCAGATGCTCTTTCAAGGTTTTGTCCTATGGCATATAATATGTCCCTGGGAGATCCAATAGGTTGGGCTATGTGCCCGTAATAAGTCTTGGGATGGTCTTGCAAGGTTTTTCCATGACCACATATAATCTGTCCCTGGGAGATCCTATAGGTAGAGCTGTGTGCTCGTAACGGCCTGGGATGCTCTTGCGAGGTTTTGTGGCGACCACATATAATCTGTCCCTGGGAGATCCTATAGGTAGAGTTGTGTGCTCATAATAGCCCGGGATGCTCTTGCAAGGGTTTGTGGTGAGGTAACATATAATATGGCCCTAGGAGATCCTATAGGTAGAGCCGTGTGCTCGTAACAACATGGGATGCTCTTTCGAGGTTTTGTGATGTACGTAATAAGTCCTGAGGATTCCACAGTATGGCCAGTGATGATGAAGACCTGCAGGTGGTGGGCCTACGTCCAGTATGAAAAAGGACTGGCTCTGTAGAACTTCCTATGATGAGTACAGTCAGAGATTGGTTGAGATAGCAGTAGCAGTGACGATGATGATGACGATGATCCCGAGAAGAAGACTTGTCTAGCAGATTTGTGTTGAGAAATACCTTCCTAGTTAAGAGGGAGTGTTGATGTATATGTAACTTCGGAATGTATTTCATCTATGTATTTCATATATATATATTGTACCCTTATTAGAGATGTGTTATTCCTCTATAAGGAAGTTTCGTCATGTGGATTGACAAGTGTTGCAAGTGTGTGTACTTGCCGATGGGTTATTAGACCACCATGTGTGGGGTCGGCCCTGAAATATATATTATATTGTGGATGTATCTAGATAGACAAGTCGGCCCCATAGTGTAACTGGGCAAACAGGTTAAGTATAAATAGAGATCGGGAGATCTCTATTTGGATCATTCGGAAAGTCACACTTCTCTCACTCAGAAAGTGGCGCACTAGTGAGGAGGAGGATCATCTGCTCTAGGATACTATCTCAAGTGTATTTTGGTTGTACTTTGGTTGAACCATTTCTCTCTCTATCTCTGAGGAAGTTTTGGGGTTTTTCACCTTAGGGTTTTCCCCACGGAAACTCTGTGTCTCTTGTTTCTCATGCTTTTGATTCTTGTGATGCTTGTCATGCTTATTGTGATTGTTATGCATTGATATGCTGTATATGTTATTCTCTCAGTAAAGATCCAAGATTATTGTGAATCAATGCTCAAAATTTAGCACAATAGATATATAATGCATAGTTGTATAGTCTGCAGAGGCAGTAAGAAGGATTCAGGAAGAGTTCCTACCCGCATTTCTCTTCTACAAACAATGAAATATTAAAAGGTCGAAGAAACAAACAAAAACATGACCATTAATTCAATGAAGGAGTACGCCTTTTTCCACACACCAGGAGCATCAATTCAGTTACCTGAAAGAACAAAAATTGATTCTCTATAGGGAGGGTTCGCCCACTTAATGATAGACTTGAAAATAATAGTCAACAGGAAACTACAAGGGGGTCGATTTCTCCATAAGGAGACCACCTCCAAATTCTATAATCAAAGAGTTCAAAGAACAAAACGTATATCCTCTGAGATCGTTGAGATAAATTAACATTTTGTAAAGAAGATCGATTATATAGGATTGGAATCGGGTTCTTCTAGCACCGTACTATCCTTCTGCACAAATGATAAAAATTGGCAGCAAAATTTTGGGATCGAGCTCTGTTAATAGAGCAGTCCCTTTGCATTATGTAATATAGTTATTTAACAACAAAATCTCAGGATCGAGTTCTGTTGTAGAACCATCCCTTCCCAACAGAATATGATAAGGCATTGGGCTTTGCTCATACTTTAAGTGGAGCCACTAAAGGGAGAAATCTGACTCTCTAATAATTCAAAATAAATAATGTAGAATACATGGGGCATTTTTCCCTATGTACAAATTTCCCAACAGATGGAGCCAGGGCCGCAAGTGTGATACTAAACCTATACGCAGAGGTTCACTTGCCAAAAGAAAACACAACACTAAAAGGGATGACATATACATACAATAAATAAATAGATTTGAAACGTTGAATCGAACTTAGGCAGTAATAAATACCGATCACTCCAAGGAAAATAAAATAAACGCAGTGCAGAGCTCAGCTCTGAAATAAACAGGGATCGGGCTCTAGTTTGGGGATTGAGGTGTTCATGCTTTTTTCGCATGCACTTTTGTTGGTCTCAAATTAAATACCAGCAAATGTATATTCGAATGGACACATTTCTCATAAAGAGTTAGACACCGATAAAAAATGTATACCACATAGATCAAATGGATGCATACAGAGATTGTAAATTAAAAAAAAAATACAAGCAGATCTAAAAGATTTCATTGGGATCAAGCTTCCCCAGCTGTCCCTTCCCGTGCGCCCAAAAGAAACCTCCCCCTCATCAAAGGTCGTGATCCATTATTTATAACCACAATAGCTTCCTCCACCTCGAGGAGTTCATCCAAACTTAGACGGTTACCTAGGATACCACACGAGAAAGGAATTTCCATGTCAAGAATAATCCAAATGGTAGTTTTAAGCTACAACGTATAGGGATTTTTCCTTCCTTTTCACTACGTTTGCACAAATAATATATATAAAGTCTTATTCATCTATTTCCTCATTTATTTATATATTATTTCTAAGGATAATACATCTATTTCCATCCTAGCTTATATTCTATAACATACTCTTATATTTTATGTAAGCAGAACTACAGTTACCCCCAATTGATATTTTTGGTAGGAAAATCTCCTTTCTTTCCTTCATAAGACCATGAACATAGTGTTCTTATGCTCATTTATAATACTAATAATGGTGTTTCTAATAATGATAATACTCATAGTTTATTCATACTCTTTAAGCCCATAATAGGTAATATGTCAATTACAGGCATCATAGCAACTAGATTTTAACGATTCCTTTAACCTTTAACCCTTTCCCTACTATCGATTTACTCTTGATGATTTCAAGTTCTATTAAATTAATTGCTCTTTAATTTTTAAGCTCTAAAATAAAATTCTTTGGCACCTAATGCCATTCTTTCCTTAAAAGCAAGATCATTTAATCTTACTAAAATCATAAGGGTAATTGGATTTCCCTTCAATCATGGGATCTTAATTATGCCCACTGTTTGTTAGTAGTCACTTAGTAATTTAGTATGTTCAAGACTTAATTCAACTCGCGAAATTTTTTGACCTTAAGTGAATAGTTTTTCTTTGGTATCCTAACTAGGATGAACCACTATTTTTAGGGTTAACATACTTAAGCGTACACTTAGACCTAAGGTCATCAAGCTCATGGATTCGTAGCCAATTCACCTCTCCCTTTAAAAGATTCGTGTCCACTGTTTAATTGCACATCACTTCAGTCGCATAGTCTAAAATTTGTCATTACAATTTGTAGAAATATCTAACAATGCTTGCAAGTTTACTGGTGGGGCCTTGGCCTTGAGCTCCTCACGAGAAACCATATATCATTTACAATTTTTTTAATTACAAAAAGGTAGGGGTAGAAGAGGGATGTTACATCCTTTCCACCTTAAAATTAACACAATCCTCGGTGTTCATATTTTCAAAATTTCTTCTTCCATTGTTGAGTTCCTGTGTACGTCATTCCTTTGTTTGCTTCGTTACCTTCCTTCGATATTTCTGTAAGTCGTTATCGCTCATAATCTGCACTTTTATTTGTTAGTTTCTCAAAATTTACTTCAATATGATCTAGGATCTTAACTGAGAGAACAACATGTACAACATATCTACAACATATCAATCATGGACATAATAATGCAAGCACACAAGAGACAATAGACACATAGAGTTTCATCGAGGAAAACCATAAAGGTGAAAAACCCAACAACTTCCTCAGAGATAGATAGAGCAATGAGACAACCCAAGCATAAGAGATAGTCTTCTCTTAGCAGCAGCTTCTCCTCCTCCAGAAGTGCGCCACTCTCCGATGAGAGTATGAGTGAGAAAGTGAATGATCAAATAGAGTGCCTCCCGCACTCTATTTATACATGACTTGACTTGCCTAATAACCTTTACTAGGTCAGCCTTAACTTAACCACATAACATAATGATAAAAGGGATGACCCCCAATAGGGTGGTTTAATAACCGTTTGACCCACATGACTTATACAGGGCCGACCCCACCAAGGTGGTCTAATAACCCATCAAGTATAAGTTACGACACTTACAATATAAATGACGACACTTCCGTATAGAGGAATAATAACATCTCTATAGGAATACAAACACTTCCGTATAGAGGAATAATAACATCTCTATAGGAATACAATATACATATATGAAATACATTTCGAAGTTACAAACATATCAACACTCCCTCTTAACTAGGAAGGTATTTCTCAACACAGATCTTCTAGCACAAGTCTTCTTCTCTGGATCATCATCACTGGATCATCGTCATCGAATCATCGTCATCGTCACTGCTATTGCTATCTCAATCAATCTTCGATCTACTCATCATAGGAAGTTCTACAGAGTCAGTCCTTTTTCATATTGGATGTAGGCCCACCACCTGTAGGTCTTCATCATCACTAGCCAAACCCTGGAATCCTCAGGACTAATTATGTGCGTCAACAAAACCTCGAAAGAGCATCCCAAGCATTTTATGAGCACACAGCTCAACCTATCGGATCTCCCAGGATCTTTTACATGTGACTGTCACAAAACCTTAAAAGAGTGTCTTGCCAAGCAAGATCTCTAAAGAGCATCTGATGCCTTTTTCATCCTGTCCAGATCTCCAAGACTTATTACATGTGACCCCTACCACAAAACCTTAAAAGAGTGTCTTTCCAAGCAAGATCTCTAAAGATCATTTGAGGCCTTTTTCATCCTGTCCAGATCTCTAGGACTTATTACATGTGGTCCCCACAAAACCTTAAAAGAGTGTCTTTCTAGGCAAGATCTCTAAAGAGCATCTGAGGCCTTTTTCATCCTATCTAGATATCCAGTACTTATTACATGTGGTCTAACAAAACCTTAAAAGAGTGTCTTGCCAAGCAATATCTCTAAATAGTATCTGAGTCCTTTTTCATCATGTTTAGATCTCCAAGACTTATTACATGTTACCCTTGCACAACCTGTCCACGGCCATACAGTATCAACCTGATACTCACCATACATCGTCGTGATGTACATGATCATCTTGATCATCATCACTGCATCATCCTGATGGATGTCATCTGGAGCAACATCCTAAAGCTCGTCATCTATTATCATCTTAATCATACAGTGCATCCACCTGATGCATACCAAGTATCTACCTGATACATATCATCATACATGATCCACCTGATCATACAATGTATCCACCTGATACATACACGGATACATGATCCACCTAATCATACAATGTATCCACCTGATATATATAAACATACATGATCTACATGATCATACAATCGTATCCACTTGATACAGATACAGATACATGTCCAAGCATCCAACATGATGCATATACATATACATGATCCAACTGATCATACAACCATCCAACATGATGCATATACATATACATGATCCAACTGATCATAACAAGCATCCAACATGATGTATATATATATACATGATCCAACTGATCACAACAAGCATCCAACATGATGCATATACAGAGCAATAACTGGAGCATCGTCCTGATGCTCATCATCCAGTGCTTACATCCACAGTCATGGGAAGGATCCTCCTCTCACCATGCTTGGAATGGATCCTACAAATGTGTCCATCACTTCTTCCTCGAAGTGTTGTCAATATGAAGAACACCAAGCCTCTCTCTCAAGTACTCAAACTTCACTCTGGCTAGTGGTTTCGTCAACACATCCGCAACCTACTCATCTGTTGCAACATACAACAGCTTCACTACTCCTCTCTGCACCATATCTCTGATATAGTGATATTTTATCTCAATGTGCTTTGACCTATCGTGGAACACCGGATTCTCAGACAACTTCACACAACTCTGGTTGTCACAAAAGTTACCAGTAGCCTCAAACGAGAGATCAAATAGCTCAGATAGTAGCTTCTGGAGCCATACTACCTCACAACTAGCCAAACAAACTACAACATACTCTGCTTCGGCTGTACTCAGTGCTACGTAGGACTTCTTCCTGCTAAACCAAGATATCACACCTGATCCCATACTGAAGCAACACCCAGAAGTGCTCTTCCTATCTACAACATTGCCTGCCCAGTCCAAATCAAGAGCCCATAATCAATTGTATCCTTCAGGTACCTCAGAATATGCTTTTACAACAACCAGGTGAACACCTCTCAGATCCGTCAGAAAGTGGCTCAATGTGTTCACTGTAAAGAAAATATCTAGTCTCGTGTTTGTCAGGTACATCAAGTACCCAATCATCTGACGATACACAGTGATATCAACCAGATCAGATGAAGCATCACATAGAAGCTTCAGGTTCGATGCCATAGGTGTGGCCATGGCCTTGCAGTCCATCATCCTGAACTTCTTCAGGATCTCTACTGCATACTTCCCTTGTCCAAGGAAGATTCCATCTGCATTCTGCCACTCCTCCATGCCTAGAAAATAGTGCATCATCCCCAAGTCCTTCATCTTGAACTCGATAGCAAGATTCCTCTTCGTATCGACAATCAATTTATCCTCACCTATTACAAACAGGTCATCCACATACAATAGTAGTATCACCGGATTTCCTTCCTCAACCTTGTAGTAAAGGTTGGAATCCTCTTTACTCTTGGTAAAGCCCAAACCGGATAGGAAGCCATCTATCCTGCCATACTAGGTCCTGGGTGCTTGTTTCAAACCATACAGGGTTTTCTTCAGTTTGCACAGATGTGACTTTCGGTCATGTGTCTCAAACCCGAGTGGCTACTCCACATACACTTCCTCTTCAACTACATCATTCAAGAAAGCTGTCTTGACATCCATCTGGTGTACCTTCCATTTCATCACTGCAGCCAGAGCAAGTACTGATCTAATGGAAGTGTATCTGCCTACAGGTGCAAAAGTCTCTTCATAGTCAATTCCTCTTTTTGGGAGGAGCCATAAGCTACAAACTCGCTTTGCATTTCTCCATGCTACCATCTGCAGCATGCTTGAGCTTATAGATCCACTTGGAAGTCACAACAAACTTCCCTTCAGGTCTTGGGACCACATCCCAAACATGATCAATTGGTACTTCTCAACCATGGCATCCTTTTACTGTATCCCATATCGTGGGAACTTCAGATTCTTCAATATCTTCAATAGATAGTTTGAACTTCGTTGCTGGAACAAATGTTGTAGTCCTTCTTTTGTAGGTGATTGTAAATGATCTTTCCTACAAAGCAAGTTAAATTGCATGATTAGAAACATCTCATAGTTTTCAGAACAAATTTTTACACATAAAGAAATATGTCATACAGTCATGCAATTATTTTAGCCAATGATTCAATACAACATTTATCCATATCCCGTAACTCTCTAAATGCCTTCCAATCTCTACCAAAACATTTGTTAAGAGTGTGCACAACTCCCAACATGTCAGCAAAGAGGTTTCATTCTAGATAAGTAGCAATGGAATGGTGTACAGTGCCATAGGCCACTTACCCATCACATGCATATTAGTAGTATACTGTTCATTAATGCAATTATTCTACTATGCGTAATACACACCCTAAGTCTAGGAACATAGGCATATACATCATTGAACAATATTATTTAAATAAACAAGTATGCAAAAAATGACAATTCAAATACTTATCTTTGTTTGGTTGTAGGGTGGACTCCCTCTCAATATTTGTTTCCTTGCAGGAACTACTGGAGTGTGCTCCCTCTCGATCTTTGCTTCCTGGATTACCTGTCCTTGGACTTATATTCATCCTAGACCACTATGGATGCTTAAGTGTGCACTAGTATCATGATTGTGCCATCCTCAAGGTCTCATACATAATCATACATTCATTAGTATAAATACTAAAACAACATAATCTTAAACATGTATAGTCATGATCATTTCAAACATAGATAATAAACATTAGTATTCAAGGTTTCGTGGAATACTTCTTTTACTCATGCATATTCTTATTGACCATAGTATTCTTCTGGTTAGACATATCATCAATCAAAGTAAGAAGCATAATATGCCTAAACCCATGATTACTAACTTCAATGAATAATCATTATCAATCATGCCATGTATACTTATATAAGAGATTCTAACACAAGGTAGGATTCTAACTTGATATATAAAAAACATACCTAGATTATTATGTTAGTTGGTTATTGTCTAACATACCCACATGATGTCTTCTTGTTCTCTTAAGTCACTTGTGCTAGTAACCTGCATATCTCATAGGTTTACCATTATAGAACCAAGTTATACATACCTCATAAGTAGATCTTCTATGTGATCCATGGAAATGGATGAAACTTTGTCTTCATGTCACCATGGTCATATGTTCTTGAACTAGAACATGATTTGTCTTTCTTGATGTACCTTTCATGTTAGCAGACAACATCAACCTCATACAAGACCATAATGCATTAGTACAATCATAAGTGTCAAAACCCTAATCAATGATTATCTTCTATCATGCATTTATAATTTTATTAAGGTGATACGACAAGTCTAAAGTTAATCAAGATTGTACTAACTTTAATGAAGACAAACATACCATAAACTTAATCATGAAAATATTTCGAAACATACCTGTAAGGCATACCTGTCGAGATTGCTTGTAATCTTCTTATGTAAGGCCTTAACCTCATATCCCTCTGAAACATGAACTTCTTCACTTATGCAGGTGACCAATCCATTCTCTTCTAGGATTAACCCAATCCACTTGATTTGCAAAAACTGGATCTCGAGCTCGATTTGGGTTTGTCAGGGAAAACCTAAAAATTCAAACTTTGAATTTCAAACTTCTGAAAGGATAGAAAGATGCGCCTTGATGAGCTGATCAACCTGGTATACTCAGAATTTCAAAACTGCAAAGTTTCACCCCTCAAATTTGCTTTTCAAACTTCCAGATTTACTCTAAAGGACCCTAAATTAGGGTTTGAGTTTACCGGAGCTTTACCCAGCCAAATAGTTTGATCCAAAGCTCTAAACTTTGATTTTTCCAAGGAGCTTCTAGCTATGGTCATAGATTTAAAAAATTCTCATTTTTGTAGAAGCCCTAATTTTTCACTTTTCGAATCAAAGTCTCAAACTAGGGTTTTATCAAGCTCGGCCTTCTACCCAACCAAAAAATTTGATCTTGGTATCTAAATTTTAATTTTGATGAGTACCATTCAGCTGTGGTCTCCAATTACAAAAATACCAACTTTCTCTGAAACCCTAATTCTTGGAGACATGAATGAAGGTGCTCAAAATCCAATTCTGTTTTGACAGAAATATGCACCTGATTGTTTCTAGTGTAACTTCGAAATTATGAATCCACGGGGTTTGAAACTTCGACCTGTGGTAGCCCGACCTGTCATATTTCCAACTGCACAGGTCTGACCTCAATTGGATTCTCTGAGAGACAGTTATGCCAAGTGTCGCAACGTTACCTGTTTATGGGATAAAACAGGAGAGCAAACTTGTACGGCGTGCCACGTGTCACTGGTTAAACTTCGGCCTCTTAAAACCTTACCTGAGAAACTACAGTCCATGCCCTACCTGTCACTTTTTATGAAATTTATTTTTAGCTTCCTAGCCCAAGTTGTGACCTTTTTCCCTAGGTCACCTGTTTATGAATGAGATCTGGAAGAGGCAGAAACCCTAGATTGTACATATCATAAAACACAAAGTACAACGAATTAGAATTTTTTCTTTGGACACAAGGTACATGGGGATCTTATCTTCGACCTGTAACAGTTTCAAATCCTGAAACCTTTCCGAAATGGATTTATAGATAAATTTCTACGATGACTAGTTTTTGCTATATCAAGCTCTAGCTTCTCAAGTGCAACAAGTGTCATAAATTCCATATCATGCTTTCTTTTAGGCTAGCTCTGATACCATGTTAGTTTTTCAGAATTTACTTCAATCCGATCTAGGATCTTAACTGAGAGAATAACATGTATAGCATATCTACAACATATCAATCATGGACATAATAATGCAAGCACACAAGAGACAATAGACACACAAAGTTTCACTAGGGAAAACCATAAAGGTGAAAATCCCCACAACTTCCTCAGAGATAGATAGAGAAATGATACAACCCAAGCAAAATAGATAGTCTTCTCCTAGCAGCAGCTTCTCCTCCTCCAGAAGTGCGCCACTCTCCGATGAGAGTATGAGTGAGAAAGTGAATGATCAAATAGAGTGCCTCCCGCACTCTATTTATACATGAATTGACTTTCCTAATAACCTTTACTAGGTCGGCCTTAACTTAACAACATAACATAATGCTGATAGGGCCGACCCCCAATAGGGTGGTCTAATAACCCTTTGACCCACATGACTTATACAGGGCCGACCCCACCAAGGTGGTCTAATAACCCATCAAGTATAAGTTACGACACTTACAATATAAATGACGACACTTCCATATAGAGGAATAATAACATTTCTATAGGAATACAAACGCTTTCGTATAGAGGAATAATAACATCTCTATAGGAATACAATATACATATATGAAATACATTCCGAAGTTACAAATACATCAACATTATGTAATAAGACCAGCACTCCAAAATTTGTCCAGTAAAACATATCATAAATTTCATAATTCAATACCGAACATAACAATTAGTACATTTGCAACATAACAATGGTAATTCACAAGTACTCCAGATTTACTTCACAAAATTTCAAGTAGTAAACTTAAAAATTTCATCATTCACCGTCGTCCTTAAGGGAATATTACACACTCAAGGTTTTATTTGCATGCATAACTTTCACAAAATATGGCATTCAACAATCTGGTTACTTGGCAATTTGTTAGTATGTGTTCTACTGCTACCTCATTAAAATGAAATATTCAAAAACGACTTGTTGATCACCAAAGCCTTCCTTGAAACTTTAGCAAATCTCTACTGAACACAAAACTCTCTCTCGAGTTCTGTCACCAATTTTATGTGTGGACTTATAGGCTAAACTTTGAGGTTGCTCTCCCTTTTGATTGCTAGTCAAAAATTTTCCTCTCAAAAACATCATACATCGTCCTGTCTTCCATATGTCAAACTTTGTGCCTAGGTATTGCCATTGACATCACAAACTCTTTCACAATTCCCCTCAAGCCTCCTTGCTTGAGTCCAGGAATTTCTTTTCCACCGAGCTTCCTACTTGAGTCCTGAAAAAGCTACTTTAGCAAGGTAGAGTTGGATCATCAATTTTTGCCACTTCATTTTCCTAACACCAATGTGCTCACACAACAATAATTTTCCTAACACCATTGTGCTCTCACAACAATCATTTGCCTAACACCATTGTGCTCACAAACCAAGTCCCTCCACAGTCTTCTATGACGTGCTTTATGGATAAAATGTATAATGCTCTTGTCTTTCAACAAGTTCCGTAGATATTTAACAATCTACCAAAAACCCATGATCATATCATTTATTATTTATTTTTCCCATGCATTTACTATCAATTACAACATTTGACTTCTTGCGACGAACAAACTTGGTACTTATCGTGACTTCACTGCCATTTGCCAAATTCCTAGAATCATTTCCACTTCACACTTAGTTTTAAATATAATCATCATCGATCAATAAATAGTAAATTTCACCTATCTATTCATCTATTATTACTCATGCATATATCTTTTCATGAGTCCTTGATCTTTATTCAAATTATTACCATATGCTTACCATGCATAACATTTCCTGCTTTTGTCTTCCAACAAGTCCCGCGGATGTTGACAATATGCCAAATTCACTAGTTAGTACCACTTTATATAACAAAGTCCAATTTTGTAAGGAACCATTTCCTACGAAAATCATCACACTACAACATCCATACATGATAAACATATTTATTTGGTTTATTAATTTCATCAATCATACCTTACAACATGAAAGTGCAATGTTCGCATATAGCATTTCATTAACCTCTTAACCTTTCCAATAATTTCAATGGTCGTCTAAATCACCATTTGAATAAAATTATATTTGACTTACCCAAAATAACTGAGTTAGAATTTGGTGAATTTTCAAAAAATTTCTTCACATTAAAGATCTTCACAAATACAGGTCATTTGTGTTACAAGCTCTACCATCCTTCCATCAATTAGATGATGACTAGTTAGATACGTATTTGACATCATTTATTTTCTACAATCAATATTCTTGTATATTTATGCAAGAATTTTAATCAATTTTCCAACCACGTCATTATCTTCCATGGAACAATTTTGTGCAAGAGAAAACATGACAACTGTATACCATGTCTAATGGTAATAAATTACCTTAACAACACATGTATCTATAAAATTTAAACAATGCTTTAAACTCTTAGCTCATATAATGCTCTCTTTACCATGAACATTTTCATGGAATTCTTTTCCATTAATAATAAACATAAATATGTCGAAACAAGAATTACAACTATATGGTTGCCGGATGTTCAACATGAGATAACCAAGGGATCATCGTTTTCCAAAACTTACACTTATAATTGACAATACGACAAGTCATCATAGATGTGAAAGAGGTTAAAACACATAAGGTACACATGAAAGAGACCAATATACAAATCGAAATTAAATCATAATCCAACTTCTAGTTTTGGTGTGTGGACAAAATACATGTTATGAAAACATCGTTCCTATGTTTATCATTTTTTATCCAGAACCTTTTGTCAATGTAATAACATATCTCATCATATTTTCTCATATCTTTATCTTTTATACAAGGGAATGGGCTATAGTACTTTTCATCGATCTTAACGCAACCGGTATGATTTAGTGGCCAAAGTTCTTGTCTCAATATATTTAGAGATAATATCATTTCTAAAGCATTTTTCTCTACCCTAAACATGAAAGGAAACCACTGTCGACCAAATGTTATTGCCTACAGCAATTTACTTTGATAAGAGATATTATTTTTTTTATTTTATTATTTTTGATAGCTACATTTAGCATACATTTCCTTTGTAATAACTCTGCATAATTATTCTTTATCCATCGGAATTTCACGATCTTTTTAGAAGAGTGCTACTCTTTTAGGTGTTACTTTTAAAGTACAACTCACAATCGAGTTATGGTAGAGTTCCCTTTTATTTAAACTTCTTTCTCATAGTAATAAAACTACTTAAACCTACTGATAGCACCTATTTTGTGCTAGGTTATTGGGATGGACATCGATCAAATAATAAGAGGATCAACATCAACATCCAAGTCTCGGAATTCAAAGTGTAAAGAAACGGATAAAATCAAAATTTAATAAAATTTCATGTGAAGAATATGGGGGTTTTCGATGAAAATGACTGTTTTAGTCATGATTTTGCAGCAGCTGTTTCAGCCAAACCAGGAGGAATTTTGTGAAACTGAGAGATTTTTATCTCCAGCGCAATCCAATCTCCAATAACCTCTCTCAGAATCTGTATAGGTGTCATAGTTTAGGAGAATCAAAAGGTTTTGCAGGGGGTAATTTTCCAGTTTTCACGTTTTCTGCGTGAGTCATCATCTTCCGGAGCAGATCCCGGCCAGCTGGAGGCGAATCTAAGTTAATTGAAAGAGGTTTTTCTTCATCATGGTCCAATATACAAAAACTCTTTTAGTTTTTACACAACTATCATCGTTTGGGATATACAGCCGTGGATATGCTCTATTTTGAAACATTTTGTCTTTAATGAAATTGCAGTGATTGAAGATGGTTTTAATGACAGAGATTCATGTGTACTTTGTTTTTTACAATCTGTCCTTTTATCCTTCCTCATGTGCATGTGCTTCTTGTGCTTTACTTCCATTGTGTTTGCTGATTCATGCTTGAATAAGAGTAGCATTGGAATGGGATTCATAGAAATAATGCCCTATTCATTTCATTTCAAGCATTAACCATTAATTTCTACTAAAGTTGGTGTAGAATTCATCTCTGTTAGATGCTCTACATCGATGGAATGTTCATCCCTTCTTCTTTTATCACCAGAAAACAATATTTTGACTGTAAATGGGTGGCTACCTTGCCTCTGTTTTGACATTCCTAGCAGCAACACTGTATTTGTTTTAAGTTTCATGTTTGACTCCATTGCCCATGTTTCTCCTTTGATTATCTCATCAAAACCCAAATGACAAATGTCCCAATAGAAATATGACCTTCTATGCATGATTTGATTGAATATGTTGAGCAAGAATGTTGAGCATGTGTTTTATTTGTTAAGTTGTTGATCATTTTCAGTATTTCATAGAATGATAGAGAGAACCCTCTCTGACTATGTTGGGTAGCATTATTCTAAAGTTGGTTAGTGGTTACCTTGGATTTCCCTCTTCACAACCTTGGGGGTTAATTTGGGTGTTAACAAATTGACGCTGTTGCCGGGGAACGATTGTCTTATCATCGCTAGGAGAACGACAAATTTTCAGATCTAAATGTTGATGGTGAACAGCTCTCAGACATTGAGAAGGTTGTATCATTCACCTGGCGACTCCACTCATCAAAATTCCAGTATGAAGGTGACTCCACTAGGAGGATCGGTGACTCCATATCAGATTTGAAATGTGGAAGGTTTCATGGCAACTCCACTATTAGAAAGGTTCAATGTATGAAGTGTTGATTCAGTTTCTTCATCAAAACAAATAGCAGGGTATGTGGCAAATCTTGCTTCTGTTAATGGTTTTAAAGAATATTTTGATATGTTTGATGATGGAAAAATCAAAGAAGCCTTATCAGAATTCTTATCCATATATTTGAAGTCACGCAAATTTTCTTATGAAGATAAGTTTAGTTTCTTAAAAAAGTTTGCTAAGAAACTAAATGGAAAGCTTGAAGCCCTAGAAAATCAAATTCAATCTCAAGATCTTCATTTGTTTTTTGAAGAGCCTTCTCAGCCTCCTCTAGATGTTAATATTGGGGAATGTTTCATGTCTAAAGATGAGTTTTATGATCTGAAACCATATATGCAAGTAGAAGACACATTTGAAGAGTCCATGTGTGATGGCCAAGTTACAAAGTGTTGTAGGAGGAAGCCAAACATCCATAATTTTTATGACCCTTTTAGTGAATACATGGAGTGGTTTTTCAGTGTAAATTTGCATCCATATTTCCAATTTGAGAATGAAAAGAGTCATCGCTGTCCTATGTTGTCATATCCTCTGTCATTGAATTATTTCAAGCATGGTGAAGGATTAAAATTGTTCGGGCATCTAATGAGTTGGCTGCATTGGCATTTCTGCATTATTTGATTGAGCGGAGAGTTTGATAGATTAGAGTAGGTAGGTGGTTTGTATAAGTTCACAATGAGCATCTTTTTAAGCAATTTTCTGAATGTACAATCTCAGTTTTGGTTTGATTTCAAGCTTCTTTAGTTTCAACACTTTTCAGTTCAATTTGCAACATGTACAGTTTAGTCTTCAATTTCAATTTTCAATTCAAAATTGTAAGGGTGAATTTTCCAGTTTTTAGTATGAATTTCAGTCTTCAGCATGCACATATTTTCAGCATTTTCAGTTCGGTTTGCAGAATGTGCAGTCATTGTTCAATTTCAAAATTCAGCTCAAAAATTTTAGCATGTCTTTTAGTCAATGGCTGCAAGTTAAGGTAGTAAATGGAGTTTCAAGCAGATAGAGCAAAGAAGCTATAGGAAAAGGAGGTCTTCATAATTGGCAAATGTTTTATCAATGGTTACATATCAAGACTTTGCACTCTTCATAGTGCATAAATTTTTGCAGCAATTCGAACAAAAGCAGAATGGTCTGCAAATTTGGACAAAAGAGAATGAAAAGGAGTGAAGGTCAAGCAAAAAGACTGAAATAATCTATGAGCAAAAGAAAAAATATCTTCATAATGGAAAAAATGAATTTTATAAGCCGAGGCTTGTTGCATAATTGAACATTTAAAATTTGATATGAAAACAAAGTTTTAAGTTTTTATAATGGAGCGATATACCCAAAGCTTAAATTTTTTATTTGGTGAAAGGATTTAAATTTTTGGGAGGGGCCAACGGCTTAATTGAAGGTGAACAAAAGATAATTCGGGCCAAGCCCAAACCCTCCCCCACCAAAGGCCTTTCAAGTGGTCAGCTATCAATCAAATGGAGACCACGGCACACCAATGCACCCAAGCGCTAAGTTCGTCCAATAGCCTCACCCTAATTCTTTTACTTCACATATAGTGGAAAACACGGTGTATATAAAGGCCAAAGCATTTTGCTCCCTCTCGCATATGGGATATCTAAAGGCGTTTTTTAAAAAGCATATATATATGCACAATGTGTAAGCACAGAGCAAAGTCCCAAGTATAATGAGGATGTCTTCTTTGATGACGAGTCTGCAGAAGTAGTGGCTCCACATGGGAGAAGACGATGAAAGTGGACAATTGAAAAGTACAATGTTTTACAAATCCTAACCGGTTTTCTTTCCAAGGCGAGGGATCTCAAGAATCGCCACCTGCGTTCCTTATTTCCTCTCCCGTTTGGATAGATGATAACCAGATAAGCAGTATGATGACCTTGGGTACTACTGATGGTAGTAATGGAAGCGAAGGAGAATATGAGGGGATAATAGATGCTTCTACCTCCCATAGTTCCTTTTGCAGCAACCTTTGATACGGCATTTCGTAATGACTCACCGCAATCTACTAATCTAGTGGAGGGCATGTCGTCGGAATTGGAGAAGATTGGCACATCAACTAATTCATCTCCATTTCAGTGTGAAGAAAGGATTCTGGGCAGATGTTCTGTTAAAGCTCCGGACTGAGGGAGATGGAAAGACGTTCTTTCTGGTGAAAACGCAGAAAAGCTACAAACCTACTACTTGGTCATGATGAGCATGGCTGCGCCGATGTTGCACGCAGTGGTGGAATGAGCGGATGGCCTTATAATAAATGAGAGGTCCAATGAAAATCACCAGCATGTTCAGAAGGCAGCGTTGAGGGAGAAATATGCCCAAAAAACTTTTTCGCCGATCCTTGCATTCCTAAGTCAGCAACGTGCACCATCTGGATCGCGATAGATCCACAGTGTGAATGTTGGCAGCATTGACTCCTTCCGTGACAAGGCCGGTGGCAATTGGTTCCTTCACTACTTCCCATCAGACGGAAGGAGGAAAGAAACTTTTTCATCGCTGGCTATATGTAAACTTGTTTTGTTAGAGTTGATTAGTTACATACAAAGGGAGCAACTGAGAATTTGAAAGGTGCCTGTAAAGGTTTTTCCACCATGTATTGTGCAGTTGAGACCATGAATCGCAGACCCACAAAATGTCGCAAGCACCGATTCAAAGGGGGGACGCATTTCGGAAATCTGAAGCAAGAAAGCGTAAGAAGCCTCCATTGCAAAGTCATATGTTGGACTGTATTGATACTCACTTGACCGACGCCATAGGAGAACGATGTCTTGCGGTGTTCAACTGGAGTATGGAGCATGCCACCTCGTATCGGCTTTAGTAAAAAATACTCTTCTTAAGCACGAATTTGCTCGGCCGATTCTTGTCTAAAGATATTTTTACAAGCAATACAGGCAATGGGTATGGCCTGCATGACACTTGCAATTAGAATTGAAGAGAACCGACTGCGAAGCTAAAGAAGGTCGCGAAAGATGGACAGCATTATAATGAAGAAAGATAGATTTACAAACTTCCTAATAGGTTTCTCTTAATCTCATGCAGCCACTGTCAGTTTTCACGTAAAGGAAGAAATCGACGGTTCTTGTTTTATCGCATTCCCTAAATGCTCGAGAAGTAAGCTCGGTGAACATTACGATGGATGTGACCGAAGAGTCACCTGTCTTGCGGTGTAGGTTTTCACGTCAAAAAGAAAGAGATCGACAGCTCTTGTTATATCTCACTCACTACATGCTCGAGAAATAAATTTGGTGAGCATCGCAATGGATGTGACCGGAGAGTCACATGTCATTTGGCGAATGGCATCGCGGATGAAGGGAGGAGGTTCAAATATGTTTTATTACCATTGCGATGGTTAGCAAAGCTTAATGAGCGCTTGTGCTGTCTGATCCTTTTCATATGATGCTCTCAGTCTTCAATAAAGAAATAAGGCTGCGTGGTCGAGTTCGCTTGTCGGTTGGGCAGGAGAGCCATCTTGCTATCAGTAAATGCCCAGAAATATAGTAGTTTTTCTTTGTGGATGAGCAGCGATGGCGTTGAAATCTCATGGGGATTTCTACTCATTTTGTGACGGTCGAACGTCATCAAGCTTTCCAGATGATAGTATCTCAGGGCTGGGCCCAAACTCCAGCCAACGCATGAGGCATGGCTAAGTGCCAAGAAGAGAAGCCTGATGCTGCCCCTTTTTTATGAGGATCATGAGCCTGAGTCTATACATGGGAGTTTTTATCTCAGTATATTTTCTTTTGCACATGAAGATGATCCAGCAACGCCTTTGAAGAGGATTAAAAACTCCAAACACTCTGAGAGAATACAGGCCTGATTATATTTGATGTGTGTAGCAACGGACGAATTCTTCATGGAAGGTTGGGAGCCTCAATATTGTGCAGACATCCGATAAGCAAAATATCTAGCTCGATGGCATTTTCTTCTTCATTTACTTATGGTGTTGTGTGCTATAATAAAAAGGGAATGTGTGCAGAATGTGGGCGATTTTGGAGCTGCATTAAGGCTGTATGCAGCATATGGAGATTTTAAACAAACAATGATATGGGAATGCATTCAAGGCCAACAAAGTATCCAGCTCGTGTTTCAAGGGCTCCAGCTGTGTATCCAGGTTTTAGATAGCATGGAATGCCTTCAAATGAAAATCTGTAGGACACGCTTCATCTCTCCGGGTGCAACCCAGCGACATTCAAAGATTCACGAGACGGATTGTTCCCCTAGTCAATATATATGAAGGAGTATATCTTCATTATCGAAGGAAAAGGAAACAATAAATTTTTATGATCAAGGGAGTTACCAAATAAGTGCATACTGGAAACTCCAGAAGGGGAAAAGGGTGTTGAACAGGCTCGTATATTTTTGGGAATTTTGTAAGTATTAATGAATATTGTAGTCTCAGATGTGAAAAATGCAGCTGATAAAAAACTTCCAGAGGCTAAAGATGAACTTAGAGAGCTTCTTGAATTGTATGGTTCTCTAGAAGCACTCTGCATTGCAAGCACCGGATGCATATATTTGTATGAATGTTTTCCAGATATGTAGGGGAAACATCACCAAGGAGAGGGCAATTTTGAACAAATGACCTTATTCCATTTTCATTCACGCCTTCGTTTGTCTCAAGTCAAATTTGACAGAAGAATATTTGCTCGATCATGTGAGCTGTCCAAGTTTGGATTGTTTCAGTGGCAGTTGAATTCAATTGCAGGATCAGAAGGGCTAGCAGGTTACAAAGTTCAATTGTAGGTCAGAGTACAAATTTCAGTTGCAGTTGGGAACCGGTCTACCAGGGGCAAGTCTCGGAATTCAAAGTGCAAGGAAAAGGATAAAATAAAAATTTAATAAAATTTCATGTGAAGAATATGGAGGTTTTTGATGAAAATGACTATTTTAGTCATCATTTCTCAGTAGTTGTTTCGGCCAAACAAGGAGGAATTTTGTGAAATTGAGAGAGTTTTATATCCAGTACAGTCCAATCTCCAATAACCCCTCTCAGAATCTGCACAAGTGTCATGGTTTAGGAGAATCAAAAGGTTTTGCAGGGGATAATTTTCCAGTTTTCACGTTTTCCGCATGAGTCATCATCTTCCCGAGCCGATCCCGACCAGTTGGAGGCGAATCTGAGGAAACTGAAAGAGGTTTTTCTTCAGCATGGTCCAATATACAAAAATCTCTTTCATTTTTTACACAGCTATCATTTTTTGTGATATATAGCCGTGTCAGCGAGAGGCAGTGTTCAGTAGTCCGTGGTCAAAATTGGGCAAAAACGTTGTTGTGGGTGACTCTCTGAGTTGTTAAATCTTATGTGCAAGTGTCCATTTAGTTGTAACCACTCTCCATTGGGGTAGCTCGAGCCCAAGGGCCAAATGGATCTATAAATTGAATGTAATAGAAGAGTTAGAGATTGGAAAATCAAGTGGTTGAGGCCTTGGGAGAGCTATGCTCTGTTCTGAAACATTTTGTCTTTAATTAAATTGCAGTGATTGAAGCTGCTTTTAATGGAAGAGATTCATGTGTCATTTTTTTTATAGTCTGTCATTTTATCCTTCCTCATGTGCATGTGCTTCATGTGCTTTACTTCTATTTTGTTTGCTGATTCATGCTTGAATAAGAGTAGCATTGGAATGGGATTCATAGAAATAATGCCCCGTTCCTTTCATTTCAAGCATTCACCACTAATTTCTGCTAAAGTTGGTGTAGAATTCATCGCTGTTAGATGCTCTTCATCGATGGACTGTTCATCCCTTCTTTTATCACCAGACAACAGCATTTTGACTGTAAATGGGTGGCAACCTTGCCTCTATTTTGACATTTCTAGCAGCTGCACTGTATTTGTTTTAAGTTTCATGTTTGACTCTATTTCCCATGTTTCTCCTTTGATTATCTCACCAGAACCCCAATGACAAATGCGCCAATAGAAATCTTACCTTCTATGCATGATTTGATTGAATATCTTGAGCAAGAATGTTGAGCATGTGCTTTATTTGTTAAGTTGTTGATCATTTTCAGTATTTCATAGAATGATAGAGAGAGCCCTCTTGACAACCTTGGGGGTTAATTTGGGTGTTAACACCTACCATCATTTATTGTTACTTGAAATTTACTATCATACTCCTTCCGGAAATGGAAGATGGTTTATTAATATACCACTATTGACTTTCTTCAATCATCATTATGTAAGCTGCTTGATGATATCATTTCTACCCTTATAAAAAACCTATGTATCTGCAAAATGATGTCAATTCCTAATAGCCATTTTACTCATCTTTATTCAACACATCTGTTTATATGTTTCTTAAAATCAAAGAATTCACTATAATCCAAGACATCTTAGACTATCATCATTCTAAGGCAGTATATAAATATTTATTGGGGAACATGTTTCAACCCCAAATTTCATTTCTTAGTTTAACACATCAAATACCCCAATTTCTAGTTAGTATAATTTATTGAGTTTTTTATGAAATTTCCAGAATGACTACTTAATTCATATGTCATAATCCTAAATATGTTCATGAAGTAAGTTCTAACTATTGTATGTATTCAAAAACCAATTATCATCACTCTCATGAGATATATCCTTTCAATCTGACATTAATGCAAAAGCAACTCTCCCTTGAAATTTTAATAACTGAAAGTATCCTCATCATTATATAATGGAACTTACTTACTTGTATCTTATTGATGTATCATTATATAATGGAACTTACTTACTTGTATCTTATTGATGTCTTTATTGGTTACCTCTTTCCAAACCTTTGATAACGGACTTGTTGCGTCTTGCAAGTAGAGTCCCTCCAACTTATCTCTTCAAGATAAGCCCAATATAGGCTCGAGTGTTGTAACTTGGGCTCTAATACCATATGTGAAATACCTCCACTACTCAATTAGTAATGTGGTGAATTTCAGAAAACATTTTGCTTCATATTTAAAGATCTACACAACAAAGTATAATTGTGTTAAGCGGGTCCGTCATCCTTCCAACAAATCAAATGGTCATTGGTGAAAAGAAATATATGATAAGCATAATCGGTTATTATCATTTTTTCAGTAACCAAAACCTTGCGCACTTATGTAAATCTTATCGTGACAATAATGTATACAACATTCTTTTACCTTATGTGAGTCATTTATGTGTAAAGGCAATCATGACAACTATACCCTATGTCTAAGGAGACTAAATTGCCACAATAAAAAACATGACTACCAACGTTAACCAATTGATTTAAATACGAAAGAACCATGCATTATATTTTAACCAAACATATAATCAAACATATGCTTATGTATAACAAATATCTGAATAACACTATCTTTACTTGAAGCACTTCATTTTTGACCACCAATATCAATAACAAACACATGTGAAGATAGATATATATGAAAATAAAAAACATATACGAAAACAGATATCCATGAGAAGAAACACATATGAAGCACACAATAGGAGGAAAGTATACATGTGGTTCACCCATTCCAAGGTCTACGTCCACCAAGAAGTCATGTATTAAAAATTAGAGGCTACATCAGACAATAACAATGTCGCCATACATACTTCCTGCTTTCTTCCGGCTTCTCTCCCTGAGAGTACAACCAAGACATTCCAATGCTAACAATGGCATTAATTCATGAATATAATAATACCTCAACACAGTACCTTTCAGACCCTCACCCAAACAACAATATGAGTTATAGAGATCTATTTTCTCTTAAAGCGAAAATATACAATAATAATACATTGAATCAGTGATCAGAGATCACCTATCGCCCTTACCGATCAATCAATAGATATATAATGCAGAGTTGTATAGTCTGCAGAGGCAGTAAGAAGGATTCAGGAAGAGTTCCTACCAGCATTTCTCTTCTACAAATAATGAAATATTAAAAGGTCCAAGAAACAAACAAAAACATGACTATTAATTCAACGAAGGACGCCTTTTTCCACGCACTGGCAGCATCAAATCAGTTACCTGAAAGAACTTAAACTGATTCTCTATAGGGAGGGTTCTCCCACTTAATGATAGACTTGAAAATAATAGTCAACACGAAACTACAAGGGGGTCGATTTCTCCATAAGGAGACCGCCTCCAAATTCTATAATCAAAGAATTCAAAGAACAAAATGTATATCCTCTGAGATCGTTGAGATAAATTAACAGTTTGCAAAGAAGATCGATTTTATCGGATTGGAATCGGGTTCTTATAGCACCATACTATCCTTCTGCACAAATGATCAAACTTGGCAGCAAACTTTTGGGATCGAGCTCTGTTAATAGAGCAGTCCCTTCACATTCTGTAATATACTTATTTAACAACAAAATATCAGGATTGAGTTCTGTTGTAGAACCGCCCCTTCCCAATAGAATATGATAAGGCACTGGGCTTTGCTCATACTTTAAGTGGAGCCACTAAAGGGAGAAACCCGACTCTCTAATAATTCAAAATAAACAATGCAGAATACATGGGGCGTTTTTCCCTTTGTACAAATTTCCCAACAGAAGGGAGCAGGGTCGCAAGTGTCATACTAACCCTATATGCAGAGGTTCACTTGCCAAAAGAAAACACAACACTAAAAGGGATCACATATACATACAACAATTAAATAGATCTGACACGTTGACTCCAACTCAGGCAATAATAAATACCGATCACTCCAAGGAAAATAAAATAAATGCAGTGTAGAGCTCGGCTATGAAATAAATAGGGATCGGGCTCTGGTTTGGGGATTGAGGCGTTCCTGCTTTTGCCGCATGCACTTATGTTGGTCTTAAATTAAATACCAGCAAACGTAGATTCGAATGCACACAGTTCTCAGAAAGAGTTATACAGCAATCAAAAACGTATACCACACAGATCAAATGGATGCATACACAGATCGCAAATTAAAAAAATACAAGCAGATCTAAAAGTTTCCACCAGGATCAAGCTTCCCCAGCTGTCCCTTCACGTTTGCCCAAAAGAACCCCCCCCTCATCGAAGGTCGTGATCCATTATTTATAACCACAATATCTCTCTCGACCTCGAGGAGTCCATCCAAACTTAGATGGTTACCTCAGATACCACGCTAGAAAGGAATTTCGATGTCAAGAATAATCCAAATGGCAGTTTTAAGGTGCAACGTATAGGGATTTTTCCTTCCTTTTCATTACGTTTGCACAAATAATATATATAAAGTCTTATTCATCTATTTCCTCATTTATTTATATATTATTTCTAAGGATAATACATCTATTTCCATTCTAGCTTATATTCTATAACACACTCTTATATTTTATGTAAGCAGAACTACAGTTACCCCCAATTGATTTTTTTTTAGGAAAATCTCCTTTCTTTCCTTCATAAGACCATGAACATAGTGTTCTTATGCTCCTTTATAATACTAATAATGGTGTTTCTAATAATGATAATACTCATAGTTTATTCATACTCGTTAAGCCGATAATAGGTAATATGTCAATTACATGCATCATAGCGACTAGATTTTAAGGATTCCTTTAACCTTTAACCCTTTCCCTACTATCGATTTACTCTTGATGATTTCAAGTTCTATTAAAGTAATTGTTCCTTAATTTTGAATCTCTAAAATAAAATTCTTTGGCACCTAATGCAATTCTTTCCTTAAAATCAAGATCATTTAATCTTACTAAAATCATAAGGGTAATTGGATTTCCCTTCAATCATGGGATCTTAATTATGCCCATTGTTTGTTAGTAGTCACATAGTAATTTAGTCTATTCAAGACTTAATTCAACTCGGGATAACTCGCGAGAGTTTTTGACCTTACGTGAATAGTTGTTCTTTGGTATCCTAGCTAGGACGAA
The DNA here is from genome assembly GCA_027924585.1 of Larix kaempferi. NCBI lineage: Eukaryota > Viridiplantae > Streptophyta > Pinopsida > Pinales > Pinaceae > Larix > Larix kaempferi. The sequence goes on from BSBM01000932.1 coordinate 1,594,643, forward strand.
CCGCTATTTTTAGGGTTAACATACTTAAGGGTACACTTAGACCTAACGTCATCAAGCTCATGGATTCCTAGCCAATTCACCCATCCCTTTAAAGGATTCGTGTCCATCGTCTAATTGCACATTACTTCAGTCACCTAGTCTAAAATATATGATTACAATTTGCAGAAATATCTAACAATGCTTGCAAGTTTACTGGTGGGGCCTTGGCCTTGAGCTCCGCACCACAAACCGTATTTCATTTACATTTTTTTAATTACAAAAAGGTAGGGGTAGAAGAGGGATGTTACAGGAACACCATACCTCTCTGCATCTTGAATGAGCTCTCTTTCCCATGCAGGTTTCCTATTGTGAGATTTCTTCTCACGAGGTGGATCTACAGGCTCTTGTGATCTTCTATTTCATAATCTTCTTCTGGAATTGCTTCGTTCATGGTGGTGTCTTGTATAATGGGTACCCTTGGTTCTTCATTGTCTTCAACAGGTGTCTTCCTTGATTTGATATATGCTGAATCTTCATCAAAAGTCACATCCGTGCTGATGTCAATCTTCTTGAACCCTGGAAAGTTGATTCTGTATGCCGTCGAGCTTTCATTGTAACCCACAAATACACCCTTCTTTCCTAAAGGATCTAGCTTTGTCATCTTTTCTTTTGGAATGTGTGTGTACACTCGACATCCAAATATCCTGAGATGGCTAACTTCTGGTTTCTTACCAGAGAAAACTTCTTGTGGGGTCTTGTTGTCAAGAATCGAAACCCTTTAGGGTTAAGCTAAGGATATTTTTAAAGATGATAAGAGTATTTTATTTTGTATTTACAAAAATCCTAAAGATCTTGTATATTCTGTAATAGTATAATACTTGTTTTTAAATGGTAATATTTTCTCGAATGAATTTGATATTGACAGTCTTGTATTTTATTTTAATGTGCATTGTAATCTATCTGGAAATAAAAGCATCGAAGGACATTATTATCTAGGTTATAAAATCATTATTGTGAAAATCTATGATATATTCATATTTCAGTTTTGTTATAGATATACCATATGAGATTTGTTCACTGTGTATCTATAATTTATATTCTGTATAAATTATTTTATTTGAACCAATAAGTTTAATCAGTATACAATCTGTTAGAGCATCTAAAGTTGTGGCATTGTAAACATTGTTTAGAATACAATAAGAAAGATGTTATCTCACACTTAAGGGATTTTCCTGTGTAATAAACATCAAAACATTCTAAGACTGTAACTGTTGCAAATAATGATCAACATTTTATTTTTATCAAATGAATCATTCTAATCTATTTATTAAGCCAATATTCTCTGTACTAGAGTACGTCACTGAATGTGAGTGGAAAAATACAAAGAATAATTTTTTATTCAATCATTCATTTTATAACTAAATAATCTATTTAGTAATTATAATCTAGCAGATAAGTAGAATATCACTTTCAGAAGTAAACTATCAAACTATGATTAAATAATAGAAACAAGGAAGAACCTCATACTGTAGAGGGGGAAAAACACCCAAAGGAGCCCGTTCCACCCAACCTTTTCCTGAAGACAGACAATGTTACTTGCATGTCACATACCCAAACTCTAGACATTTTATGTTATGCAGAAAACATTATGTTTATTTTTATTGTAACGTTTTATGACTATTGACCAAGTGGAGTCATGGATGACTGTAATTAATTACTTTGAATATCTTATTATAAATAAATAAAAGTGGAGACAAACATCCAAAGGAGATTGTTTAATGAGTTTTCACTGACCCACTAGGAGGAATGGACTATGGTGGAGAGCAATCTGACACTTGGCAACATCCTCAACTCACTCTAACTGTTGCAGGGGGCAACTTCCCTACTTTCATGGTCATGTTTCCCAATAAATTGGAACTGAGCAGGTGGCTCATTTACTGAAATAAATTGACCAAAAGACCTAGGCATGCTACTTATCTACCCATCAAATTTAGCAGGGCGCTATTCATTCCTACCTTGTGATAATTTCTGTGCACAATAGATTTTATTTGGGAAAATTTAGAAGTGATTGAGTGAACTAAGACTACATTATGAACTAGTGCATCCACATTGCCGAGTTCAATATTGCTAAAAGAAGGAAGTATTACTGCTGAGTGCTATTGCTGAGTTGCAAGGGAATATATTCCATTACTCCACATGACATCTTTGTGCTGGTGGTTCAGTGAACAGGCTCGGGAGTCCTAAGGCAAATAACTTGGTTGTCTTCAGGTGTTGGTTGGATGGAACGGGCTCCTTTGGCTGTTTGTTTCTTCTACAAATTTCCAGGTTTAGATTGTGTTATCTTATTTACTTATGTCAAGTTAGTATAATAAATCTGAATGTTTATGTTATCAGTTACCCGAATAAATCTTAGATATTCTGCAGTATTAATGAATATTTTATTTCTGTAATTTATATCTGTTAGGATAAAATGCAATATGAATGATATAGTTAAATGATAGAATGATTGAATAATAAATGCTTCCCTGCATTTTTCCACACAATGTTTCCAGTGCCGTACTCTAGTACATGGAGGATAGAATTAAAATAGATGTGAAATGTAGTACTGTAAATAGATTCGAAGTGTTGAGTTTATAAACAAATCTATTTTATTTCCAGAATAAATGCATCTATTTCTGTATAAATGCATTTCTCCTTTCAGATAATTTCTAACTAGGAAACTTAAATATTTATACATCTAGTGTATTCCTAAAAATACCAACATATGCATTCAAATGAGGTCATATATATTAAATGTTTATAGTCTGTCTACAGTTTAAACATTTATCAGAATCAAACAAATTTACTTCTAAAAATTGTATTAATTTCTTTTCGTTTTATTATTGCGCATAAATATTTCATATTTCATTTATACATTCAGGAAAACATTTATAAGTTAAACAATAACTTAAAGTCTTCAAAACATTGAATTCGTAGTTTTAGCTTTACCCGAAATAAATTATCGTATTGCAGCAAATAAATATTAAATTCACAATATATTTATTATCCACAATTAATAATACCAATCTCTAGCAATTAAAGTATCGGGAAAATGTTTTAGGGTTCAAACCTTGTGGCTAACATACATTGTAACATGCTGTAAACTTTTTCATAGTAAAGATTCATAAGAGAAGTGCGAGTCCAGGGAATTGAAACCCTTGGCACAAGATTTCTTAAACCATAACCTCTATAGTAGGTCTATTAAAAACAACCCTACGACTTGTTATAGTAAAGTAAATAGTTGTAACGCCCCATATTTTGACTAGGCGTGTTTATGAGTTAGACACCTTTCACTTTATTTTCTTATTATCTGTTCGACTCAGCTAGACAAAGTGAACTCTATATTCTCGGCATGTTAGACATGATGATATGTTGTTATTATGTTTAGGATGTTACTGTGCCCATGCTGATACTACGGTTATGATGTTATGATGTTACCATCCTCATGATGTTATTTGGTTTATGTGGTTACTATGTTGTAGTTATCACGAGATTCTCATAATGATAGTATATGTTTAATAATCGTCCTGGATGAAATGTGATATATATGATGTGGTATTTATGCTGTGATCGATTTAATGATTTTATGTGATGAAATAAATGATGTTCACAATATGGATCAGACGATGATAGAATGGAAATATTGTTATAAATCTATTGCTGCAAAGTACTAATCTGTAGGACACCGGGGCTATGTAATAGTCGGATACCTGATACGAAGTATGGTATAGTACCTATTTTGCAGAGAGCCTTGGTTACCAAAGTTAATGATACGATGACACAAACCAATAATCTCGAGAGCAACAAAGTATGAGTTGATAAGGGCGTAGACCCGGTATGTTGAGAGGGATGGATGTATTTCCCACCCTATGTTTCTATGATACCCGAGGTCGTGGGAGGGCCGTGCTGAGACACGCTCCCCAAGTTGTTGTGATGACGATGGTCGGATGCCTTCTAGGAGAGGTTAGGTCCGCTAGTTAGCCGACTCTACCGCTCTCACGTTCTACGTGGCTAGGTCAGTATAGCTGACATCCACTTTTGTACTAGCAGAGGAAGGATAGTGAGGATGCGGACGTAGGTTAGGGTGGGGGGATACGTTAGTTAGTACTATTGAGGGTTGGGTATCCCTTGATCCTGATTTAGTGGTAGTAGGTTCCTCTTCCTTAAAAATAATTGATTGATTAATTATGGTAAATCTGGAAAACATAAATGTTACAACTTAATTGGATAATTATCAATGCTTAATGATGCTGAAATGATTATGATTTATGCATGTTGAATGGGTTAAGTATTTGTGATTGTTTGTATGTATGATTGTTATGTCAGTACAAATCATTGTTTTGCTGAAGTTAATATATATGCATAAGGGAAATGATGTTTTCTTATAGTACGAGTACAGTCTATGCATACGCTGGCCACGGATGCACACCTTGTACATGTACACTAGTATTAATGTGATAACTATTGGTTGTGATTGAATTCTAGATAAGACTCAGTCGTGAATTAGTGAAGTCCAAATGATGGTTGTTAATAATGTAAAAATGCATAAATGGATCAGTCTGTTAGTTGTTAATTACATGCATTAGTAACTAATTGTTGGAAATAGTGTTGAGCCTAACATCATTTATGATGCGTTGGGGATAGTGTTGTATTTAACATAGTCCCTGTTTAGCTTACACAATTAGCGTTGTTTGTTCTAGCATAATTGTACTTCTCTTTGAACAGTCAAATTATGTTGGTTAGAAGTAACTCAATGTTATGTTTATAACCTTTAAGGTCATAATGTTATAAAATAATTATCATTAAATATTTTAATATTAATATTATTATTGTTATTAGTATTATTAATGTTGTTATTAACATGCATAATCTTATTTGTTATTATAATCGTTGTCAAATAAACATAGCTTAATGTTTTGCATAAATGGATGAATTTATCACGATTGTTTTATGTGAATAATAAAAAGGAACCAAAATTATTAAAAACAATTGAAAGTGAGTCATATTATTAAATTCCATATTATATTGTTATTTAAACTTTAATTATAAATCAAACAACATTTCGAATCAAGATTTAGTTGAGTAATAAAGACATGAATGTCCTCCATGTGTAAATTCAAGTTTTGCATTTATTATATTATCCTATCTACATTTAAAGATCAAGCGGTGGGGTAAATTTGATACAATTTAACTTGTCCCATATGTTTAGATAAGGCAAGTCATGCTTATTTATTTAATTATTTTTCTGAACAATAGGAAATCTACACAAAAGGACAACCTTAATTAGAATTGAATTATTTCACTGCTCGAGAAAAACAAGAAATCTGACAAGCATATTTAAATATTATTTTATTCTTAGAATTGAATTATTTCACTGCTCGAGAAAAACAAGAAATCTGACAAGCATATTTAAATATTATTTTATCCTTGATGAGTGTGATGGTATTAATGGTTTAAGAATCCCCAAAAAAAACCTGGAGGGCTAAGGCGGTGGAGTGAGAATGAAGTTTGGAGGAGGAAAATGGATCTATAAAGCAATGGTTCACGAAGATGAGGGGGGTTGGTTTTAGGGGATAAGTACACTTAGTATTTTGATGAGAAGGAGGAATTCCGAGGAGGGGGATAACTCGAAGATTTGAGGAGGTGGGAAACTCAAAAGAATGAGGTGGGGTTAACTCTGGAACTATGGAAAGGTACTAAGGAAGGATGCTGTCGGGATTATTGGTTTGTGGGCTCGGGGGCTAGGAAACCCGTCGGTTTCCTAGGGCCAGCATGATAAGAGCTGGTCGGCAGGGTGGATCATCTATTTTTGGTTACTAAGGCTTGGACCAAAGGATCTACAAAGTGGATAGGGGCAATCTACAACCTACATCGGTCCAGGTATTCTACTGGTAGTTAGAAAAATTACAACTTATGCAAGAAATTACAATTATATGTATGTTGTTAAAATTACTATATGTAGGTGCACTTTATGCTGTTAGACATTTTTCTAATCACTAAAATTATGCAGAAAATTAGCATAACGAAAGCATAATGATACTCATTTATTATTGAAATAAAAAGAAGGAAAAACAACTGCTAGGAGCTGGTTACAAAACTTGATTTCAAAATCTAGATCTTCAGTGGCCTTCCAGTTAGGGGGGGCACTGCATTTGGTATCAGAGCTTAAGGCTCGAACACTTAGACCTTTAGGGCCTGCACATACCTAAACTACCTCGACTTTTCACCATGTTAAAGCCTACAATAACTTAGAACCACTTAGAACATGAACCTTCATAGAAATACCTGCACGAACACAAACACCATTAGGAAGTTAGATATGTTTAGAAAAACTGCATATATGTAAATATATGTGTGTTTGTAATTCAAAATAGATACATATTGCAAATATATTTAAGAAATTAAAAACATTTTGTCATCAAAATCGATTACTCATTAGGAATGAAATTTAATCTCCTGCAATGTTCTTGGGATAAAAATATTTACATAATATAACAAAGGGAATCCAATCACACAAATTTGTTTGGAGAAAAAAAAAAAAAAATAGTACAATTATTTGAGGGTTGAAGCAAGAAAAAAGATACAAATTGTATATATAAAGTTTTAGTGTTATTTTCTAGCGTGAGCTATGTTAATGTAAGTCAACTGGAATGCGCAGCCATAGTGAGTCTTACCCACTTAACTTACAGCCATGGTGAGCCTCCCAGGTACCTGTAGAACCACAATAGGATTAACATTTAGAAAATCAATAAATTTTTCTAACCTGAAACTAGTCAAAGCTTCCATATACTCTATTCCGAGCAACACCAAAGCTCCTGATGGGCTTTGAACTACGTCCCTTGCCTCTACTATGAACCATTCCCCTTCTTGTCTTTACTGTTGCATGGAAATTCAGCCTTTGGCTTTTGTGATGCCTGCAGTTCCCCTCCAATAGATTACATCCTTCCTGACTTGACAACATTAGTCAACGGAAAGATATTGGTTCACTGTGATAGTCTTCAAATTTTATCACACAAGAACAAAATGTCACATTAAAATACATAGCCAAAACTTTTTAGATTTAAGTGTAGGGTTTCAGAGACGAACGCTGGGTGAGAAGTCTCTATGCCATGCGAAGGAATACATCAATGGTATGACACAGCTGAAAGATAAAAGTTCAAAAGGGGTATGAAAAGTAATTGCAAGGTAAACAGTAAGAATAAAATTGAAGTTTGGAACTAAAGGAACAAATCCAGTGTAGGGTTTATTGAAATAAGGATTGTTTAACCATTTTATTTACAAAAAAAATAAAAAAATATCAATGGATGAAAGCAACAGTAGCTTTATAGACTTTTTGAAGTATAAAGTCAATCTTTAGTTTATGAAAACAAATTCAACCGAGCAGAGCGAACTGTATTATTAAAATAAAAAAATGGTAGAAGTTTCCAGTTATTGTTCGAATATAAAAAAACTCTTCTCCCGAATAGAAGGCCTTTAGATATGCGAATACTTTCTATACTGTAAGTGCCTCTGATATTTTGCTTATCTACTTGAAATGTTGAAGAATAGTGCAGTCTTAAAAACTAAAACGAAATTGGTTGGGAAGGATGTTGCAAGGAAACCGATCATGTGTGGTGTAGAAGAAGCCAAACAACGAGCTATGGTAACGTAAGGATGATAGACAGAAGACAGGAAAGAATTTTCATCCAGGCAAAGCGAAATGTATAAAATTTTTATCCAGACAAAGCAAAATGTATATTGAACGCTAGTTATAAATTGCTTGAGAATGAGAAAGGCGCAGAAAGTGGACAAGACTATGAGAATGTGGAAATGGAGGAACACTTATTTTAGATTGGTGAATCAACTTCAAAGATGTACAAAATGGTCATTTTTATTTTGATTTTTAATTGATATTCCATGCACAAAAAGAACAGTTCACTATGAATTAAAAATGGAGAACACTCGGTAACTGTAATAGCAGAAATAATATTTGCAATGGACATAAGACTTAGACCCACTGTGACTAATATTTATATGCCTCACTTCATAAGCAGCTACAGGAATCTCACAAGGTTGACTGTACTTAATCAGCAATACAGATCTATAGATGTTATCAGCTGCTACAGGAGTTAATCAGTCAATAAATAAATCAGATTTTAACATGGAACTCTAACCTGAAGAGTACAGTGAAGGCACTGCCTGTAACGTGGGATATAAGCCCATTTTTTTTTGATGCCACGATTTGTTCCAAAGAAAATTGTCAGCATTTCCCCAAACTTGATGAATGAATAACAGCTCAATATGTCTTCTACTCAGCCTGTAGACAATGAATTTGCAGACTTTTTTTGATGTGATAAAATGCTTCCCAGATGGTCACACTTTTACCTCTACCACTGGTGCTCCCAGCTCCTTCCTTGGCCTCTTTTACTATGATATTTTGTGGTCTGTTGGAAGATCCCTCTTCGCAATGAGTGCACCTTCCTGGTAGGCAGTCTCACCATGACCACGATCTTGGACTGAAAGATGGCCGCCTTTTCACAAATACCAATCGAGTGACTCACTCCTTTTCACAACTGTAGTAGTGACCTCTGAGAGAGGAAGGATGAGTGCAAATCGATGTGGACAGCCACAAAATGTATTGAACTCAGAGAATGCGCCCAGTATGCTGTAGCATGTTTTTTTATCTTGGTCCTGCCCTCTAAGAGAACTACAAACACCACAGATTGTTGCCTAAACTCGTCCCTAGGGACAGAGTTCCTTTCTCAAGAAGACTGTGACCCCCAAACAAGTGAGGAAATCGCTGCCCACAGGTGAATGCACAGTATCCGAGGTCAATGCGATTTCTACAATGGGAAACTATCCCCCAAGACGAATGCAACCTCCTCCTAAATCCAATCACTGATAAGCAGAAAAATACAGCCTCAAGGGGATAACTGCAACCTTCCTACTGGTGTACCACCTATGCCTGAGAAGTGGTGATGCACCTCTCTTACTACAGACTTCAGGCAACTAAGAGAGGAAAAAGTCAGCCAACCTACTGGTATTTTCAGGTTCTACATGAGTTTCACTGCCCAGTTATATTCTAGAAAACTGTAAATAAAAATGATTTCTTTCATTTACCTTCAAAGCTGCACCTGACCAAGCTCGCTGAATCTTCGATGAATACTGAAATCCCCTCTTGGTCATGTGGGCATGAATGAGTTTGCCTTTTGATAGGGATTTATTGGCAACACAGCCCTGCAAGATACGGAGATATTGAGAAGAACTATTCTGTTAATGGCGATTGTTGTAGAATTTATGTGGTAGAGCCACGGCGTTAGCCCTGCCAACGATATCGTTTTCTTCTCTAGATTCCTTAGTGAGTGTAACATTGCCACGGGCGTGGATTTGCATAAAGATAATTGCACCGAGAGGTTCTTGGCATCTTGGCCAATGAAGAATGTAGATCTCGTGTTCAGCTTATTCAATAGAACGCAGGTCTGTATATTTTTAGTTGTTTTCATAAACACTTCGGCTACCATGAAGCCTGGATACACTCTATAAACCTAGACATGCATTAAACCTCATGAGAGAAATTTAATCATGGTTCCATGGCATCAACACTCTCCAGGCAGAGTCGCAGAGCCAAGAAGGGCGTCACTGAGTTGCTGAGCCAGCAGGAGAAGAAATGAGAGTTCACGCGCGCGCGAGGTAAGTGGAGACTTGATATAAAGAAGATCACCTTCAGCTGGGGCTCCTCGCCAGAGTCCACCTGGTAGCATGCACACCGGCACATGGCAAGCATGCATGAGACCCTCACGTGGGCGCCCTTGAACCATAGGCTGCCCTGGAGGTGAAAGGATGGGGATCCCGGGGCAAGTCAGGGACGCGTGGGAGAGAAGGGCCGCATACCGTGTGGAGAGAGCCACTTGCTAGCTAGGGTTTAGGCTAGGGTTAGGTTAATATTCTTAAAAAATATATATAATAATAATGAAAACAAATGTTTAAAATTATTATTATAAAATGTTTAAAAATTCAAAACTATAGTTCCATTAAGTCTCAAAATCAACGGAGATTTTTGAAATTAAAAAAAAAAAAAAAAAAAATTAAATTTAAAAATAATTAAAATTAAAATTGATGTTGATTAAATGTTTTGATTAGTGTCTAAATTAATGATATATGAGATTTTAATTAATGATGAAGTATGTTTATCTATATAAATAAAAAAAAAAAATATAGACGACCTAGTGAGGACGGGTGGCCTTGATACTGCCGGTTTAAGGGTAAAGTGAGGTGGATAGGTTAGGTAGAGTAAGACGCGCAGGGTATAAAAAAAAAAAATAGATAATTAATTGAAATTATTAAATTTTTTTATTTTGTTTATTATTTATTTTGAATTTTGATTATTAAATGGAGTTTAAAATTTACATAAAGTTGTTATATATCCTAAATTACAGATTGCTTCATTTTAGATAGTTAGTTATTTAAAAATTTTATTCAATTTTAAATGTTTAAATTTGATATCGATATAAAATATTTGAAATTGTGGATTTTTCTTTATGTTAACCTTAAAAGTTACATATTGTTTTAACGGTTTAAATATAAGGTAAGGTAATTAATTTGACATTATGTTAGATAAATTACATACAATTAAGTGATTAATTAATTAATTAATTAAATCTTAAAATTGAACTCTATAACCAATTTTATAGGGTTAGGTACATGTCAAATTAGTACAGAGTTAGTAGAGATTAGACAATCTACCGAGTAAGACTTTAGCTAGTATATTTAGTACCAGGTAGCCTCAGAATGGCTTGATCGAAACGCCCCGAAACTATAGACCTTTGTAAAACGACCCACAACGTATGTTGCCTCGCAATTTCATTAGTGACACTGGTTATAGTGATCAATTATATCGTGTATACATAGCCTTTCCACAGAGTTTCTCCCTTAGTATGAGAAAGAGATTTGTCCTCATGAACGTAGAATTGAGAATGTGTTTAATTACAACTTGCTATGACTTAAATTACAACGATTTGATGTGTAGTCGTGAAGCAGTAACCCTCATGGTTAGGACACAGGGAGGTCGAGATCGATCATATATTAATGTTCAAACATGTAAAAGGATAACAAACAAACAACAAAAATAAAATTTAATTAATTGATTGGTTGATCATGGTAATTAGAAGAGGGTTAGAGATGGACCTCATATCCAAGATAAGAGAGTAGGCTATGGTGTTCAATTTCCTCATTTACACGAGTGTTATAAATGTCCTTTTCAATAGACGAGAATGGGCATGATGCAATGGTGAAACTTATAGCGGGGATCATTGCCTCAACAAATTTATTTACAAGGCATCGATTAATGTATTCAATTTGGTTATTTTAGTGTTTTTTTTTTTTTTCTCTTCCTAATAATAAACATTTATTCTACATAGATTAAAATAAATAAATAAATAAATAAAGAGACTTGTTATTTGCTTTTGACGACAATATATAACTTAGGAGATTCCTTACGACTATTTCCATGTAGTTTTGAGTGTGAATTATGATGTAAGATGAGGAATACGTTATGTGACTAGATCCTAAATTTTGGAAGGCAACTACATGTCTTCACAATATGCCTCATTATTTTGTGGTCTACGATATTACGTAATTAGGTTTTATCTATAGACATGATGATTAGGTTGAGTTATAATCGTGATCATAGGTTGTTATAGGATGATACCTGAGCGATAGAGAAATGAGGGTCAATGATGAATTAATATTGCCCAACGAGACACTATCGAGAATTGGGATTTGGGTATGATGTATTTTTCCACATTGTGTGCAAATAGCCATGTGACAGTATAGTAAGTGGAAAGAGTTTGTGCGAACTAAGTAGGTGTGCGAAAGGGGTAGAGGCTATATGTCGCTAGTCTTGCTTATGCAAAATGGGCATGTTTTGAAGGAAAATATTATTTGGGAAACAACTAGGATTTAAAAATTACAAGCGAACAAGCGATACAATATAAAAAGCATGGAGATGGGTGGGGAACTAATAAGTTAGCCTCAGTAAGCATATACGAGGTTAAGAGAAGTAATGATAATAAATGGAATAATGATGGAGGAAAAATAGTAACCGATGTGCATCACAATAAATAAAGTTACGATGTTTAAACCCCTATTATAGGATGGAGGAAATGAATCGTCACCTCAGAGAAAAAGAAAAAAGAAAAATAATAATAATACTTCTTTACAGAGAGTTAACAAGGTAAGAATTATAACATTATGAAGAAAGGAAAATATGTCTCCGTTGACATCAACATCTCGCAAAATAAGAACAAGGCTTGATGCCACATAAATAGGTTGGATTCACATTAGTATCATATGAAGTAGTCATAATGCATAATGTGTGTAAGTATCAATAAGATCCATGTAGATTAATAAGCGTATGTATAGGAAACTTAGATTACGAGAACAAATTAGCTATAAATTATTTGGAAGTAATGGTTCCCCTTCCAATAATATCGCATATAAAAGAAGAGAACAATAAACAAAGTTGGTAACATTTTCATTCTGATAAGATATTGTCACAAAAACCTTGTAAACAATGATAGTTCTCCTAAGTTAATGTTATATTACTTTTGGTTATCATAGATACAAATTGCTTATTTCCGCTAGGGTAATAATAATGTATGGCATTAGGATTGGTTAATGTGGATATTCTTTCCCTACAAGAGATATGATAACCTTAATGATTACTTCATGCTAAATACATGTGTGTGATGAAAACATGGTAGTGTGACGAGTAAACCTCACTTGATGGTATAACCAAGGGGATATTTAAAAAAAAAAAAAAAAAAAAAAAAAAAAGGGGTAAGGAGAACAAAGCCAAGGAGGATAGCACCTGATTATAACCTTTAATAATTCTAAATATAATATTGAGATTCTACAGAAGGATGAATCTAAAGGTCTCTTTAATTATTAGAATACATATTACGGTATTAAAGATATAGAAACATAAGATAATATCGGCATAGTTGGTCATGTCAAAGCCAAGTAGGACAAGTATGGCCAACACCTTCTACTTGCAAGAATGAAGAGGTTAGGCATCAAGATTTTCCCTGCATTATTATGACCATAAATTCGGGACGAAGTTTCCTGAAGGGTGGGTGTATGTAACGCCCCATATTTTGACTAGGCGTGTTTATGAGTTAGACACCTTTCACTTTATTTTCTTATTATCTGTTCGACTCAGCTAGACAAAGTGAACTCTATATTCTCGGCATGTTAGACATGATGATATGTTGTTATTATGTTTAGGATGTTACTGTGCCCATGCTGATACTACGGTTATGATGTTATGATGTTACCATCCTCATGATGTTATTTGGTTTTTGTGGTTACTATGTTGTAGTTATCACGAGATTCTCATAATGATAGTATATGTTTAATAATCGTCCTGGATGAAATGTGATATATATGATGTGGTATTTATGCTGTGATCGATTTAATGATTTTATGTGATGAAATAAATGATGTTCACAATATGGATCAGACGATGATAGAATGGAAATATTGTTGTAAATCTATTGCTGCAAAGTACTAATCTGCAGGACACCGGGGCTATGTAATAGTCGGATACCTGATACGAAGTATGGTATAGTACCTATTTTGCAGAGAGCCTTGGTTACCAAAGTTAATGATACGATGACACAAACCAATAATCTCGAGAGCAACAAAGTATGAGTTGATAAGGGCGTAGACCCGGTATGTTGAGAGGGATGGATGTATTTCCCACCCTATGTTTCTATGATACCCGAGGTCGTGGGAGGGCCGTGCTGAGACACGCTCCCCAAGTTGTTGTGATGACGATGGTCGGATGCCTGCTAGGAAAGGTTAGGTCCGCTAGTTAGCCGACGCTACCGCTCTCACGTTCTACGTGGCTAGGTCAGTATAGATGACATCCACTTTTGTACTAGCAGAGGAAGGATAGGGAGGATGCGGACGTAGGTTAGGGTGGGGGGATATGTTAGTTAGTACTATTGAGGGTTGGGTATCCCTTGATCCTGATTTAGTGGTAGTAGGTTCCTCTTCCTTAAAAATAATTGATTGATTAATTATGGTAAATTTGGAAAACATAAATGTTACAACTTAATTGGATAATTATCAATGCTTAATGATGCTGAAATGATTATGATTTATGCATGTTGAATGGGTTAAGTATTTGTGATTGTTTGTATGTATGATTGTTATGTCAGTACAAATCATTGTTTTGCTAAAGTTAATATATATGCATAAGGGAAATGATGTTTTCTTATAGTACGAGTACAGTCTATGCATACGCTGGCCACGGATGCACACCTTGTACATGTACACTAGTATTAATGTGATAACTATTGGTTGTGATTGAATTCTAGATAAGACTCAGTCGTGAATTAGTGAAGTCCAAATGATGGTTGTTAATAATGTAAAAATGCATAAATGGATCAGTCTGTTAGTTGTTAATTACATGCATTAGTAACTAATTGTTGGAAATAGTGTTGAGCCTAACATCATTTATGATGCGTTGGGGATAGTGTTGTATTTAACATAGTCCCTGTTTAGCTTACACAATTAGCGTTGTTTGTTCTAGCATAATTGTACTTCTCTTTGAACAGTCAAATTATGTTGGTTAGAAGTAACTCAATGTTATGTTTATAACCTTTAAGGTCATAATGTTATAAAATAATTATCATTAAATATTTTAATATTAATATTATTATTGTTATTAGTATTATTAATGTTGTTATTAACATGCATAATCTTATTTGTTATTATAATCGTTGTCAAATAAACATAGCTTAATGTTTTGCATAAATGGATGAATTTATCACGATTGTTTTATGTGAATAATAAAAAGGAACCAAAATTATTAAAAACAATTGAAAGTGAGTCATATTATTATATTCCATATTATATTGTTATTTAAACTTTAATTATAAATCAAACAACATTTCGAATCAAGATTTAGTTGAGTAATAAAGACATGAATGTCCTCCATGTGTAAATTCAAGTTTTGCATTTATTATATTATCCTATCTACATTTAAAGATCAAGCGGTGGGGTAAATTCGATACAATTTAACTTGTCCCATATGTTTAGATAAGGCAAGTCATGCTTATTTATTTAATTATTTTTCTGAACAATAGGAAATCTACACAAAAGGACAACCTTAATTAGAATTGAATTATTTCACTGCTCGAGAAAAACAAGAAATCTGACAAGCATATTTAAATATTATTTTATTCTTAGAATTGAATTATTTCACTGCTCGAGAAAAACAAGAAATCTGACAAGCATATTTAAATATTATTTTATCCTTGATGAGTGTGATGGTATTAATGGTTTAAGAATCCCAAAAAAAAACCTGGAGGGCTAAGGCGGTGGAGTGAGAATGAAGTTTGGAGGAGGAAAATGGATCTATAAAGCAATGGTTCACGAAGATGAGGGGGGTTGGTTTTAGGGGATAAGTACACTTAGTATTTTGATGAGAAGGAGGAATGCCGAGGAGGGGGATAACTCGAAGCTTTGAGGAGGTGGGAAACTCAAAAGAATGAGGTGGGGTTAACTCTGGAACTATGGAAAGGTACTAAGGAAGGATGCTGTCGGGATTATTGGTTTGTGGGCTCGGGGGCTAGGAAACCCGTCAGTTTCCTAGGGCCAGCATGATAAGAGCTGGTCGGCAGGGTGGATCATCTATTTTTGGTTACTAAGGCTTGGACCAAAGGATCTACAAAGTGGATAGGGGAAATTTACAACCTACATCGGTCCAGGTATTCTACTGGTAGTTAGAAAAACTACAACTTATGCAAGAAATTACAATTATATGTATGTTGTTAAAATTACTATATGTAGGTGCACTTTATGCTGTTAGACATTTTTCTAATCACTAAAATTATGCAGAAAATTAGCATAACGAAAGCATAATGATACTCATTTATTATTGAAATAAAAAGAAGGAAAAACAACTGCTAGGAGCTGGTTACAAAACTTGATTTCAAAATCTAGATCTTCAGTGGCCTTCCAGTTAGGGGGGGCACTGCATTTGGTATCAGAGCTTAAGGCTCGAACACTTAGACCTTTAGGGCCTGCACATACCTAAACTACCTCGACTTTTCACCATGTTAAAGCCTACAATAACTTAGAACCACTTAGAACATGAACCTTCATAGAAATACCTGCACGAACACAAACACCATTAGGAAGTTAGATATGTTTAGAAAAACTGCATATATGTAAATATATGTGTGTTTGTAATTCAAAATAGATACATATTGCAAATATATTTAAGAAATTAAAAACATTTTGTCATCAAAATCGATTACTCATTAGGAATGAAATTTAATCTCCAGCAATGTTCTTGGGATAAAAATATTTACATAATATAACAAAGGGAATCCAATCACACAAATTTTTTTGGAGAAAAAAAAAAAAAAATAGTACAATTATTTGCAGGTTGAAGCAAGATAAAAGATACAAATTGTATATATAAAGTTTTAGTGTTATTTTCTAGCGTGAGCTATGTTAATGTAAGTCAACTGGAATGCGCAGCCATAGTGAGTCTTACCCACTTAACTTACAGCCATGGTGAGCCTCCCAGGTACCTGTAGAACCACAATAGGATTAACATTTAGAAAATCAATAAATTTTTCTAACCTGAAACTAGTCAAAGCTTCCATATACTCTATTCCGAGCAACACCAAAGTTCCTGATGGGCTTTGAACTACGTCCCTTGCCTCTGCTATGAACCATTCCCCTTCTTGTCTTTACTGTTGCATGGAAATTCAGCCGTTGGCTTTTGTGATGCCTGCAGTTCCCCTCCAATAGATTACATCCTTCCTGACTTGACAACATTAGTCAACGGAAAGATATTGGTTCACTGTGACAGTCTTCAAATTTTATCACACAAGAACAAAATGTCACATTAAAATACATAGCCAAAACTTTTTAGATTTAAGTGTAGGGTTTCAGAGACGAACGCTGGGTGAGAAGTCTCTATGCCATGCGAAGGAATACATCAATGGTATGACACAGTTGAAAGATAAAAGTTCAAAAGGGGTATGAAAAGTAATTGCAAGGTAAACAGTAAGAATAAAATTGAAGTTTGGAACTAAAGGAACAAATCCAGTGTAGGGTTTATTGAAATAAGGATTGTTTAACCATTTTATTTACAAAAAAAATAAAAAAATATCAATGGATGAAAGCAACAGTAGCTTTATAGACTTTTTGAAGTATAAAGTCAATCTTTAGTTTATGAAAACAAATTCAACCGAGCAGAGCGAACTGTATTATTAAAATAAAAAAATGGTAGAAGTTTCCAGTTATTGTTCGAATATAAAAAAACTCTTCTCCCGAATAGAAGGCCTTTAGATATGCGAATACTTTCTATACTGTAAGTGCCTCTGATATTTTGCTTATCTACTTGAAATGTTGAAGAATAGTGCAGTCTTAAAAACTAAAACGAAATTGGTTGGGAAGGATGTTGCAAGGAAATCGATCATGTGTGGTGTAGAAGAAGCCAAACAACGAGCTATGGTAACGTAAGGATGATAGACAGAAGACATGAAAGAATTTTCATCCAGGCAAAGCGAAATGTATAAAATTTTTATCCAGACAAAGCAAAATGTATATTGAACGCTAGTTATAAATTGCTTGAGAATGAGAAAGGCGCAGAAAGTGGACAAGACTATGAGAATGTGGAAATGGAGGAACACTTATTTTAGATTGGTGAGTCAACTTCAAAGATGTACAAAATGGTCATTTTTATTTTGATTTTTAATTGATATTCCATGCACAAAAATAACAGTTCACTATGAATTAAAAATGGAGAACACTCGGTAACTGTAATAGCAGAAATAATATTTGCAATGGACATAAGACTTAGACCCACTGTGACTAATATTTATATGCCTCACTTCATAAGCAGCTACAGGAATCTCACAAGGTTGACTGTACTTAATCAGCAATACAGATCTATAGATGTTATCAGCTGCTACAGGAGTTAATCAGTCAATAAATAAATCAGATTTTAACATGGAACTCTAACCTGAAGAGTACAGTGAAGGCACTGCCTGTAACGTGGGATATAAGCCCATTTTTTTTTGATGCCACGATTTGTTCCAAAGAAAATTGTCAGCATTTCCCCAAACTTGATGAATGAATAACAGCTCAATATGCCTTCTACTCAGCCTGTAGACAATGAATTTGCAGACTCTTTTTGATGTGATAAAATGCTTCCCAGATGGTCACACTTTTACCTCTACCACTGGTGCTCCCAGCTCCTTCCTTGGCCTCTTTTACTATGATATTTTGTGGTCTGTTGGAAGATCCCTCTTCGCAATGAGTGCACCTTCCTGGTAGGCAGTCTCACCATGACCACGATCTTGGACTAAAAGATGGCCGCCTTTTCACAAATACCAATCGAGTGACTCACTCCTTTTCACAACTGTAGCAGTGACCTCTGAGAGAGGAAGGATGAGTGCAAATCGATGTGGACAGCCACAAAATGTATTGAACTCAGAGAATGCGCCCAGTATGCTGTAGCATGTTTTTTTATCTTGGTCCTGCCCTCTAAGAGAACTACAAACACCACAGATTGTTGCCTAAACTCGTCCCTAGGGACAGAGTTCCTTTCTCAAGAAGACTGTGACCCCCAAACAAGTGAGGAAATCGCTGCCCACAGGTGAATGCACAGTATCCGAGGTCAATGCGATTTCTACAATGGGAAACTATCCCCCAAGACGAATGCAACCTCCTCCTAAAGCCAATCACTGATAAGCAGAAAAATACAGCCTCAAGGGGATAACTGCAACCTTCCTACTGGTGTACCACCTACGCCTGAGAAGTGGTGATGCACCTCTCTTACTACAGACTTCAGGCAACTAAGAGAGGAAAAAGTCAGCTAACCTACTGGTATTTTCAGGATCTACGTGAGTTTCACTGCCCAGTTATATTCTAGAAAACTGTAAATAAAAATGATTTCTTTCATTTACCTTCAAAGCTGCACCTGACCAAGCTCCCTGAATCTTCGATGAATACTGAAATCCCCTCTTGGTCATGTGGGCATGAATGAGTTTTCCTTCTGATAGGGATTTATTGGCAACACAGCCCTGCAAGATACGGAGATATTGAGAAGAACTATTCTGTTAATGGCGATTGTTGTAGAATTTCTGTGGTAGAGCCACGGCGTTAGCCCTGCCAACGATATCGTTTTCTTCTCTAGATTCCTTAGTGAATGTAACATTGCCACGGGCGTGGATTTGCATAAAGATAATTGCACCGAGAGGTTCTTGGCATCTTGGCCAATGAAGAATGTAGATCTCGTGTTCAGCTTATTCAATAGAACGCAGGTCTGTATATTTTTAGTTGTTTTCATAAACACTTCGGCTACCATGAAGCCTGGATACACTCTATAAACCTAGACATGCATTAAACCTCATGAGAGAAATTTAATCATGGTTCCATGGCATCAACACTCTCCAGGCAGAGTCGCAGAGCCAAGAAGGGCGTCACTGAGTTGCTGAGCCAGCAGGAGAAGAAATGAGAGTTCACGCGCGCGCGAGGTAAGTGGAGACTTGATATAAAGAAGATCGCCTTCAGTTGGGGCTCCTCGCCAGAGTCCACCTGGTAGCATGCACACCGGCACATGGCAAGCATGCATGAGACCCTCACGTGGGCGCCCTTGAACCATAGGCTGCCCTGGAGGTGAAAGGATGGGGATCCCGGGGCAAGTCAGGGACGCGTGGGAGAGAAGGGCCGCATACCGTGTGGAGAGAGCCACTTGCTAGCTAGGGTTTAGGCTAGGGTTAGGTTAATATTCTTAAAAAATATATATAATAATAATGAAAACAAATGTTTAAAATTATTATTATAAAATGTTTAAAAATTCAAAACTATAGTTCCATTAAGTCTCAAAATCAACGGAGATTTTTGAAATTAAAACAAAAAAAAATTAAAATTAAAATTAAAATTAATTAAAATTAAAATTGATGTTGATTAAATGTTTTGATTAGTGTCTAAATTAATGATATATGAGATTTTAATTAATGATGAAGTATGTTTATCTATATAAATTAAAAAAAAAAAATATAGACGACCTAGTGAGGACGGGTGGCCTTGATACTGCCGGTTTAAGGGTAAAGTGAGGTGGATAGGTTAGGTAGAGTAAGACGCGCACGGTATAAAAAAATAATAATAGATAATTAATTGAAATTATTAAATTTTTTTATTTTGTTTATTATTTATTTTGAATTTTGATTATTAAATGGAGTTTAAAATTTACATAAAGTTGTTATATATCCTAAATTACAGATTGCTTCAATTTAGATAGTTAGTTATTTAAAAATTTTATTCAATTTTAAATGTTTAAATTTGATATCCATATAAAATATTTGAAATTGTGGATTTTTCTTTATGTTAACCTTAAAAGTTACATATTGTTTTAACGGTTTAAATATAAGGTAAGGTAATTAATTTGACATTATGTTAGATAAATGACATACAATTAAGTGATTAATTAATTAATTAATTAAATCTTAAAATTGAACTCTATAACCAATTTTATAGGGTTAGGTACATGTCAAATTAGTACAGAGTTAGTAGAGATTAGACAATCTACCGAGTAAGACTTTAGCTAGTATATTTAGTACCAGGTAGCCTCAGAATGGCTTGATCGAAACGCCCCGAAACTATAGACCTTTGTAAAACGACCCACAACGTATGTTGCCTCGCAATTTCATTAGTGACACTGGTTATAGTGATCAATTATATCGTGTATCCATAGCCTTTCCACAGAGTTTCTCCCTTAGTATGAGAAAGAGATTTGTCCTCATGAACGTAGAATTGAGAATGTGTTTAATTACAACTTGCTATGACTTAAATTACAACGATTTGATGTGTAGTCGTGAAGCAGTAACCCTCATGGTTAGGACACAGGGAGGTCGAGATCGGTCATATATTAATGTTCAAACATGTAAAAGGATAACAAACAAACAACAAAAATAAAATTTAATTAATTGATTGGTTGATCATGGTAATTAGAAGAGGGTTAGAGATGGACCTCATATCCAAGATAAGAGAGTAGGCTATGGTGTTCAATTTCTTCATTTACACGAGTGTTATAAATGTCCTTTTCAATAGACGAGAATGGGCATGATGCAATGGTGAAACTTATAGCGGGGATCATTGCCTCAACAAATTTATTTACAAAGCATCGATTAATGTATTCAATTTGGTTATTTTAGTGTTTTTTTTTTTTTTTTCTCTTCCTAATAATAAACATTTATTCTACATAGATTAAAATAAATAAATAAATAAATAAAGAGACTTGTTATTTGCTTTTGACGACAATATATCACTTAGGAGATTCCTTACGACTATTTCCATGTAGTTTTGAGTGTGAATTATGATGTAAGATGAGGAATACGTTATGTGACTAGATCCTAAATTTTGGAAGGCAACTACATGTCTTCACAATATGCCTCATTATTTTGTGGTCTACGATATTACGTAATTAGGTTTTATCTATAGACATGATGATTAGGTTGAGTTATAATCATGATCATAGGTTGTTATAGGATTATACCTGAGCGATAGAGAAATGAGGGTCAATGATGAATTAATATTGCCCAACGAGACACTATCGAGAATTGGGATTTGGGTATGATGTATTTTTCCACATTGTGTGCAAATAGCCATGTGACAGTATAGTAAGTGGAAAGAGTTTGTGCGAACTAAGTAGGTGTGCGAAAGGGGTAGAGGCTATATGTCGCTAGTCTTGCTTATGCAAAATGGGCATGTTTTGAAGGAAAATATTATTTGGGAAACAACTAGGATTTAAAAATTACAAGCGAACAAGCGATACAATATAAAAAGCATGGAGATGGGTGGGGAACTAATAAGTTAGCCTCAGTAAGCATATACGAGGTTAAGAGAAGTAATGATAATAAATGGAATAATGATGGAGGAAAAATAGTAACCGATGTGCATCACAATAAATAAAGTTACAATGTTTAAACCCCTATTATAGGATGGAGGAAATGAATCGTCACCTCAGAGAAAAAGAAAAAAGAAAAATAATAATAATACTTCTTTACAGAGAGTTAACAAGGTAAGAATTATAACATTATGAAGAAAGGAAAATATGTCTCCGTTGACATCAACATCTCGCAAAATAGGAACAAGGCTTGATGCCACATAAATAGGTTGGATTCAAATTAGTATCATATGAAGTAGTCATAATGCATAATGTGTGTAAGTATCAATAAGATCCATGTAGATTAATAAGCGTATGTATAGGAAACTTAGATTACGAGAACAAATTAGCTATAAATTATTTGGAAGTAATGGTTCCCCTTCCAATAATATCGCATATAAAAGAAGAGAACAATAAACAAAGTTGGTAACATTTTCATTCTGATAAGATATTGTCACAAAAACCTTGTAAACAATGATAGTTCTCCTAAGTTAATGTTATATTACTTTTGGTTATCATAGATACAAATTGCTTATTTCCGCTAGGGTAATAATAATGTATGGCATTAGGATTGGTTAATGTGGATATTCTTTCCCTACAAGAGATATGATAACCTTAATGATTACTTCATGCTAAATACATGCGTGTGATGAAAACATGGTAGTGTGACGAGTAAACCTCACTTGATGGTATAACCAAGGGGATATTTAATAAAAAAAAAAAAAAAAAAAAAAAAGGGGTAAGGAGAACAAAGCCAAGGAGGATAGCACCTGATTATAACCTTTAATAATTCTAAATATAATATTGAGATTCTACAGAAGGATGAATCTAAAGGTCTCTTTAATTATTAGAATACATATTACGGTATTAAAGATATAGAAACATAAGATAATATCGGCATAGTTGGTCATGTCAAAGCCAAGTAGGACAAGTATGGCCAACACCTTCTACTTGCAAGAATGAAGAGGTTAGGCATCAAGATTTTCCCTGCATTATTATGACCATAAATTCGGGACGAATTTTCCTGAAGGGTGGGTGTATGTAACGCCCCATATTTTGACTAGGCGTGTTTATGAGTTAGACACCTTTCACTTTATTTTCTTATTATCTGTTCGACTCAGCTAGACAAAGTGAACTCTATATTCTCGGCATGTTAGACATGATGATATGTTGTTATTATGTTTAGGATGTTACTGTGCCCATGCTGATACTACGGTTATGATGTTATGATGTTACCATCCTCATGATGTTATTTGGTTTATGTGGTTACTATGTTGTAGTTATCACGAGATTCTCATAATGATAGTATATGTTTAATAATCGTCCTGGATGAAATGTGATATATATGATGTGGTATTTATGCTGTGATTGATTTAATGATTTTATGTGATGAAATAAATGATGTTCACAATATGGATCAGACGATGATAGAATGGAAATATTGTTGTAAATCTATTGCTGCAAAGTACTAATCTGCAGGACACCGGGGCTATGTAATAGTCGGATACCTGATACGAAGTATGGTATAGTACCTATTTTGCAGAGAGCCTTGGTTACCAAAGTTAATGATACGATGACACAAACCAATAATCTCGAGAGCAACAAAGTATGAGTTGATAAGGGCGTAGACCCGGTATGTTGAGAGGGATGGATGTATTTCCCACCCTATGTTTCTATGATACCCGAGGTCGTGGGAGGGCCGTGCTGAGACACGCTCCCCAAGTTGTTGTGATGACGATGGTCGGATGCCTGCTAGGAGAGGTTAGGTCCGCTAGTTAGCCGACGCTACCGCTCTCACGTTCTACGTGGCTAGGTCAGTATAGCTGACATCCACTTTTGTACTAGCAGAGGAAGGATAGGGAGGATGCGGACGTAGGTTAGGATGGGGGGATATGTTAGTTAGTACTATTGAGGGTTGGGTATCCCTTGATCCTGATTTAGTGGTAGTAGGTTCCTCTTCCTTAAAAATAATTGATTGATTAATTATGGTAAATCTGGAAAACATAAATGTTACAACTTAATTGGATAATTATCAATGCTTAATGATGCTGAAATGATTATGATTTATGCATGTTGAATGGGTTAAGTATTTGTGATTGTTTGTATGTATGATTGTTATGTCAGTACAAATCATTGTTTTGCTGAAGTTAATATATATGCATAAGGGAAATGATGTTTTCTTATAGTACGAGTACAGTCTATGCATACGCTGGCCACGGATGCACACCTTGTACATGTACACTAGTATTAATGTGATAACTATTGGTTGTGATTGAATTTTAGATAAGACTCAGTCGTGAATTAGTGAAGTCCAAATGATGGTTGTTAATAATGTAAAAATGCATAAATGGATCAGTCTGTTAGTTGTTAATTACATGCATTAGTAACTAATTGTTGGAAATAGTGTTGAGCCTAACATCATTTATGATGCGTTGGGGATAGTGTTGTATTTAACATAGTCCCTGTTTAGCTTACACAATTAGCGTTGTTTGTTCTAGCATAATTGTACTTCTCTTTGAACAGTCAAATTATGTTGGTTAGAAGTAACTCAATGTTATGTTTATAACCTTTAAGGTCATAATGTTATAAAATAATTATCATTAAATATTTTAATATTAATATTATTATTGTTATTAGTATTATTAATGTTGTTATTAACATGCATAATCTTATTTGTTATTATAATCGTTGTCAAATAAACATAGCTTAATGTTTTGCATAAATGGATGAATTTATCACGATTGTTTTATGTGAATAATAAAAAGGAACCAAAATTATTAAAAACAATTGAAAGTGAGTCATATTATTATATTCCATATTATATTGTTATTTAAACTTTAATTATAAATCAAACAACATTTCGAATCAAGATTTAGTTGAGTAATAAAGACATGAATGTCCTCCATGTGTAAATTCAAGTTTTGCATTTATTATATTATCCTATCTACATTTAAAGATCAAGCGGTGGGGTAAATTCGATACAATTTAACTTGTCCCATATGTTTAGATAAGGCAAGTCATGCTTATTTATTTAATTATTTTTCTGAACAATAGGAAATCTACACAAAAGGACAACCTTAATTAGAATTGAATTATTTCACTGCTCGAGAAAAACAAGAAATCTGACAAGCATATTTAAATATTATTTTATTCTTAGAATTGAATTATTTCACTGCTCGAGAAAAACAAGAAATCTGACAAGCATATTTAAATATTATTTTATCCTTGATGAGTGTGATGGTATTAATGGTTTAAGAATCCCAAAAAAAAACCTGGAGGGCTAAGGCGGTGGAGTGAGAATGAAGTTTGGAGGAGGAAAATGGATCTATAAAGCAATGGTTCACGAAGATGAGGGGGGTTGGTTTTAGGGGATAAGTACACTTAGTATTTTGATGAGAAGGAGGAATGCCGAGGAGGGGGATAACTCGAAGCTTTGAGGAGGTGGGAAACTCAAAAGAATGAGGTGGGGTTAACTCTGGAACTATGGAAAGGTACTAAGGAAGGATGCTGTCGGGATTATTGGTTTGTGGGCTCGGGGGCTAGGAAACCCGTCGGTTTCCTAGGGCCAGCATGATAAGAGCTGGTCGGCAGGGTGGATCATCTATTTTTGGTTACTAAGGCTTGGACCAAAGGATCTACAAAGTGGATAGGGGAAATCTACAACCTACATCGGTCCAGGTATTCTACTGGTAGTTAGAAAAATTACAACTTATGCAAGAAATTACAATTATATGTATGTTGTTAAAATTACTATATGTAGGTGCACTTTATGCTGTTAGACATTTTTCTAATCACTAAAATTATGCAGAAAATTAGCATAACGAAAGCATAATGATACTCATTTATTATTGAAATAAAAAGAAGGAAAAACAACTGCTAGGAGCTGGTTACAAAACTTGATTTCAAAATCTAGATCTTCAGTGGCCTTTCAGTTAGGGGGGGCACTGCATTTGGTATCAGAGCTTAAGGCTCGAACACTTAGACCTTTAGGGCCTGCACATACCTAAACTACCTCGACTTTTCACCATGTTAAAGCCTACAATAACTTAGAACCACTTAGAACATGAACCTTCATAGAAATACCTGCACGAACACAAACACCATTAGGAAGTTAGATATGTTTAGAAAAACTGCATATATGTAAATATATGTGTGTTTGTAATTCAAAATCGATACATATTGCAAATATATTTAAGAAATTAAAAACATTTTGTCATCAAAATCGATTACTCATTAGGAATGGAATTTAATCTCCAGCAATGTTCTTGGGATAAAAATATTTACATAATATAACAAAGGGAATCCAATCACACAAATTTTTTTGGAGAAAAAAAAAAAAAATAGTACAATTATTTGCAGGTTGAAGCAAGATAAAAGATACAAATTGTATATATAAAGTTTTAGTGTTATTTTCTAGCGTGAGCTATGTTAATGTAAGTCAACTGGAATGCGCAGCCATAGTGAGTCTTACCCACTTAACTTACAGCCATGGTGAGCCTCCCAGGTACTTGTAGAACCACAATAGGATTAACATTTAGAAAATCAATAAATTTTTCTAACCTGAAACTAGTCAAAGCTTCCATATACTCTATTCCGAGCAACACCAAAGCTCCTGATGGGCTTTGAACTACGTCCCTTGCCTCTGCTATGAACCATTCCCCTTCTTGTCTTTACTGTTGCATGGAAATTCAGCCTTTGGCTTTTGTGATGCCTGCAGTTCCCCTCCAATAGATTACATCCTTCCTGACTTGACAACATTAGTCAACGGAAAGATATTGGTTCACTGTGACAGTCTTCAAATTTTATCACACAAGAACAAAATGTCACATTAAAATACATAGCCAAAACTTTTTAGATTTAAGTGTAGGGTTTTAGAGACGAACGCTGGGTGAGAAGTCTCTATGCCATGCGAAGGAATACATCAATGGTATGACACAGCTGAAAGATAAAAGTTCAAAAGGGGTATGAAAAGTAATTGCAAGGTAAACAGTAAGAATAAAATTGAAGTTTGGAACTAAAGGAACAAATCCAGTGTAGGGTTTATTGAAATAAGGATTGTTTAACCATTTTATTTACAAAAAAAAAAAATATATATCAATGGATGAAAGCAACAGTAGCTTTATAGACTTTTTGAAGTATAAAGTCAATCTTTAGTTTATGAAAACAAATTCAACCGAGCAGAGCGAACTGTATTATTAAAATAAAAAAATGGTAGAAGTTTCCAGTTATTGTTCGAATATAAAAAAACTCTTCTCCCGAATAGAAGGCCTTTAGATATGCGAATACTTTCTATACTGTAAGTGCCTCTGATATTTTGCTTATCTACTTGAAATGTTGAAGAATAGTGCAGTCTTAAAAACTAAAACGAAATTGGTTGGGAAGGATGTTGTAAGGAAACCGATCATGTGTGGTGTAGAAGAAGCCAAACAACGAGCTATGGTAACGTAAGGATGATAGACAGAAGACAGGAAAGAATTTTCATCCAGGCAAAGCGAAATGTATAAAATTTTTATCCAGACAAAGCAAAATGTATATTGAACGCTAGTTATAAATTGCTTGAGAATGAGAAAGGCGCAGAAAGTGGACAAGACTATGAGAATTTGGAAATGGAGGAACACTTATTTTAGATTGGTGAATCAACTTCAAAGATGTACAAAATGGTCATTTTTATTTTGATTTTTAATTGATATTCCATGCACAAAAAGAACAGTTCACTATGAATTAAAAATGGAGAACACTCGGTAACTGTAATAGCAGAAATAATATTTGCAATGGACATAAGACTTAGACCCACTGTGACTAATATTTATATGCCTCACTTCATAAGCAGCTACAGGAATCTCACAAGGTTGACTGTACTTAATCAGCAATACAGATCTATAGATGTTATCAGCTGCTACAGGAGTTAATCAGTCAATAAATAAATCAGATTTTAACATGGAACTCTAACCTGAAGAGTACAGTGAAGGCACTGCCTGTAACGTGGGATATAAGCCCATTTTTTTTTTATGCCACGATTTGTTCCAAAGAAAATTGTCAGCATTTCCCCAAACTTGATGAATGAATAACAACTCAATATGCCTTCTACTCAGCCTGTAGACAATGAATTTGCAGACTCTTTTTGATGTGATAAAATGCTTCCCAGATGGTCACACTTTTACCTCTACCACTGGTGCTCCCAGCTCCTTCCTTGGCCTCTTTTACTATGATATTTTGTGGTCTGTTGGAAGATCCCTCTTCGCAATGAGTGCACCTTCCTGGTAGGCAGTCTCACCATGACCACGATCTTGGACTGAAAGATGGCCGCCTTTTCACAAATACCAATCGAGTGACTCACTCCTTTTCACAACTGTAGCAGTGACCTCTGAGAGAGGAAGGATGAGTGCAAATCGATGTGGACAGCCACAAAATGTATTGAAATCAGAGAATGCGCCTAGTATGCTGTAGCATGTTTTTTTATCTTGGTCCTGCCCTCTAAGAGAACTACAAACACCACAGATTGTTGCCTAAACTCGTCCCTAGGGACAGAGTTCCTTTCTCAAGAAGACTGTGACCCCCAAACAAGTGAGGAAATCGCTGCCCACAGGTGAATGCACAGTATCCGAGGTCAATGCGATTTCTACAATGGGAAACTATCCCCCAAGACGAATGCAACCTCCTCCTAAAGCCAATCACTGATAAGCAGAAAAATACAGCCTCAAGGGGATAACTGCAACCTTCCTACTGGTGTACCACCTATGCCTGAGAAGTGGTGATGCACCTCTCTTACTACAGACTTCAGGCAACTAAGAGAGGAAAAAGTCAGCCAACCTACTGGTATTTTCAGGTTCTACGTGAGTTTCACTGCCCAGTTATATTCTAGAAAACTGTAAATAAAAATGATTTCTTTCATTTACCTTCAAAGCTGCACCTGACCAAGCTCGCTGAATCTTCGATGAATACTGAAATCCCCTCTTGGTCATGTGGGCATGAATGAGTTTGCCTTCTGATAGGGATTTATTGGCAACACAGCCCTGCAAGATACGGAGATATTGAGAAGAACTATTCTGTTAATGGCGATTGTTGTAGAATTTCTGTGGTAGAGCCACGGCGTTAGCCCTTCCAACGATATCGTTTTCTTCTCTAGATTCCTTAGTGAATGTAACATTGCCACGGGCGTGGATTTGCATAAAGATAATTGCACCGAGAGGTTCTTGGCATCTTGGCCAATGAAGAATGTAGATCTCGTGTTCAGCTTATTCAATAGAACGCAGGTCTGTATATTTTTAGTTGTTTTCATAAACACTTCGGCTACCATGAAGCCTGGATACACTCTATAAACCTAGACATGCATTAAACCTCATGAGAGAAATTTAATCATGGTTCCATGGCATCAACACTCTCCAGGCAGAGTCGCAGAGCCAAGAAGGGCGTCACTGAGTTGCTGAGCCAGCAGGAGAAGAAATGAGAGTTCACGCGCGCGCGAGGTAAGTGGAGACTTGATATAAAGAAGATCGCCTTCAGTTGGGGCTCCTCGCCAGAGTCCACCTGGTAGCATGCACACCGGCACATGGCAAGCATGCATGAGACCCTCACGTGGGCGCCCTTGAACCATAGGCTGCCCTGGAGGTGAAAGGATGGGGATCCCGGGGCAAGTCAGGGACGCGTGGGAGAGAAGGGCCGCATACCATGTGGAGAGAGCCACTTGCTAGCTAGGGTTTAGGCTAGGGTTAGGTTAATATTCTTAAAAAATATATATAATAATAATGAAAACAAATGTTTAAAATTATTATTATAAAATGTTTAAAAATTCAAAACTATAGTTCCATTAAGTCTCAAAATCAACGGAGATTTTTGAAATTAAAACAAAAAAAAAAAATAATTAAAATTAAAAATAATTAAAATTAAAATTGATGTTGATTAAATGTTTTGATTAGTGTCTAAATTAATGATATATGAGATTTTAATTAATGATGAAGTATGTTTATCTATATAAATTAAAAAAAAAAATATAGACGACCTAGTGAGGACGGGTGGCCTTGATACTGCCGGTTTAAGGGTAAAGTGAGGTGGATAGGTTAGGTAGAGTAAGACGCGCAGGGTATAAAAAAAAAATAATAGATAATTAATTGAAATTATTAAATTTTTTTATTTTGTTTATTATTTATTTTGAATTTTGTTTATTAAATGGAGTTTAAAATTTACATAAAGTTGTTATATATCCTAAATTACAGATTGCTTCATTTTAGATAGTTAGTTATTTAAAATTTTTATTCAATTTTAAATGTTTAAATTTGATATCCATATAAAATATTTGAAATTGTGGATTTTTCTTTATGTTAACCTTAAAAGTTACATATTGTTTTAACGGTTTAAATATAAGGTAAGGTAATTAATTTGACATTATTTTAGATAAATGACATACAATTAAGTGATTAATTAATTAATTAATTAAATCTTAAAATTAAACTCTATAACCAATTTTATAGGGTTAGGTACATGTCAAATTAGTACAGAGTTAGTAGAGATTAGACAATCTACCGAGTAAGACTTTAGCTAGTATATTTAGTACCAGGTAGCCTCGGAATGGCTTGATCGAAACGCCCCGAAACTATAGACCTTTGTAAAATGACCCACAACGTATGTTGCCTCGCAATTTCATTAGTGACACTGGTTATAGTGATCAATTATATCGTGTATCCATAGCCTTTCCACAGAGTTTCTCCCTTAGTATGAGAAAGAGATTTGTCCTCATGAACGTAGAATTGAGAATGTGTTTAATTACAACTTGCTATGACTTAAATTACAACGATTTGATGTGTAGTCGTGAAGCAGTAACCCTCATGGTTAGGACACAGGGAGGTCGAGATCGATCATATATTAATGTTCAAACATGTAAAAGGATAACAAACAAACAACAAAAATAAAATTTAATTAATTGATTGGTTGATCATGGTAATTAGAAGAGGGTTAGAGATGGACCTCATATCCAAGATAAGAGAGTAGGCTATGGTGTTCAATTTCCTCATTTACACGAGTGTTATAAATGTCCTTTTCAATAGACGAGAATGGGCATGATGCAATGGTGAAACTTATAGCGGGGATCATTGCCTCAACAAATTTATTTACAAAGCATCGATTAATGTATTCAATTTGGTTATTTTAGTGTTTTTTTTTTTTTTTTTTTTTTCTCTTCCTAATAATAAACATTTATTCTACATAGATTAAAATAAATAAATAAATAAATAAAGAGACTTGTTATTTGCTTTTGACGACAATATATCACTTAGGAGATTCCTTACGACTATTTCCATGTAGTTTTGAGTGTGAATTATGATGTAAGATGAGGAATACGTTATGTGACTAGATCCTAAATTTTGGAAGGCAACTACATGTCTTCACAATATGCCTCATTATTTTGTGGTCTACGATATTACGTAATTAGGTTTTATCTATAGACATGATGATTAGGTTGAGTTATAATCATGATCATAGGTTGTTATAGGATGATACCTGAGCGATAGAGAAATGAGGGTCAATGATGAATTAATATTGCCCAACGAGACACTATCGAGAATTGGGATTTGGGTATGATGTATTTTTCCACATTGTGTGCAAATAGCCATGTGACAGTATAGTAAGTGGAAAGAGTTTGTGCGAACTAAGTAGGTGTGCGAAAGGGGTAGAGGCTATATGTCGCTAGTCTTGCTTATGCAAAATGGGCATGTTTTGAAGGAAAATATTATTTGGGAAACAACTAGGATTTAAAAATTACAAGCGATCAAGCGATACAATATAAAAAGCATGGAGATGGGTGGGAAACTAATAAGTTAGCCTCAGTAAGCATATACGAGGTTAAGAGAAGTAATAATAATAAATGGAATAATGATGGAGGAAAAATAGTAACTGATGTGCATCACAATAAATAAAGTTACGATGTTTAAACCCCTATTATAGGATGGAGGAAATGAATCGTCACCTCAGAGAAAAAGAAAAAAGAAAAATAATAATAATACTTCTTTACAGAGAGTTAACAAGGTAAGAATTATAACATTATGAAGAAAGGAAAATATGTCTCCGTTGACATCAACATCTCGCAAAATAGGAACAAGGCTTGATGCCACATAAATAGGTTGGATTCACATTAGTATCATATGAAGTAGTCATAATGCATAATGTGTGTAAGTATCAATAAGATCCATGTAGATTAATAAGCGTATGTATAGGAAACTTAGATTACGAGAACAAATTAGCTATAAATTATTTGGAAGTAATGGTTCCCCTTCCAATAATATCGCATATAAAAGAAGAGAACAATAAACAAAGTTGGTAACATTTTCATTCTGATAAGATATTGTCACAAAAACCTTGTAAACAATGATAGTTCTCCTAAGTTAATGTTATATTACTTTTGGTTATCATAGATACAAATTGCTTATTTCCGCTAGGGTAATAATAATGTATGGCATTAGGATTGGTTAATGTGGATATTCTTTCCCTACAAGAGATATGATAACCTTAATGATTACTTCATGCTAAATACATGCGTGTGATGAAAACATGGTAGTGTGACGAGTAAACCTCACTTGATGGTATAACCAAGGGGATATTTAATAAAAAAAAAAAAAAAAAAAAAAAGGGGTAAGGAGAACAAAGCCAAGGAGGATAGCACCTGATTATAACCTTTAATAATTCTAAATATAATATTGAGATTCTACAGAAGGATGAATCTAAAGGTCTCTTTAATGATTAGAATACATATTACGGTATTAAAGATATAGAAACATAAGATAATATCGGCATAGTTGGTCATGTCAAAGCCAAGTAGGACAAGTATGGCCAACACCTTCTACTTGCAAGAATGAAGAGGTTAGGCATCAAGATTTTCCCTGCATTATTATGACCATAAATTCAGGACGAAGTTTCCTGAAGGGTGGGTGTATGTAACGCCCCATATTTTGACTAGGTGTGTTTATGAGTTAGACACCTTTCACTTTATTTTCTTATTATCTGTTTGACTCAGCAAGACAAAGTGAACTCTATATTCTCGGCATGTTAGACATGATGATATGTTGTTATTATGTTTAGGATGTTACTGTGCCCATGCTGATACTACGGTTATGATGTTATGATGTTACCATCCTCATGATGTTATTTGGTTTATGTGGTTACTATGTTGTAGTTATCACGAGATTCTCATAATGATAGTATATGTTTAATAATCGTCCTGGATGAAATGTGATATATATGATGTGGTATTTATGCTGTGATCGATTTAATGATTTTATGTGATGAAATAAATGATGTTCACAATATGGATCAGACGATGATAGAATGGAAATATTGTTATAAATCTATTGCTGCAAAGTACTAATCTGCAAGACACCGGGGCTATGTAATAGTCGGATACCTGATACGAAGTATGGTATAGTACCTATTTTGCAGAGAGCCTTGGTTACCAAAGTTAATGATACGATGACACAAACCAATAATCTCGAGAGCAACAAAGTATGAGTTGATAAGGGCGTAGACCCGGTATGTTGAGAGGGATGGATGTATTTCCCACCCTATGTTTCTATGATACCCGAGGTCGTGGGAGGGCCGTGCTGAGACACGCTCCCCAAGTTGTTGTGATGACGATGGTCGGATGCCTGCTAGGAGAGGTTAGGTCCGCTAGTTAGCCGACGCTACCGCTCTCTCGTTCTACGTGGCTAGGTCAGTATAGCTGACATCCACTTTTGTACTAGCAGAGGAAGGATAGGGAGGATGCGGACGTAGGTTAGGGTGGGGGGATATGTTAGTTAGTACTATTGAGGGTTGGGTATCCCTTGATCCTGATTTAGTGGTAGTAGGTTCCTCTTCCTTAAAAATAATTGATTGATTAATTATGGTAAATCTGGAAAACATAAATGTTACAACTTAATTGGATAATTATCAATGCTTAATGATGCTGAAATGATTATGATTTATGCATGTTGAATGGGTTAAGTATTTGTGATTGTTTGTATGTATGATTGTTATGTCAGTACAAATCATTGTTTTGCTGAAGTTAATATATATGCATAAGGGAAATGATGTTTTCTTATAGTACGAGTACAGTCTATGCATAAGCTGGCCACGGATGCACACCTTGTACATGTACACTAGTATTAATGTGATAACTATTGGTTGTGATTGAATTCTAGATAAGACTCAGTCGTGAATTAGTGAAGTCCAAATGATGGTTGTTAATAATGTAAAAATGCATAAATGGATCAGTCTGTTAGTTGTTAATTACATGCATTAGTAACTAATTGTTGGAAATAGTGTTGAGCCTAACATCATTTATGATGCGTTGGGGATAGTGTTGTATTTAACATAGTCCCTGTTTAGCTTACACAATTAGCGTTGTTTGTTCTAGCATAATTGTACTTCTCTTTGAACAGTCAAATTATGTTGGTTAGAAGTAACTCAATGTTATGTTTATAACCTTTAAGGTCATAATGTTATAAAATAATTATCATTAAATATTTTAATATTAATATTATTATTGTTATTAGTATTATTAATGTTGTTATTAACATGCATAATCTTATTTGTTATTATAATCGTTGTCAAATAAACATAGCTTAATGTTTTGCATAAATGGATGAATTTATCACGATTGTTTTATGTGAATAATAAAAAGGAACCAAAATTATTAAAAACAATTGAAAGTGAGTCATATTATTATATTCCATATTATATTGTTATTTAAACTTTAATTATAAATCAAACAACATTTCGAATCAAGATTTAGTTGAGTAATAAAGACATGAATGTCCTCCATGTGTAAATTCAAGTTTTGCATTTATTATATTATCCTATCTACATTTAAAGATCAAGCGGTGGGGTAAATTCGATACAATTTAACTTGTCCCATATGTTTAGATAAGGCAAGTCATGCTTATTTATTTAATTATTTTTCTGAACAATAGGAAATCTACACAAAAGGACAACCTTAATTAGAATTGAATTATTTCACTGCTCGAGAAAAACAAGAAATCTGACAAGCATATTTAAATATTATTTTATTCTTAGAATTGAATTATTTCACTGCTCGAGAAAAACAAGAAATCTGACAAGCATATTTAAATATTATTTTATCCTTGATGAGTGTGATGGTATTAATGGTTTAAGAATCCCAAAAAAAAACCTGGAGGGCTAAGGCGGTGGAGTGAGAATGAAGTTTGGAGGAGGAAAATGGATCTATAAAGCAATGGTTCACGAAGATGAGGGGGGTTGGTTTTAGGGGATAAGTACACTTAGTATTTTGATGAGAAGGAGGAATGCCGAGGAGGGGGATAACTCGAAGCTTTGAGGAGGTGGGGTTAACTCTGGAACTATGGAAAGGTACTAAGGAAGGATGCTGTCGGGATTATTGGTTTGTGGGCTCGGGGGCTAGGAAACCCGTCGGTTTCCTAGGGCCAGCATGATAAGAGCTGGTCGGCAGGTTGGATCATCTATTTTTGGTTACTAAGGCTTGGACCAAAGGATCTACAAAGTGGATAGGGGCAATCTACAACCTACATCGGTCCAGGTATTCTACTGGTAGTTAGAAAAATTACAACTTATGCAAGAAATTACAATTATATGTATGTTGTTAAAATTACTATATGTAGGTGCACTTTATGCTGTTAGACATTTTTCTAATCACTAAAATTATGCAAAAAATTAGCATAACGAAAGCATAATGATACTCATTTATTATTGAAATAAAAAGAAGGAAAAACAACTGCTAGGAGCTGGTTACAAAACTTGATTTCAAAATCTAGATCTTCAGTGGCCTTCCAGTTAGGGGGGGCACTGCAATAGTTATTACCATTATTGACGAGGTCTTGCCCAAGTTTTCTTAAAACTCTAAACATTGAAATTCTTAAACCTAAAAATGATGAAGGAAGTCGAGAGTCATCTACAGGTTTGGTATTTCCAAGACCTAATTTAATTATTACAGACAAACTCATAAATAAAACTTATAATACTACTGAAGACATTTATGCATAACAAGGTCGATAGATCGATCCTTAGCAAGAGTCATTCAACACAAAAACGCAATATTCATTTAGTAGGGTATAAACCCATGTTAACAATCCACAATTATTTTACACAATGGTAAAACAAAACAGTACTGTATACAGTCACAATGATGGGTCTTTCCCTCGAATATCAATAACAGAGTTCAAGAAAATCTTTAAATATTTCAAACTTCAACAGTAAACTGTAACAACATTTGAGGCAAAAACTATTAAATGTTGCAAGTTATAGCTCAAGGGACAAAGCCCTCTTAATCAATGGCATCACATCTTAAAAAGGTTGGACATCAAGTTAGCTGCTCAAGCACACATACACCTTTGAATCTTGGAAAATCTACAAACAAGCAAAACCATTTCGCAACTGTTGGAAACCCTTGAAGGATGTCACTGAGGCTTACCGGATGTCCAAGTATCCTTTTTCATACAGGAAAATACCAACACCTTGCTCATAAAACTAAACCTTCCAAACAATACATACAACGCAAGGTTAAAACTAGAACGAAGTTTGAAACAAAGGACAATGCCAACAGTTAACTATTGAAAAATGGAAGTGAAGTATAATACATTACCTCACTCTTCTTTATCGGCTTCTTCCACACATACTGTATGTGCTCGGAGCACTGCATCAAAACTCAATTAAGAAGAGCCCATAATCAGTTCATTCTATTTACATTACCAAAGCACATCGAACACTCAACAATTGAAAATGCTCACAATGTTACCCGAACGGGTCAACATGGTTACACTCATAAAAACTTCATACTGTAAACACTGCAAAACCATCGAAACATTTGGAAAAACCCTTCTAGTAGCAGGCCGCGGTATCAAAACCCGAATGCATCACATTTTGGGTGTTAAACATGTACATCACATTATCTTTTACAACACCCTTATGACCAGTTATAGGTAGTTGGTCACGCCATCGAAACCCTAGAAGGAAGAAGCAAGAAATAGTTACAAACCCTAAGAACCGAAAAGCTTGTCGGTTTCCCTCCCCACTCACTCTTGCAAAATGAATGATTTAGACATGGTCTCTACGATGGTATAGTGGAAGGTTAGGGTTTATCCCAAAACCCGAGAACACTTACAAGATCTACAGTGGAGATCCAGCCACCAAGGCTTACAATGTTACAATCATTAACTGCATTAAATTGCATTAAACACCAATTTCACCAACGTCGAAATAAATTGTCAACACAGATTTCCGGCTAGGACTCTACCAAACTAAGCCTTGCACAGCTCGGAAAGTTTACATTTCCCAGTTAACAGTCACAACCTTACCGCCAGTATTTTTCACGTGAAGGTGGCCACGAGAACAACCATCAAACCTTCCACTACGATGGCAGTAATGGAAGCATTAATATCACAGCTTGTTTCGAGTGCCTGCCAACGCACAACCACTACAAGTTAATACCTTGTTACATGTCTTAGAGGTAAGTTAGGATTAGGATAGGTAACCCATGGTTTATATACCTCGTTATACTTTGACTTCAGGCATATAACTTCATACATTGTATATCATTTATTCATCAAATTTATGCATATAGTTTTCATACCTTAAGTCATGTGTGTGTGTATATATATATATATATATATATATCATTTATACGTGGAGTACATGCATATAGTTTCATGCATTTGTTTTATACGTATAAGTTTAATACATTTGATCATTGCATATAGTATATGCATATAAGTATATGCAAATAGTTTATACTCATATAGTATGCACATTAAACATACAAGTATTGTCGAACAATACGCTATCCATAGTACATATTATAATTATTATAATTGAAATGTATTACAATGAAAATTCTTATAGTTAACATAATACAACGATTATCCATGGTTTGGATAATAACATATCTTAGAATATATGTACATCATCATAGTGTTTGGCTAGAGTAGGTCATTAATCGAATTTCAATAATTAAATGATGAATTCTGTAGCTAAACAAAGTATACAGAGTTAATCAATCCAAGGACACTAAATGCCTACGAAGCTTGCAGAACAGAAAATTACTCTAAAACATTCGTACATAAATCTTGGAAACTAACTGTGTACAACAAATATTATTTGAATACGTTTTCATGCTTCAATTGAAATATTATTTCTTACCTGTAGTCTGCAAATAGAATTCAGGAGCATTAGCTAGCAATAGCTAAGTAAGCCTCGAGGCTATTCAAGGACCCCTTCATTTCATCATGATGAACATTTAGTCTCTAGAAAACAAAACGCATAACATAGAATGAAAGTGACGATATGCATACTAACAATTAAGTACATTATGTAAGGATTATTCAACATCCTAACGTTGACTTGACAATAAATGACTTATGACTTTTTAAGACACTATTTAAACTAATAGCTGTTAAGACATCTGTTACAATTCATAAGTAATTTAAAACTCTTAGTCACTAATGTTAAATGTTATGAGTTGTTATCATTAAGTACGTTGTTTAATGTTTATTTGAGTTGAATGTAACACTTTTAGCATAGCGACACAAGCATTTATTGCTACTTAAAATTTTTTAATTTTAGGAAATTTTTGGGATGTTACATTGCCTTAGGACCCCTGAGCCTGTTCACTGAACCACCAAGACGAAGTTACTGTGTGGAGGAAAGCTTATCCTTCTTTAACTCAGCAGAAATATGTTCTATGCTCAGTAATACAACTATTGCATTCAATAGTATACTTAACTTTCTGCATTGAGTAGTGTAACAACTGCACTCAGCAGTATTCTTTCAGATAAAGGCTTACTCTAGCATTCACCCTAGCCTTCCCCTCATCAAATCTCTTGTGCACTACCACCTTTCTTTGATAAATTAGAATGTCACAAGGAAGAGAATAGAATAATGAATAGTGAATCATGAGCCACCTGCTCAATTCGATGGATGTATAGAGTGCCTAGGTATTTGATCAGTTTTCAATAATTATTGAGCCACTTGCTCTGTTCCACTTTCTTGGGGAACATGACCACACAGATAGGGAAGTTGCCACCTGCAATAGCTAGAAGTGAATGAATAAGCCGTCACTTGTCCATTTTCTCTCCACCCCAGTTCATTCCTCCTAGTGGGTTAGTGAACACTCTTTAACAGTCTCCTTTGGATATTTGTCTCCTCTTTTAATTAGTAATAATAAAATATTAGAGTATTTAATTACAGTCATCCTATGTAACATCCATCAAATCCAACTCCTATTGTTATTTCTATTGTAAAAGTGAGTATGAATTTTGTAAATGGCCATGGTGAGGAGCTCAAGGCTAAGGCCCCACCAGTGGACCTCAGGCTAGTTTTATGTTTATAAGTCTTATTTTAAGCCTAGATGGTAATGCGACTAAAACGATAAGTAACAAAACCACCCATAAAAAAAGATAATGCGTTGGCTAATCATATTATGCATTATCGTAGGTGGGAACACAGGTTCATCCTAGTAGGATTACTATTCACCTTAAATATCTAGCTAAGATACTATGGCCTAAATCATTTTAATCCTACTGTAACTAAGCCATAAAGAAATATTTTATGTATATATAATTATATATATATAATGGTGGATATTATATATATATAT
Source organism: Larix kaempferi (assembly GCA_027924585.1). Lineage (NCBI taxonomy): Eukaryota > Viridiplantae > Streptophyta > Pinopsida > Pinales > Pinaceae > Larix > Larix kaempferi. The sequence continues at coordinate 1,634,224 of BSBM01000932.1, forward strand.
AAGTAGTTGAGGTTACTGTTAACTTAATAGGATATATATATTTAAAATGGATACCTTATAGAGTTATGAAAGTTAAATTTATAGCTATGATATTTTATACAATTTAATATATACATGTGTCTTGTTTTGTAAATAAAAAAAAGGTTAATAAATGAATATGATTTGGGTATTATCCCTTACATCGTCTCGAAAACATTTAGCTTACTAATTAACATATTGGGTAAATATATATATATATATATGATAGTATGATTAGTATACTCAATTTACTAGCCTAAGTGATCATAAGTTGTACCATTAGTACAAAGGAGTCTATATATATTTATATACAAATATGCTTTATATATATATAAAGCAAGAATGGATCTACAATTTAGATAAACAAGTTACACGCGTACACATCTCAATCTTACCTAGGATATACATAAACACTACCTAATAGAAAGTAACTGTGTAAAATTATGTGTGCTACTTATATACGTGATTGACTCAATTTACAAATGTTTACATTAGTATTTTTCCAATAAAAATTTGTATCTTACTAACCTCACCAAAGGAGTTACGCTACCTGAGTTTCGATTACTAAAGGAATGTAATTTAATTAAGAGACATTTTATGCATGGTAGAGTGTTGTCGTTTATAGAAGGCACACGTCCCGGTCTAAAAGGATGAAAAAGAATCCCAGAGAGTTTTTCAAGTATTTTTGTCTCCTTGGGGGAACTCTCTACCATCTTAGTTCTAGGTTAACTGACTTTAACTTGTCTCCATCGTGGAACGCCAAGCTTGCCGCCTTTTTGTATTGCTAAGAACTCGCCACTGCTCGGATTTAAAACCTTTACACCATGATCCTTCTGGGGAGTGCAGCATTTAAAACTTTTGTTCATCATGTTGTCACGTTAGAAACTATTGTAGGGAGCAAGATCTCAACTGTCTCTCTGTTGCTTTAAATTCCACAATGAGTGGTTAGATAGGGGGTGCCATTCGTCAGTCGGAAAAAGAGAATCCGATTACATCCCCTCATCGCGATTTTTTTTCCTGAATGAACTCTAAAAGAAGGGAAAGAGGGGAGTTTTATTAGATGGGACGAGCGTAGACTAAGGGGGAATGACTCTGTCTACCTCTATGATAGAGGATTGACAGAGAGCTATGGTGTTAAGGATATCAATGCTCACTGCATTAGTAATGGGAGGATCATGATAACATTTATCTCTGTCTATGATCGGTGTGAAGCTAAATTTCTATCTCTGCTTTTGTTGGGCGTTGAAAAAGAAAGTTTCATTACTTCCCATACTCGGTGTTGAAACTGAGTTTTTATCTCTTCTTATGCTTTGCGTGTTTTCTTTTCCTTACTGGAGAGACCCTCACTAGATAATTCCGACGATGAGCAGTTGTGGTACCTTGTAATAAGCAGTCACTTGAAAAGTTTGATGGGGAGTCGCTTTGGTTCTCTACAATGGTAGCAGACGTTGAGACCTGCAAATGGAGGAGGATGGGGAGAGGTTAAAAGCCGCCAAGAGGACAGTCAATCTTGGGCTGTGTAATTATTAATTGGAGAAGCTCGTCATTTTGGAAAAAGAAGAAATGGGCAGCTCGCAGCTTTGAGGGAGAGGGTCTTCCCCACTATGGAATGACTCGAGCTGGGGAGAAAAAGATGAGGTTCTATTTCCTGTGCGGAGAAAAGAGAGGTAACGTTTTCTACTTGGCATATTTGCATTTGAATAATGCGGGTGCTGTATATATATATTTATTTAGATCATAGTCTAAATGCTTAGCAGATTTGAAACGTTGTACAGAGACATGATGTTTGCTTTAGGACTACACAAACGTAGGTTTGAATACTATATTTATTATGCCTTTTTCTTTTAGAGATAACACCCTATGGAAATCGACTTGACTGAAATCCTTCAATATCCTGCCTTCTACATTTGTTCCAGCAAACATTTAGTTCTAGCCTAGTAAATGAGTCGACATGCCCTTAGTATGCCATAAATTTTGTTATCTATATGATTCCTTATGAGTGGTATTATGCCTCCGGGGAGATTTTTTTATTATATATTATAGGTACCTTGTGGAGAGAATGCAATGCAAAAATCCCAGCAGGTAAAGCAAGAGAAATGCTTGCTAGGTGTTTACCATTATACTCAATACACTAATCACTATCATGAATCTTTTCATAAACTCTGCTGTGAAAGGATGTTATGTGGTTGTGTCGAGCTAAGATATTTTACTATGTGTAGTTATCATAGAGTTTATTGAAGAGTGTAAAATCGTAATCAGTATTTATTCTGATTTTGTGCGTCTTTAAGGGAGATCATGAACCTTCCAATCGTCATAATTAGTTTTCTATTAGGTTTTAAGATCAACTGAAACTGTGTGATTTTCCCTGATGGCGAGCTTTCTGATTAATGGTATCATGTTTATAATAATATATATAGATATTTATACTGTTAGACACCATGTGCGAAGGAGCTCCTCCATAATCACAAACAAAATTAATCCTGTAGCACATCAGTGGAGGACGTTTTCTAGTTTGATAGAGTAATAGTTGTTATTATGTTGATTTTATGCTCCGGCATAATGGACCCTATTTTCACCACTCACAAATAAATTTAAATCTCCGTAACCTTTTAGGATGCTGCTGTGAATAGATTCATCATCTACAAACCCAGTGTGATTATATCCTAGATTTTATGCGTGGTTTGTGAATGGGATTCATGTAATAGAGCTTCCATCTTACGAGTGATTTAAAGCTTTGTGATTATGAAAGTACTGTAACTGCATTCTCTAGGGTATGGCAGTGTCATCATCTCAATCCACCCCTAATGCCTAGATGGATCTAGTTCCAACTGTCCTTCAATTGTTTGTGGGTTGCGATTACTCCAGGTGAGAACAACCAAGTAAGTTCTTGAGTTAATTGACGTACTGTTTCAAGTTCTAGTGTCATAAGGCCAACTAAGCCTTTATTGGAATGACATAGTATGTTGTCAAGTTTCCTTTTGATATGCTATTAAGTTGTTAAAATATGATAATTCTTCCACCCGAATAGATGCAGGAGTTGAATCTTGAGTTACACATTTTATACTGTTAGGTTCTATTGAAAAGTAGTTATGAATTTATTAAATCTATACTTAGGATATTGGTTAGTTATTACATTAAACTCTATATTCCCATATAAAGTAATAAATTTTCTATTTATGTACTATTTAGATATGGCTTTAATTGTTAATATATATGTAATGGTCAAAAGAGAAATAGCCCTTGTTTAAATTGGAAAGATAGCTTGATAAAGCTCTCTATGAGAGAAGTGAGAGAAGATTAGGAAAGTGATTGACGACAACTATGTTGTAGGATGTAACCTCTTCCTCTTGATTTAATAAAATAACACAACCTTTTGTGGACGTGGCCCAAGATGCAGGTGAACCATGTCAAAATGTTCTCGTGGTATGTATTCTCTATATGTTTATCTTTTTATATAATTATGGTTGTACTTGTGCGATTCTTTTCCTTAATTTTGTGTCTTAGTTATTTCATCAGTATTGTTTACTTTTGTGTGCCTTAGGCATTTCACTAATGTGATGGTTTTTATTATATTATTGTCTCTTGCTTACTTATGGTTGAGTTGGGAATAATCAATTATAGATGTACCCCGGGGATCACTTTATTTAAGATATATATATTGGATATCTATAAACTATTTTCTCTCATATTTGTGCCTCCGGTTTGATAAGTAAGTGCATTCAATTATATATATATATATATATATATATCCAAAGGATGAAGGAGGTTTCGTAAGGTAGGTGGTAATACAACATTCAAATGTAGAGTTATAGAATTAGTTGAACGTCATTACAACATGTAAATATCAATGAATTTATATCTAAATGTTAATATATTTTCTATTTTATTGTCGATTAGACAATTAGATCATTAATGATAATTTATGAGATGATCTTTTTCTTTATTTATATAGTTAAAAACTGAAACATTACATTTGTGCGTAGCATGTATGGGTGATTTAACCGCATAGAAAAATTTTAAATTTTTATGAAATTTGGGTTCATGAGAAATGGTATCACAGCACTAGGTTAAAACACTCAGGCCTATTGGGCTCCACATGGATTGGCTAAAACATGAAAGTTGATGAGATAATCACTCAGTTGTTTTTGTTTTGAATGCATGGACTGGTTTGGACGAGGAGTAATTTTATTCAAAGTGCCACTTCAAGTTTCTCTGAAAGCGTAATGATAAGTATTTTTGTATTTCTTGCAAAATTTTGAATGAGGTATGTATTCCTGTATTATGAGTTGTTCTTTTGTTATCTATAGCATTATTATGAAAAGTGGTAGCTAGTTGAAATGATTTCTGTAGTTGTGAAAAATATTGTGAACATACCGTTTATTTATACATTTGGAAATTCCATAGAAACATCATTTAATTCCACATTTTTGATGTCCAAATTTTATTACCTATGGACATCATTAAGTTAAACGTATAGTTTCATCAATACACTACGAAGAAGTAAAAATTGTTCGATTCACTTGAATTCCCTCAATGTCTATGCATAGTGGTTATGACAAGATTCATATAATGTTCAGAAGATGATCGGATAGAGCATTTGTTAGGTAGAAGTTATAATTATTTAGGTACTTTCTTTGAAATAAAATTTAGTTCTCAAACGTCAAGTTAGAAGGTGCAACCTTGTACTTAGGATTATGATAGCATGCTTAAAACAAAAAGGTGTATACGGTCATTACTGTCATTATTTTCATAGATCCAATAGAATCAAGTTCATATATAATATAGCCTAAAGAAAAATTTATTTACCCCGAGTATTGATAGCTAGAAAGGATGTAACATACTAGGTTACATGATTAAATATATAATACATGTATTAATTCATGTGATTAAATGACCGGCATGTTTTGAATATTATTCTTGTTTATGAAAAAAATCATCATTTATATTTCATTACAGAATTTCTTACCCTCATTAAAAGTATTTTATAGCAGTATTTCCTAGAAGTTTGAGTGTATTTATTTTATAATGCATTTGAAATTCAGATAGACTATTGGTAGGAATTATTATATCTTTTAAAGATGGAAATGCATCAAGTTAAAAAGGTCTTGTTAATATTAGTAGTTTGATTATCAGAAAAGAAGAATTTTAATCTTGTTATGATTGATTGAACACATGATGTTGAGTTAGTATCCTTTAGTTGAATATTGATAATGCAGAAGAAAAAAGTTTGAATTTTTGGTCTGATTATGATTTTATATATTGTTGAAAGAATGTTTATTGACCCACTCGGTGGAATGGAATATGGGGTAGAAGGAAATGGGCAAGTGGCAGCATCATGATGCAATTAACTAGCTGTTCGTATGGGACAACTCCCTTGAAATGTGGTCATAGTGCCCTCAATGATGGGGTTGGAGCTTGAGGCTCATTTATTCAAAACTGACCACTAAAGACCTAGACAGTCTATATAATAGCCATCAAATTTTGAACTAAGGTTCATCACTTTTCCTGACGAGGAAATTTACCTTGGGGTTTTGCTGTGTTTGCACCCAAGAGATTTGATGAGGGGATATGCTATGTTGTTGATCATGTTGTGAGTCTGCCAAACTCTTATTGAGTTCGGGAGGTTGATGCCGAGTGCTGAAGCCATGTTACTACAAGAGGTTGATGCTGAGTGCTGAAGGCATTTTGAGTGCCTTGCTTCTACACATAATATTCTACCTAGTGGTTCAGTAAATAGGTCTCCTTGGGTGTTCTGTTTCCTATTTAAATTTATTTAATATTGTGCAAATTACAGTCATCCTTGGACACTTGTCCAACTATAAAACTATACAATAAAAATTAGTATAATGTTTCCTCCAACATAAAATGTATTCATCTTGTTACGATGTTGATTTTCCTAAAAATATGCTATGTTATGAGTTGACTGTCATGTTTCTGCTGGAAGTATGCAGATGTTATTTTTGATGAGTTTCCAGAGGGCTCATGTTTGTATGCAAGTCTCTATGATTGCTGATATACAAAAGAGCGTTATGTATGCAAGTCTTCATGATTCCAAGAAATACATAAAAGTTATGAATGCAAGTCTTCATGATTGCAGGAAATACATAAAAGTTATGAATGCAAGTCTTCATAATTGCAAGAAATACATAAAAGTTATGAATGCAAGTCTTCATGATTGCAGGAAATAAATAAGAATTTTGTATGCAAGTCTCCATGATTGCTGAAGTACAAAGAGGTCTGGTGATTACAAAATTCGGTTGAAAGAATTGTTTTATGATATGACCTAATGATAATGATTGTCTTGTAGCTAGACTCTCACATGTATTTATGTATGAATATTATGAATGATGGAATAAGCAAAATATTTCCTCAAAGAAGAGGAAGAATGATGAATATTTACCATTTTGAAATTTTGTATACTCATGATATACTAAAGAACATTGGGAGATCTTGTATGATCTGTGTAATGTGAAGGATATAAGTGAAGAAGGCTTGTTGAAAATCGCAAAAACATGAATGTGACAAAAGCATCAGAACAAAAGTAAGTGAAAGATGGGAAATGATGCAAAAGACAAACCATTGAACATCGAGGACAGTGTTATCTTTAAGGGGTGGAGTGTGTAACATCCCTCAAATTCAACTCCTATTGTTATTTCTATTGTAAAAGTGAGTATGAATTTTGTAAATGGCCATGGTGAGGAGCTCAAGGCCAAGGCCCCACCAGTGGACCTCGGGATAGTTTTATGTTTATAAGTCTTAGTTTAATCCTAGATGGTAATGCGACTAAAGTTATAAGTAACAAAACCACCCATAAGAAAAGATAATGTGTTGGCTAATCATATTATGAATTATCGTAGGTGGGAACACAGGTTCAGCCTAGTAGGATTACTATTCACCTTAAATATCTAGCGAAGATACTACGGCCTAAATCATTTTAATCCTACTGTAACTAAACCATTAAGAAATATTTTATGTATATATAATGGTGGATATTATATATATATAAGTAGTTGAGGTTACTGTTAACTGAATAGGATATATATATTTAAGATGGATACCTTATAGAGTTATGAAAGTTCAATTTATAGCTATGATATTATATACAATTTAATATATACATGTGTCTTGTTTTGTAAATAAAAAAAAGGTTAATAAGTAAATATGATCTAGGTATTATCCCTTACATTGTCTAGAAAACATTTAGCTTACTAATTAACATATTGGGTATATATATACATCTCAATCTTACCTAGGATATACATAAACACTACCTAATACAAACTAACTATGTAAAATTATGTGTGCTACTTATATACGTGATTGACTCAATTTACAAATGTTTACATTATTATTTTTCCAATAAAAATCTGTATCTTACTAACCTCACCAAAGGAGTTAAGCTACATGAGTTTCGATTACTAAATGAAGGTGATTTAATTAAGAGACATTTTATGCATGGTAGAGTGTTGTCGTTTATAGAAGGCACACGTCCAGGTCTAAAAGAATGAAAAAGAATCCGAAAGATTTTTTCAAGCATTTTTGTCTCCTTGGGGGAACTCTCTACCGTCTTAGTTCTAGGTTAATTGACTTTAACTTGTCTCCGTCGTGTAACGCCAAGCTTGCCTCCTTTTGTATTGCTGAGAACTTGCCACTACTCAGCGTTAAAACCTTTACACCATGATCCTTCGGGGGAGTGCAACATTTAAAACTTTTGTTCCACACGCTGTCACATTAGAAACTGTTGTAGGGAGCATGATCTCGACTGTCTCTCTGTTGCTTTAAATTCCACAATGAGTGGTTAGATAGGCGGTGCCATTCGTCAGTCGGAAAAAGAGAATCCGCTTACATCCCCTCATCGCGATTTTTTTTCCTGAATGAACTTTAAAAGAAGGGAAAGAGGGGATTTTTATTAGATGGGACGAGGGTAGACTAGGGGGGAATAACTCCATCTACCTCTGCGATAGAGGATGGACAGAGAGCTAGGGTGTTAAGGACATCAATGCTCATTGCATCAGTAATGGGAGGATCTTGATAATATTTATCTCTGTCTATGCTTGGTGTGAAGCTAAATTTTCAATCTCTGCTTCTGCTAGGTGTTGAAAAAGAAAGTTTCATCTCTTCCCATACTCGGTGTTGAAACTGAGTTTTTATCTCTTCTTATGCTCTGCGTGTTTTCTTTTCCTTACTGGAGAGACCCTCACTAGATAATTCCGGCGATGAGCAGTTGTGGTATCTTGTAATAAGAAGTCACTTAAAAAGTTCTATGGGTACTCGCTTTGGTTCTCTACAATGGTAGCAGACATTGAGACTTGCAAATGGAGGAGGATGGGGAGAGGTTAACGGCCGCTAGGAGGACAACCAATCTTGGGCTGTGTAATTATTAATCGGAGAAGCTCATCGTTGTGGAAAAAGAAGAAACGAGTAGCTCGTACCTTCGAGGGAGAGGGTCTTCTCCACTGTGGAATGACTCGAGCTGGGGAGAAAAAGATGGGGTTCTATTTCCTATGCGGAGAAAAGAGATGTAACGTTTTCTACTTGGCATATTTGCATTCGAATAATGCGGCTGCTGTATATATATATTTATTTAGATCATAGTATAAACGCTGAGCGGATTTGAAACGTTGTACAGAGACGTGATGTTTGCTTTAGGACCACACAAATATAGGTTTGAATACTGTATTTATTTTGCCCTTTTCTTTTAGAGATAAAACCATATGGAAATCGACTTGTCTAAAATCCTTCGATATCCTGCCTTGTACATTTGTTCCAGCAAACATTTAGTTCTAGCCTAGTAAATGAGTCGACATGCCCTTGGTATGCCATAAATTTTGTTATCTATATGATTCCTTATGAGCGGCCTCCAGGGAGATTTTTTTTTATCTATTATAGGTATCTTGTGGAGAGAATGCAGTGCAAAAATCCCTGCAAGTAAAGCAAGAGAAATGCTTGCTGGGCATTTACCATTATACTCAATACACTAATCACTATCATGAATCTTTTCATAAACTCTGCTGTGAAAGGATGTTATGTGGTTGTGTTGAGCTAAGGTATTTTACTATGTGTAGTTATCATAGAGTTTATTGAAGAGTGTGAAATCGTAATCAGTATGTATTCTGATTTTGTGCGTCTTTGATGGAGATCATGAACCTTCCAATCGTCATAATCTGTTTTCTGTTAGGTTTTAAGATGAACCGAAACCTTGTGAATTTCCCTGATGGCGAGATTTATGATTAATGGTATCATGTTTATAATAATATATATAGATATTTATGCTGTTAGACACCCTGTGCGAAGGAGCTCCTCCATAATCACAAACAAAATTAATCCTGTAGCACATTAGTGGAGGACGTTTTCTAGTTTGATAGAGTAATGGTTGTTATTATGTTGATTTTATGCTCTGGCATAATGGACCCTATTTTCACGACTCACGAATAAATTTAAATCTCTGTAACTTTTTAGGATGCTGCTGTGAATAGAGTCATCATCTACAAACCCAGTGTGATCATATCCTAGATTTTATGCACGGTTTGTGAATAGGATTCATGTAATAGAGCTTTCGCCTTACGAGTGATTTAAAGCATTGTGCTTATGAAAGTAATGTAACTGCATTCTCTAGGGTATGGCAGTGTCATCGTCTCTATCCACCCCTAATGCCTAGATGGATCTAGTTCCAACTATCCTTCAGTTGTTTGTGGGTTGCGATTAGTCCAGGTGAGAACAACCAAGTAAGTTCTTGAGTTAATTGACGTACTATTTCGAGTTCTAGTGTCATAAGGCCAAATAAGCCTTTATTGGAATGACATAGTATGTTGTCAAGTTTCCTTTTGATATGCTATTAAGTTGTTAAAATATGATAATTCTTCCACCCGAATAGATGCAGTAGTTGAATCTTGAGTTACACATTTTATATTGTTAGGTTCTATTGAAAAGTAGTTATGAATTTATTAAATCTATACTTAGGGTATTGGTTAGTTATTACATTAAACTCTATATTCCCATATAAAGTAATAAATTTTCCATTTATGTACTATTTAGATATGGCTTTAATTGTTAATATATATGTAATGGTCAAAAGAGAAATAGCCCTCGTTTAAATTGGAAAGATATTGGAAAGATAGCTTGATAAAGCTCTCTACGAGAGAAGCCAGAGAAGATTAGGAAAGTGGTTGACGACAACTATGTTGTAGGATGTAACCTCTTCCTCTTGATTTAATAAAATAACACAACCTTTTGTGGATGTATCCCAAGATGCGGGTGAACCATGTCAAAATGTTCTCGTGGTATGTATTCTCTATATGTTTATCTTTTTATATAAGTATGGTTGTACTTGTGCGATTCTTTTCCTTAATTTTGTGTCTTAGTTATTTCATCAGTATTGTTTACTTTTGTTTACTTTTGTGTGCCTTTAACGAACCCAAAATTCGAGAAAATTTAGAACTTTTCTAAACGTTCAATCTTCTTTAAATGCTATGCAGAAGATAAAGTGTGTACACAACATCTATATTTGTCACATCATTATAGCATCTTAACATTAATTATTCAATTGTAATTATTAATGAAAACCTTACTTGTCGACACAAGGTCTTAAAATTCACAAGCACCCCAATCAAATTATACCACTCGTTAACTCGTACCTTATTGTAATAGCATGAATAGAATTCTAACACTTGTCTCACCTTAACAAATTTCCCTCTACTAACTTGATTATAAATTGAGTAGAACATTTTCATGGAAAGATATGAATAACAACCACCATAATAGTAAAATGCTTTATGATACATAAATTGGAAGTAAACAAAAACTGAAGAAATACCTGAGATGCATCATCATGGATATATATGAAAGAGATACACACATACAACACAATTATAAAGAGAGATATATATACGAGAATTACACCCCAAGGGAACAAGACATACACAAGAGACCAAAAGTAACGTGGTTCACCCATACACTGGCTAGTCCACAAAGGTGTGTGTGTATCTTTTATTATTAGGCAAAGAGTAATAAGATTACAACGAGCAAACATTGTTGCTGTAACTAGATTCCTTCTCCTTCCATCAAGCCTCTTTCACATAGAGCTTTTCAACCATCTATATATAACACCTCAATTTCACTCCTAAATAACTTCAAAGCAGCAAATAGCCGTAAAAGATACAAGGCTAGAAAAGGATCTTATTTCACACAAAGTGTACATAAAGTGGTACTTAAAAATTTATGCAATTCTTTCCTAACATAATAGTACTTGGATAACTATATTATCCATATATACGAATTTAAACATGGCACCCCTTGCAACTATGGTTTATATATATCTATATATAATTGCCAAATTGGTTACTTGATCAATCATTCATAATAGTATTTAGCGCTACATAATCGGCCAATCCGTAGTAGTTATACACACCTAATATATATAAAGGAACACATTCACATATAAAATATATATATTCCTTCACATTTATATATGGGAATACGTTTCCCAAAACCCTACAAAATTAACCAGCCATAGTAGTTATAGAAATCAAAATCATTAATATATAAAATTTCCGAATTGGTTCTTGATGAACTATCCTTAACATAAATTTTATATATCTATGATACATAAAGAAAACAATTTTTATCGAGATCTGCACTAAGTCCGAGTACCTATAGAAAACAATCAAAAGGGATAGACATACATACAACCACTGGGAATCTATGATGTAAAACAAGGATCCACGGTGTTGTTTATGTCTTTGTATAAATCGATAAGAAAATAGAAAAAACAAGATCAACAGAACAAGGATCTACGTTGAGTCCCGAAATCTGGGCTGATCTCTCAACTTGGTGCAACTACTATATATGAATCTGCTATTTAAAAGAACTAGCAACAACCTCAATCATGCTATCATAAGCATACCCAAAATATTTACGACTCTTGGATGTTATTGATCCGCAGAGATCTGAATAAAACACTTCAGCAATAAAACAAGGAACACTATCATTCCTTAAACACACAAAATATCTTGTCGATTTGGTGCCAACCGAGAATCCTGATGCTTGGATATAAGTATTGTACTATAATAAATGTAATACAAATCGTTAAACACTGGGATGGATCTCACCGATCCATCTTTACCCCAGTGCATGGATAAGATAATCCTCCATACAAAGATGTCGCTTATCATAATCCATAAATTCATTAAGCAAATCGCCTATATTAGCCCAGAACTCTTTTGAGTGAAAATGGAATATCTTACCACCTGGATAGATTGCATAGTTGTGGACATATAGATCGAAGCAGTTCACAAAATTTAAAGTAAACAAATAATGGTTGATCCTCTCAAAGAGAGATCGCCCAACCTGAGACCATCGCAGCATTGTAAATAATTTACAATTTGCAAAGAATTAAGATCATAAGGGAGAATACTATTCAAGCAAATCGGATTCAACTACTATATATATATCTATATATATAATTATGTGAATCGTTCATGCCAATCACAATCAATCCAACAATCCGCGATTACAGCGGTACATCAATAGTATCGAGATCCACTCAGGCATACTATCATTTTATAATATAAAGAGAAGTCCGGGCAGTAATCACTCCGGAGGGTGGATCGCCAGGTAATGGTTGAGGGTAACAATCTAACCCCAAAAGGTTAAACATGCAGGTTTCGCTAATAGATCTCTACCAACAATGTAAACAGACTTTTTCCAAAACTCTAAACTTCAATCAAGTATAAATAAATTTGTATTACAACTTCTAATGTTAACAAACTTCATCACGAGAGTGTATACAGATTTTAATCTGTAAATCAATACCCAAATCCCAGATTCTTACACTTTGAATCCCTCTTGTCTAAGTAGTCAACAGAGATCTAAGGAATACCAGGGTTCATAATTCGAGTTTGTTTTCTGCAGCGATAAGGAATCGCACTCCCTTTCCAGAATATAACAATACAGTATAATCCTATCGGGTTCAGGCTAATCATCTAAGATATAGCATGCACTGCGCATATATCAACAACTAAGCAAGGTACGATACTACAACGTTTAAGCTCAACTTAATTTCTAACTCATATTACAGGGGTTACTTACCTCCACCGCTAGCTTCAAACTTATCGCAGAGCTCTCTTGCTATTATTGCAGAGTTCACATCATCTCGTTTGATGACCTTCTTGGCAAGAGTTCCCATCACAGGGATATACTTCTACACCCCTCCTATCGTGTAGATCGATCCTCCTATATATCGCTATCCAGATCTAACCTCTGCCTCCCTCGTCCTCCACAGACTCGTGCATTTTATTCCCATATAGTCTATGGATCTAGGGTTTGCAGAAGTGGACATGCCGCCCTTGCTACCCACTCGCAGAGTTTTCCCCAATTTCCCCAAATCATGAAAATAAAAATTCCCCCTCACCGGCTTTTTTTCCGACTCAGATACTTATTTTCCCCTAAATACAACAAGTTTGTCATCCCTTGGATGAACTGCCGAAGAAAACTCAATCCCACATGGCGCTTTGCTTGGGACAAATGGCATTACAACATCTGAGTAGTGTCCAAGAGGTGTTGCACCCTTACCCGTCCTGGGAACAAATCTCCACTCTCGTCGGCTTCGTAGATAGGTTTAGGTAATGGGATTTTCCAACTTGGAATGGATATTTAATGAGGTCGTAACGGGAGGTTGTGTGGTGTAATTTGTCGTATATGTATCGTCAAAACATTTGTTTAAAGGTTAACCCCTTTCAAATTTCATAAATCATTCTTGTCTTTAAAAGTATAGATATATATGCATATAAGAGTTCACACTCAAAAACTCCTATTGTTTATAAATCATCTTATAAACTCACCTTAACCATATATCTTAAAATATAAGTTTAAGCATATAAAGGTACATATATATATAAATATATCCATATAGTCCCCCTTTCTCCTCAATACGTTCAGCTAGTAATTTTCTCATAGATAGTTATGTAAAATCTTAGTTTAGCTACCAATACTTAAATGGCATCAAGTTAGGGTGACCCTAGACACGACTTGACCTTCCTGGTCTCTATTCATTCATCCCTAAATGATTTAGCTTTATTTATACACACACACACACACACACACACACATATATATATATATAAATAATAATAATAAAAATAAAGACCAACATAGGTCATAAAGGAGGGATATCACAGTGCCTTAGGCATTTCACTAATGTGATGGTTTTTATTATATCATTGTCTCTTGCTTACTTATGGTTGAGTTGGGAATAATAAATTATAGATGTACCCCAGGGATCACTTTATTTAAGATATATATATTGGATATCTATAAACTATTTTCTCTCATATTTGTGCCTCCGGTTTGATAAGTAAGTGCATTCAATTATATATATATATATATATATCCAAAGGATGAAGGAGGTTTCGTAAGGTAGGTGGTAATACAACATTCAAATGTAGAGTTATAGAATTAGCTGAACGTCATTACAACATGTAAATATCAATGAATGTATATCTAAATGTTAAGATATTTTCTATTTTATTGTCGATTAGACAATTAGATCATTAATGATAATTTATGAGATGATCTTTTTCTTTATTTATATATTTAAAAACTGAAACATTACATTTCTGCATAGCATGTATGGGTGATTTAACCGCATAGAAAAATTTTAATTTTTTATGAAATTTTGGTTCATGACAATCCCTGACCTTACATGGTCAATAATCATAAAAAATTTACAATAACTTATAACATAATGTTTTTCTCACAACATAAAATGTTCAGATTTTGGGTATTTGATATGACCATTTGCCAAATTCACATGTTAGTAACAAAATAAAATATTTGTAAGATATTTTTCCTATGCATAAAAACTAAGAAGATCATCCTTCACACTATAATATCTATACTTGATCATCTACATAAAACATTTTTTTCTTACTAAGCTTTTGTGAGTAAACAACAAAACTGGTATGTACCCATGTTAGAAATGTCAAATACCTCTATTAATCATAAAACCATCTTATATTAATAAAGGCATATATCCTATTTACCTACTCATGGTAACTCAATTCCAAGCATATAGGTGTTTCTTTATTAACCTTGACATAATAAGTAACCCTCTTCATGTTACTAATTTTAACTATGCCAACTTCAACTTCATGGATTTTCATAAATGAAAGTTGTAACATAATACATTTCATACCTCATTCATTCAAATACACTTTAGTCATATTCAGTTATCACCAATCTCATAAGAATAAAATTAAACCATCAACTCTGATGATAAAAAAACCGTCAATATACATAAGAATAATTATCTCACAAGGAGAATTTTCATGATCATATATTTTACTTCGAAGTAACTCATTCGTCATGTTACACTAATCTTGGTAATAACCTAAACCCGAAATTTTCCACCAAGACACAATACACCACATCATCATAAGATAGTATAAACAAATAACAAAATACTTCATGACAGATAATAAGAACTGGTGAGAGTTATATCATCGGTAACTTCCTTCCTTCTCCTTCAAAATCCAAAGTCTAGGGTTAAACCCTAATTTATTTAATCTCATAATTTATTTGGAAGGATGCTATATCTTTCCATTTCTCATACGATTCCAATTTAGTTATACAACTTTTCATTTTACACACTAATATCATGTAGGTAACAACACATCATTTACATATATATACTTGCACATTTTTATAAAGATAACTACATAGCTTTATGAGGGTGGTCGCATATCTCCTTATTATATGACCCTATTATGCCAAGGTACAAGTTTACTCATATTAACACGTGTTAGTACTACTCAACATATTATGAAATCCATATATCAAAATGAAATAGGTAGTCAAGGTGACCATGCATGTAATGTATACTTCTATCACATAAATCTCAAACACAACTTTTTATAACAACCACTCAAGTATCTCAACTTCCTCAGTAGAGATCACTGAAATAATGAATACATAAAATGAACT
Source organism: Larix kaempferi (assembly GCA_027924585.1). Lineage (NCBI taxonomy): Eukaryota > Viridiplantae > Streptophyta > Pinopsida > Pinales > Pinaceae > Larix > Larix kaempferi. The sequence continues at coordinate 1,650,220 of BSBM01000932.1, forward strand.
CATGCATTTTCATCATATGCATCCTATTTACTACTTAGAATACACCTATATACCTTTTAATTAATTATAACCATTTCTTTTTGTTGAACCTATAGGCAAGGTTACAAGCATGCTTCAATGTCATACAACAACATTATGACAATCATGTACTAGAATGAAATTAATTAGTAAGGAGACTGTTAACAAATGTTTTCCTTTATGATAAAAAATTTCATAGTCATAGAAAATTCGCACTAAGTAAAGTTAATTTTTTGTTGTTCACATAATTTTAGGTACCTTTCGTCTAGTTAGGCCATACTTGTGAAATATTGGTTTTAGCAAAAATAACAAACCTATAATTCTTAGTTGATACTTCTTTAATGAAATGGAATTTTGTATCATCAAGATACTTATATTTCATTCATAACTAGGAGATATTAATTACCTCGGTGACATGTTTTATTCATGTTGGATCTTCCTACGGCATGCACTTTTATAGCATTCACTATTAAGGTCAACATCATTTATAAAATTTCTTGTTTACAAATAACTTTATATGTGGAACAGAACTTGACCGTTCCTAGTGTAGTTGAAAACCCAAGGCCATTCGATTATATCAAATATTAAAGGACCTTTGTACATATAAACTTTCTTTAATAAAAACTTAATGGATATTTTAACCGATCTCCGTTGCTTAGATTGTCCATCTAAAGCTCATATTTGGAAATCTAGACTACTGATGAGTCAATCAAATTTACTTAGTTATCCAATTTTTAAAGAAGACACTACAAGAAAAAAGGTAATAAAAATTAGGAGAGTTTCACTAACATAAAAACTTCTCCTTTAAACACTAGATAATTTTAAATACATTCCTTTACTAGTACTTATTTCATAAGGACTTAACTCCAATAGTCTAATTATTTCAATCATTCAATGAAACTAATTGTAGAGTATGACGAGATGTTCATCGTCTAGTGTCTATCAATAGAAGATCATTCAAATAGATAACGAAGAATATTCTATGTTAACAATTAGATACTGCTATGCCATTATAACGCTGTAGAAAAATGGAACATACTTGCACTTTCCAAGACGTCTTGTCGATTACCCTTCCTCGAGCCTTGGAATGAAATTTTATGTTTGTGTCTTATAGAATGGAGTTTCGTTCCTTGTTCGACTAACTTTTATTCATTTTTCCTGATTGAGCCCAATAAGCCCGAGTGTTTGCAACATGTGCTCTGATACCATATGTGACATCCCCGCAATAACAGTTAGTATTTTGGTGAATTCTAAAAAAAATTCATAATGTGAATCCTAGCTAATTCACATTTAGACTGTCTACCAAACTTAATTCTCATATATTATTCATCATCCTTAACATGGGCATAATATAAGAAAAAACATTAACTAACATATTTGTATTACACACTACATAACTTTACCTTGAACATAACCATGACTTTCTTATCCATTAATGATAAGCATAACTATGCCTAAAACACTAAATATGTCTATAGGTATGTTACATGATCAACCACTAATTCCCAAAACTTACACTTGTACATTGGCATAAACAATCATACTTTATAATTATCGAGAAGAATTAAGGCACATAAGAAGCATATACGAAACACATAAGAAAATAGGCAGATATACATGGTTCACCTAAATCTTTGGGCTACGTCCACCAAGAATGTCATCTTATTATTCATCAACCTCTAAGTGGTTCACCTAAATCTCTGGGCTACATCCACCAAGAATGTCATCTTATTATTCATCAACCTCTAGGGTTCACATCATACAAAAGTGGTTTTAATCTCCACTTTCTCGTTGCTTATCTCCTAGAGAGTATATTTTCCAAAAAATTTTGATACTAACATCAATCAAACTTACCGAGAATCTAGTCTCTGTATTATTACTTATATTAATAGATTTGGTTCTACATAACCTGTTGCCATCTCCACGTTGGTATCGGATACCAAGATAGAATTAGGTCAATGTAAACACCTATATCCTATCACCAGGGGGCAGCACTGGTTTCCCTGCAGCATAAACAAATCTTCGCATGGATCATGCAATACATATGAAAAAAAACTAAATCGTTGCAGCTTGTAGAGGTTTGTTTTTCATAACCCTAGATGATTATATACATGTAGTTGATTCAAACCCAGGGAGCTTTGCTCCTGTACATTTACCATTCGATACAAAAATCCATGCACAAACAGAAATACAATCACGGTTTTAATCCCACAATATCGATCATCAAGAAAACCAAAGATCCAAGCCTTATTCAACATACAAAACTCTGAACTGTGATTTCCTTAAACATATAGAATCAATTTAGCTTTTATCCATGCGCAGCCAGCAATGTGATTTCATTTTCAAACTACAATCGACATCCTGAGAGACCTGCTATATTGGGATACATAAGTATTTCATTTAGCATATTAAATAAATTGTAAACCACGCTTTCAAACGACACTCTAGATCCTGAGAGATCTGCTATATTAGCATACATAAGTGTTTCATTCAACATATTAAATAAAATGTAATCCACGCTTTCTAACGACAAACCAGATCTTGAGAGATCTGTTATATTAGCATACATAAGTGTTTCAATCATCATATTAAAAGAATGTAATCCACGCTTTCAAACGACAATACAGATCCTCAGAGATCCACTATATTAGCATACATAAGTATTTCATTTAGCATATTAAATAAAATGTACTCCACGCTTTCCAACGCCAATCCAGATCCTGAGAGATCTGCTATATTAGCATACAGGAGTATTTCATTCAGCATATTAAAAGAATGTAATCCAAGCTTCCAAACGACAACAAAGATCTTAAGAGATCTGCTATAATGTAAACAAATGGAGAGGCACCTTCGTCAGAGGCTAAATTCATGATTTCTAGGTAAGGACAACACACAACCACTGAAGGGCTGAGATCCCTTCAAGAATTCATGCATTCCTTACATCATAAGCATACTATCGAGAAGTACCTCAAGTGTACCCGAACACGATTCTTTATAGACAAAAACATGCAGACACTAAGGGACTGATATTCATTCCAGATTCACGCTTTTCCTAGACAGAGTATGCATTATAAGAAAATACAGCCCTCATAAAATTTAATCCTGGAACTAGCATATCGCTATCCTTCCCAACGTTTTCTCAAGACGGAGCATGCATTATATGACATAGAATCCACATAAAATTAAATCTTGAAAACTATAAGATCGCTATCTTCCCAACATTTTCTCAAGGAGGAGCATGCAATTACATTACAAGCAATCCACATAAATTAAATCCTTAAAACCATTCATTGTAGAAGGAAAACTAATCTGATCAATTCAGAAAAACGCAACATACCAAATTCACGCTCTTCCTATCTCAAGTAGCATATAATTAAATGTGACAATTTAAACCATAAGGATCTATCCTCTCGGCTATCCCTCACGCATCCATCAGCATAAATCCAAGCAGCAAGAATTAGACTCCAAAAAGAAAAGAACATCAAAGCCAAGCACTCTCCCTCCCCGTTCTTCCCCAATCTAAATATATGTTGAGATTTGATCTCATTTGAATGCGTTGAGACTTGCTCGCATATCCTATGGTGAATACGTGTTAAGGTGTGAATGTAAATCCTGTATTTTATGCGTGTCGAGATCCGATCTCATTTATGTATGGCATGCGTGTCGAGATCTGATCTCATTTATGTATGGCATGCATGTTGAGATTTGATCTCATTTCTGTTTTGAATGCGTTGAGACTTGATCTCCATTCCTTTGGTAAATGTGTGTAGGGTCTGATCTAAATCCCCTTGGTGGTGGCAAAGAGTTCCAGCTTCCCCAAAATGGAGACAAATTGTGCTTGTGAGGATCGTGAGGAGTTGGTAGAGGACAGTTGGTCTTGTATGATCTAATTACACATATTTACTATATCTATGTAAGATGGGTCCAACATAATTATCACTCATTTGTGTAACAAATCTAACAATATAATTGTTAGTGATTTATGCTATAATACATACATACTCTCTATCGTATCACTTAACCAATAAGTGTATTCATTTCATACGCATATATATATGCATTACTTTCATGTTGTTTGGTAAAGCAACCATTTAGTTATTAACACATGTATATATATATATATAAGCACCCATCTTAAAGTTATCGCAACTATATAGTAATTCTTTCATATATAACATATCTATCTATATACATATAGTTCATATGTTTGCTTTAATTTCTTGTCATCTATATATATATATATTACATTATTCTCTTAACTATTAGTATACCCCTCGATAAAAATTAAATAATGTGACGTTTACCAAATATATCAATAAATAATTAAGCTTATCAAATAACTTACTAAGTCAAGCTCCTTTCATCCTATTCTTATGTTCTTAGTACTCTCTAGTAGGAGTAAAATGTATAGAGTACTTTAGATAATTATTGAAAATCATCCAAAGTGCTAATGTGTAAATGCAACCTATTCGATTTTTTATCGAAATCTATTATTCTCAGCTCAAGATGTCCTATAAAATCCTTAGGGTAATAAGTGATATTTATACTCTTTAACCCTCAGCAAAATGATTAGGTTTCCTAGAAGCATCGTAACAAAATCTAGATGACTTCCTTACCTCCCTCCGAGTGGATCACGTTGTCATCAGTTAAATGCATCACTACCCCAACCATATAAGTTTTCAAGGTTCAAATTGTGGGGCCTTGTCCTTCAACTCCTCACCAGAAGACCATTACAATATTCATATTTACAAATTAATAGGGGTACAAAAGAGGATATTACATATACGTTGGTTTTAAATGTCGATCCCTTGTAAGCTATTGAAAGGTATCATAATGATTTCAATGTGCATTTTTAGGATTTGTTGATAAAATGTTATCTCGCTTAATGGATGCGTGTTCATGATTATTTGGAATTGTTCTCATTGTAATATTATAATACTGTATATTATGCTTTGTTTATGGAGTTCGATACTTACAGTATTTTTAGCTAGGGTATCAATGTTAACAGTTTATAAATGATCAGCAATATATGATAAAATATTAATGAAAGCAACATTCCTTTTTACGATAAATCACTACCATTCTATGTTGCTAGGTTTATTACTAATATTGTTAAGTGAAGAACAAAGATAGTCTCTGGAATCACTAAGTATTGAATTATTACTACAATATGTATTTATGCAGATATCTATACTTGGTATAAAAATAGGAGATCATTATTCAATTCATAGTATGGAAATCCTTTCTATCTATTACGTAAACAAAACTTCTCTGTACTAGAGTACATCACGTAACTGAAAGGAAAAATACAGAGAAGTTTTTCTTTCATGATTCTATAATTTTCAATCTTATTCATTCAATCATTGATACAGATAATAAATGTTTAATTCAGAAATCTATCATTCCTAATGACTAAAAATTCATATAGAGGAGAACTAAATAACTTGCAGATAGGATTATTAAAAATATACAGAAATGAATTATCAGTTTAGTATTTCTAAATCTATCTTTTAAGTAAAATACAACTTTCAGAAATGGATTAACAGTTCAGAAGTAAATAACTGAAACAAGGTAGAACTTGCTAACTGTAGAGGTGGAAAAACATTGAAAGAAGACCGTTCCTCCCAACCGTCTGATGAAAGAAGCCAAGTCTTACTTTCTTTAGGAACCCCAATCCTATTCACTGAACCACCAGGATGAAGACACTGTGTAGAAGCTTATGACAATCTCTTGTACTTCAACAATTATGAAGAATTGCATACAAATCACTCTCTGCAAACTCAACAGATTAACTTGATAGTCTCACTCTGCAACTCATTCTAGCATCCCCTAATCAAATTCCTCTTGTGTGATCAACATGACAGTTTCCAGCAATCACAAGGCAAAGTATGTGTGGACTGCTTGCCCCATTCGATGGTTATATGTCTTCCTAGGTCTTTGGGTCAGTTGAAATATCATTTAATGAGCCACCTGCTCATTTCCACCTTCATTGGGGAACATGACCACATTTTTAGGGAGCTTGCCTCCTGCAAAAACTAGTAAGTGAGGGAAGATGCATCCACTTGTCATTTTCCTTCTACAACAGTTTCATTCCCCCTAGTGGGTCAGTGAACACTCTTCAACAGTCCTCTTTGGATGAGTGTCTCTTATGTTCATTTATTAAATAATAATAATATTCAATTACAGTCATCCTTGACCACTGTAACATCCCCTCCCGTCATTCCAAACCACAAAGGGAACATGACTGTAACATGGGCATGTCTGATTCTTCCCCAAATCCATATGACTGAATTTTACCATTTAAATAAAATGCATACTGAAATTGCACAACGGAATTAAAACATATTTGCACACACAAACAGTAATGCATCAACATATCTATCACAGGAATAGGATGATTCAACATATAGGGAATCCATCCAATTCCAATGCTATGCACAGATCTCCTAACACCCATATTAAGATGATCATTTCGATCCATTAACATGAATAAATATCATTCATAATTAACACATTGCAGAACACATAATCCATATAATTTAAACCACAGAGAACACTTATCTTTGAGATGAAGTTGTCCAAACAACTGGCTATGTGAGAGCAACGTTCCACCCAACCATAGATATCTGTCCATCCTATATTCTTTCGGCTGAGATATCACCCCTGAGTTGGGTTGTGTATCCATTAAGGGGGAACTAAATAAGCTCACTCACAACCATAGTTTCACTCAAACAGTCATGCTAAGCGAACACATAGTTGGGTTTATCAAGCATGCAATAAGAAAAGAAGAAGGATGCTAAGCCAGTGAGCTCAACCATAGAGCTACAGGCATATCAAATGAACTCAACAATCATGGCACCCACAATAGCTACCTCACCCAACATAAGGAAGGTCCCCTTCTCTGCTGCACAGTCCCTCAGGCGCCCCTTCCCTCCAGTGCTATTCAAGGTGGGAGTAGAAAGGTCCAACTGCTAATTCCTTGAGATTCCGTCATTCACTTGGTTTGTCAAGCAAACCCAACCTCTGTTCAATCATTCACCACATGGATTTCTCACAATTCTGTCATCAAATAACTCAATCCCATCACTGGATTTCTGGGCTATAAAAACTGGGTTTTCCAATGGATTTAGGGCTATCTAATACTCTCAATTTCTCCCTAAGGTTCATATCTATGGATCCCCCATTCGATTTCACTATCAATACCAAATTCCAAGCATTTATGGCACTTCAAAACGTGGGTTCTTGGAATGTTTCGATTTCTGGTTTTTCTCACTGCTGGCTATTCGTAATGGATGAAAACTAACGTTGGACTGTTCAACAATGGAATGGGAACGAGGAAGAACACATTCCCATGAGATAGGGTGACTTGTGGTACAAAAAAAATAGAACCCATACCTACCATACAAATTTATGGGCTGCCAATTGTAACATCCCGAAAATCCACTAAAAATTTAAAATTTTTAAGGTAGCATTAATTACTAAAAATACTGACTGCGGAAATAGAATGTTTGTTAACAATTTAACTAATAGCAGTTTAACAAAGTGACACTTCGTAATTCTTAAACATAATAAATCAATAGTTCATTTGTTATAAAATATAATTCTACAAATAGTATCTAAGTTCTCATGTGATACAGTTTTTGCGATAAATACTGGCTATTATGTTTGAATGTTGATGAAGGGGTTCCTATGGGGTGCCCTAAGGTTTACTTAGCTTTGATAGCTAAAGCATTGAACCTGTTCCTTTTCGCAGAATTACAGGTATGGTATTAAGACAATTTCAATTACTTCAAGCAATTTGAATTATGTTTCAGCTATCCGTCAATGCATTAAGATAGTTATGAGTACTTCTGTGCATGAAAGTTATTGATGGTATGGATCTTCAGTTTTTTTTTAGTTTAACAAGTGCTAGCCTAGTTATTCATACCATACACGAAAATAACTGTTATTATTATCTACACTAGACTGTTAATGAATGTATTGAAAAGAAAGTACATACTCTGCAGGCTCTTCACTTCGTGCTAGATTACAAATGTATAAACGTTATGTGGATCCTATTATTATGTTCGAATGCAATAATAACATATCGAGGGTACTTAACATTGCGGGTGCTCCAATTTTTATGTTGATTCATGTTATGGGAACATGATTTACATTCTAATTCTAATACCTCCAAGGGTTAGATAACTTTTATATTCCAAGTGTCAATATATAGTGATTTTCTTACTATCACAACAGAGTTTGTCATATTGCATCCATTATAGAAATGAGGTTATTGATACATAAAAGTGAAATCATAGAAACCAGAATGATCCTTTGATTTACATTCTTACTACTTAAGATTTTATTGTAATAATGTAATCCTATAACATTACTATGTGCAACATAATAGTATATTGATATAGTTAAGGTTAGAAATATCAAATGATGCGACACTCATACATTGAGTTCTATTTCTAATGCCAATACCATATGTTACCTATAGTGCAACTACCCTATATTACATAAAATGTAAATACCATATATTACACATGAAATTGCGACCTATGCATCGATATGATTGTGAACTATACATTGGGGACATTATGAAATAATGTAATGCAACCCTAGATGCATTTCTATGCAATAGCTGTGATAACTTTGAAAACACGAATTATTAATGTTATGTAATTCGCACCAACCCTTTATTGCTCTACAGTGCTTCGAGGGTTGTTGTTAACGTGTCTGGTTTGAACTTTAATGCTCTCATCTACTCCATCAGTGGAATGTCTCATTGGGCTGTCCATGTGGTGGATTCCACGTGAAGTCTTGTGCGAAACATTGATGTTCGTTTGAGCTGTGAGATAGTAATTTGATGAATTTCCTCCGAGCTGGATTCTATGTTGGTTGAGTTATTAATGAAACATTGAATGTCCCAATGTTTTGAACTCTGTGATGTCCAATTGGATCAAGCACCTTCATTGATCTGGATTGTCCTCAGGTTTGGGTCTTGACCTAGCTACTCATACTACATCTTCACTTGTAATTAATCCCTTGCATTCATTTGGAGAAACTAGGCTTGGAGACAGGTCGACAGGCCGCGTAGTTGTAGGTTTTGAAGGCCGAACACCTCAGGACTCCTTCCTTGGTTTCAATGGTGATACCTTTAGTTAACATGGTGATAGTTTAAGGTTGTTAATGGATCTTTGAGTGTCGATTTCCCTATCTCTTTCGTCGTGTACTTTGATAGAGGATTCCCAGGGTTTAGTTTTGGAACCAGTGATATTGACTGAGAGTGAAAGGTGAAGTCGTGGCGTCTGAAACCTTCTCTATTATGGCTGTTAGATGAATTCTGATCTCTTTGCTATCGACATTCCAGCTTCGTTCTCCTACAACAGAGGTAATGTTTTCGACTCTTTGAGCATTGTTTGCAATGTATAAAGTTTGAACTTCGTGCATCTTCTTGGTTTTAAAAATGGATTTTAACCTCGTGATGGTTTCTATGACAGGTATTAACATCGTCTTGGAGGATTTCAATGATAAAATCTCTGTGGAAGGGTCCAAGCTCGCTCCACCTGGTAAGCCTCGCTAGTATAACTCCTCGTAGGTTCTCTTGGCGTAGCTTGTTGATGACACTGCTCATTCAAAACTTGTTGTTGGATCCTGGCATCGTTTTAGCCATAAACGTAATAATTATAATGTAATGTTTTAATGGATAGAGGGTCAATCCTCATCATTTTTTGATAACCGGCCCAACCATGCGTTGTTTTGATATTTGCCTAAATGTATTGAACTTAAAAGGGATGAACCCTCAGATGTGATAATGAAATACAGGTTTACGTTTTATGGAAAATAATGATGCATTCTTTTGTTAAAAGATATTTACAGTTTAACATTTTCAAAATATAATTAAAAGGATTAACTAAGTGGCTTGACCACTCATTAGGGTTTCGGTTCAGACTTGTTAGTTGTTATGAATGTTTGTGATGGTTGTTTTATGGTTCTTCAGTTGTCTATAAAAATTATTTGTTCTTTCAAAATGATGGCTCCACCCTAATGGAGGGATTTAGCTTTTACATCGAATTTAATGTGAATAAGTGCAAAGGTTTCACCGATAGGGTATTAACCCTTTGTCGATTGACCAAAATAAACACAAGAATTTCACAACTTGAATACTATTGTATAAAAGTCTTTAACAGCTTCGTCGTATGACGAGATGATAGTGATAAGGATGTTCAAAGAAATTAGGTTTTCCGTTCAAGTGTTTGGAATGTCAGATGAAACTCATATATTTTATGTTTATGGAAGACTTAAGATATCTTAAGAGTTTGACCGACTCTTGTTTTCCTAAACTACAAACGCTAAATACTATTGATATTTCGCATACAATATTAAAGAAGAAACGAAAAATAGAACTACTAGAACATTTAGAAAAATGATATGAAAATAGCATAAACCCTAGACTAATCGATTACTATTGAAAATAAAAGAGATAAACTGTTTGATTATGTTATATGATTACAGCTGTTATAATTTCTTAGATACTGTGTAGAAGAAAGAAAATTTCTAATACTTAGATATGATAAACTGTTTGGTCTTATGATAAATATACTTTTTAACAATGATGGATAACAGTACTATGTACTTAGGAAATAAATGTTATTGCAGCTATTAAATTCAATACATTCTGATGAAAGAAATACAGTGAACCTAAAACATTTAACTAATAAAAATAATGATAAGAGAAAGACATAGAATTGTGTTATTTGATAGAGAATATTAATGGTACGAATAACTAACGAAATATAACAGGGTTTATCTTCTCATTCACCTCGCAATCTGCCTATCAATTTATCTACCTTAATTTCTTCTCTGTACTAGAGTACGATGCACATCCATTAGCATGGGAAAAATGCAAAGAATATTTTCTTCAATTCATCATTCATAATCAATACTATACAAAATCCTAATTGACTCAAAAACTAAAATAAATGCATTTGTTCAATAATGTCTTTGAAAATAGTAAATCAATAATTGCAGATAGAATTTTAACTACTTAAAATTAGAAAAAGACAATAGAACCTGTAAATGAAGATAGGGTCGACAAACACCCAAGGAGGCCTGTTCCTCCCAACCTTCTCTAGAAGAAGCAGCCAATCTACTTGCTTCCTTTGGATCCCTGAGCCTATTCACTGAACCACTAGGTAGAAGATGCTAGGTAGAAGCAAGGCATTCAACTTCAGCACTTGGTAGAATATCTTTAGCCTCAATACTATAGCTTCAACACTCAATTAGTATAACTCTACACTTAGAAGTATCAGAGGCAAACTTACTCCATGATAAAAAAACTCAGCATATCCACTCATTTAATCTCTTGGGTCCAGGCACAACAAAACCCCAAGGTAGGTTTCCTCGTTAGGAAAAGTGATGAACCTCAGTTCATAATTCAATGGCTCTTTTATAAATTGGCTAGGTCTTGAGTGGTCAGTTTCAGAATAAATGAGCCTCAAGCTCCAGTCCCACCTTCCAGGGCACTATGACCACATTTCAAGGGAGTTGTCCCATACCAACAACTAGTTAGTTGAATCATGATGCTACCATTTGTCCATTTCCTTCTACCCCGGATTCCATTCCACCTAGTGGGTCAGTAAACACTCTTTCAATAGTCTCCTTAGGTGTTTGTCTCATATTTAATTTATGAAATAATAAAATATTGTGCAAATTACAGTCATCCTTGGACACTTGTCCAACATAAAAACTTTACAATAGAAGTTAACATAATGTTTCCAACATAAAATGTCTTTCAGCAAAAAGGGTATGTTACAAACACCCCCACATAAGCTCAACATCATCCTCAATGTTGCTTATTCTTCGTTAAATTCGTCATGGAACAGAACTGGATATGCTGCCTGCATATTACTTTCCAGTTCCCAAGTAGCTTCATCCGGGTTAAGGTGCTTCCATTGCACCTTTACCTGCCCTATGGTGCAATTCTGAAGCATAATTTCCCTCCGGTCGAGAATACAATCCGGTTCCACCTGAAAATCTCCTTTAGGTTCCACCTGTATGTCATTCCATTTCAGCAGATGAGTAGCATCGTGCACATACTTCCTTAAAACAAAAATGTGAAAAACCTTGTGGATTTTTAAATTATATGGCAATGCCAATTGATATGCAACAGCTCCAATCCTTGATAGGATTTCGAATGATCCACAATACCTTGGTTCTAGTTTAGCACAACTCCCAAGCTTCAAAGAACTTTTCTTGGGTTTTACCTTTATAAAAACATGGTCTCCCACTTGAAATTCTCTTTCAGTGCGTTTCAAATTTGCATAACTTTTCTACCAATCTTAGGCAACTTTTAAGTTACCTTGAACCTGTTTCACAGTTAGCTCCATTTCTTTCAATAAATATGGTCCTAGCATTAATCTGTCTACAGTGTTATCCCAAGAAATATGAGTACAACATTTTCTTCCATACAAAATATGAAATGGAATTAACCTAACAGATGCTTGATAATGATTATTGTATGCAAATTCTGCTAAACGTAGATAATCTTCTCACTTAGATGGCTAATCTTTGACATACATTCTTAGCATGTTTTCTAAAATCTGGTTTACCCTTTCTGTTTGACCATCAGTTTGTGGGTGGAAAGAAGTGTGAAATTTAGTTTAGTATTTAAACCTTTAAACAGTGCTGTCCAAAAATTTCTAGTGAACTTAGAGTCTCGGTCAGAAATAATTACCTTTGAAATTCCGTGCAAGCGAAAGATTTGCTTCATGAATACATCTGCAATGTTAGAAGCTTTAAAAGTGGTTTTAACAGGAATAAAATGAGCATCCTTACTTAACTTGTCCACAACCACCATTATGGTGTCATTATGTTTCTGGTTTTTAGGCAAACCTGTAATAAAATCAATACTTATAATCTCCCATTTCCATTCTGGAATTGGCAAGGGCTACAATAGTCCAGTTGGATGTTGATGTTCAGCCTTAATGGTCTGACATTCAAAACATCTAGCTATGTATTCAGCCACTTCATTCTTCATGTTGGGCCAAAAATAATCCTTCCTTAACATAGTTATCATTTTCAGATAACCTGGATGTCCTAAATAAGGACTCTAATGAACTTCATCCAACATTAATAGCTTAACCTTTGACACATTTGGTACATAAATTCTGTTTTTATAAGCCATTAAGCCCTTTTTATCAATGCTAAAATCTGTTATTAAATTTTTAGATACGTTTTCAGCAACTTTACCAAGCAATTTTTGATAATTTTCATCTTGTTTAATTCCTTCTTCAATTTCATTTTCCAAATCTGTCTTAAACATGTTGATTGCTTCCATAAAGCTTAATCTAGGATTCCTACTTAATGCATCAACAACTTTGTTTCCTTTTCCCTTAATGTGTTGAATCTTGAAATCATATTCGTTAAGGAAAGCTAGACATCTAGCTTGCCTTGCATTAAGATTTGTTTGATCCAACAAATACTTTAAACCCTTATTATCTGTCATTAGTATAAAGTTTCTTCCAATTAAGTGATGGCACCACATTTTGTAATATCCCTCCTTTATGCCCTCATTTTGTAAATGTTGGTTTCTCATGAGGAGCTCAAGGCCAAGGCCCTGTGAGAAAAACCGGACAAACTTTTTATTTATTTGTTTAATTATGTTCATAGACGAAGAAACCAAACGTTGGATGCAACTTAACGACGGAGCATGAATCCCCTAGAAGGGAGAGAGACCATTTGTCACCTTGAGCCCATAGGATTTTGAAGTCAAGAGAATGGACGATAAAACTAAAAACACCAAAAATGTCCACCAAAGTAGACCTACCATAAACTAGTGACATGAGGATATCTTCTACTAGAGAATATTGAGTTACCTTATGGAATTATACTACTTAAATCCCAACCAAGGGAAAATCATGTCTCGCACTTTTGTATCTTAACCAACAATTACCGTCATGTGAGAGAGACATGTCTTATATTTAAGGACGAGCCTAAAATCCTAGAAAAGGAATCTGGTATATACATAGAGATATATAGTGCAAATTGTAATAAACCCTAGAGATAATCGTATTTTAAATAAACGAACAATTATTTCCTAGAGACAATCCCTAAGATTTATGATACCCTTATTAATTTTGGAGAAGTAAAGTTTCATTTAGGATATGGGATTATAACCTTTATTTGGGAACAAAGGGAGGATACATTTATATAATATAATACTCAGATATATATATATTTATGTTAAGGCTTGTTAAGCGTAAAACCCCTTCTCATGTAGAAGCGCGCCAAGAACAGGAGGACAACCTCACATAATTCTCGGTGATATGCGGTTGCCACAACAACTGTTTGATGAGTATTAATAACAATAGAGCTCCATGTCTAACGGCGGAAGTTTCCACACCTCCACAAAGGGAACATACTGTTCTTGTAATTACTATCAGCGGCCTCTAAGGGAAAACTACCGCTCCTGGGCGGACTCTCCAAGGAGCATGCGGGATTTTAAATGAGTGGTAGGAATGCGAACAGGGGGAAGAAAGGGAGATCCCTGCGTTGAGGAGGGAGAAGTCCCTGCGATGGGAATTCAAGATGGGAATTCAATAAACAACCACGGTATCTTCTAACCGCTTGCTAGCGATCTCAGGTATTTTGCTGTTTTCCTCTCACACTTTGTGTTGTTGCCGATTGGACCCTCGCTAAAATTTGCAGAGCTTTACCAAGATCGATCCATGCAAATCACTAATCTTTTCTCATAGAGACTAAGTTCAAGACAATAATTCTAACAACAAAAGTTTACAAAGGCCTATCCCAGGCATATATTAACCAGTAAAGCCCTTCTCAGGCGTTCAAATGCTAAAATATGAAATAAATTACAGAGGTTCCAAACAATTTACCTATTAATCATTTTATCTTTACTGGACTATTTTGCGCTGCCAACTTAGATACAGGAAGAATCCTAAGATTCAAAATAAAGGGATCCCACTCATGCCGAGCTGCTTATTCCTAGATATCTAGTCTCTGGGATCTATCCACCGAATTACATGCAATAAAATAATTAAATAAATAAAAAGGTACAACGAGAGATTCTGGCACCAGAATTTATCTTACCGAACTATCAATTCGTGTGCACTCAAAAGTCTGAGAAAAACTATTACTGAAATAGGCTATATGACCAATTAATAGGTACTGACAGCATTAACCCTCCCGCGACAGTAATGTTCATAACGTATAAAGAATCCAGAAATCCTCCCTTGGAATCTATGGTAGTGGCTCCATCGTAAGTCAGAACGATTGGTCAGCATAACAGATGCCTAGATAATAAAAGGCTTTAACGCTATTTCACAATAAGACTCAGGAAATATTAAGCAGAGGATTTTTCTAATCATTCGCGCTATCATCGGGATCTCCAGCAACATCATACAGGCTGTAACTAAAAATTCATGCTTACATCGGTTTAGCGGCTCAATCGTAAGTCAGAACGATTTGTCAGCCTAATTCCATCACCCATCCGGGATTAGAAATGCATAACTATTTTCCATAAGCTCATAGACGCATACTCAATCTCCAGATCATTTATCAAGCCAACACGACGAATAGAGCAATACAGAGCATTCGAAATGCAGTAAAAATATTAAGAAACATCAACAGGGTTTCTATCCATTCCAAGGAGGACGCAGAGCATGCAAACGCAGTAAATTCATCCAGCGATACATCAACAGTCATGAGCTATAAATATGAAAACAAACGAACCTCAGGGCTACGCCTCTTTTAATTGGTTTGGGCAAGCAATGTAAAAATATTTTAGGTGATACCATATGGATCCCAAACGTAGGCAGCTCAACGCATGCGTAGGCATTTAATGGAGTTTCGTCCATTCTACTAAAAGCATACAGAAAGAAAAATTCAAAGCATTCCAACCAAAACAATATTTTATGCAGGAACGTGATCTTACAAACCTTGGTAATATTAATACCCTAAAATTCTATACGTTGGCAAAGTTCATGCAATAATAGTAACCGCCAGGAATGCACACCGATTCTCATCGATCTGGGAACAATGCGGTGGAATACCGGGTAGGAAATTAAATCGACATACGTACAACATAAAAACCCAAGGATATTTCCATTTATCTGGTATGAGGATATTTCCATTTATCGAAAAAATCGAGCCAAAACTTCTCGAGGTTACCTAGGACGTGTAAGGCAGAGATTTTCATATTCAACGATATTGCATTCAAGTTTCAAACTTCCTAACAACAAAATACTGCCCATCGAATGAAAATGAGAAAAGATTAGTGATTTGCATGGATCGATCTTGGTAAAGCTCTGCAAATTTTAGTGAGGGTCCAATCGGCAACAACACAAAGTGTGAGAGGAAAACAGCGAAATACCTAAGATCGCTAGCAAGCGGTTAGAAGATACCGTGGTTGTTTATTGAATTCCCATCTTGAATTCCCATCGCAGGGACTTCTCCCTCCTCAACGCAGGGATCTCCCTTTCTTCCCCCCGTTCGCATTCCTACCACTCATTTAAAATCCCGCATGCTCCTTGGAGAGTCCGCCCAGGAGCGGTAGTTTTCCCTTAGAGGCCGCTGATAGTAATTACAAGAACAGTATGTTCCCTTCGTGGAGGTGTGGAAACTTCCGCCGTTAGACATGGAGCTCTATTGTTATTAATACTCATCAAACAGTTGTTGTGGCAACCGCATATCACCGAGAATTATGTGAGGTTGTCCTCCTGTTCTTGGCGCGCTTCTACATGAGAAGGGATTTTACGCTTAACAAGCCTTAACATAAATATATATATATCTGAGTATTATATTATATAAATGTATCCTCCCTTTGTTCCCAAATAAAGGTTATAATCCCATATCCTAAATGAAACTTTACTTCTCCAAAATTAATAAGGGTATCATAAATCTTAGGGATTATCTCTAGGAAATAATTGTTCGTTTATTTAAAATACGATTATCTCTAGGGTTTATTACAATTTGCACTATATATCTCTATGTATATACCAGATTCCTTTTCTAGGATTTTAGGCTCGTCCTTAAATATAAGACATGTCTCTCTCACATGACGGTAATTGTTGGTTAAGATACAAAAGTGCGAGACATGATTTTCCCTTGGTTGGGATTTAAGTAGTATAATTCCATAAGGTAACTCAATATTCTCTAGTAGAAGATATCCTCATGTCACTAGTTTACGGTAGGTCTACTTAGGTGTACATTTTTGGTGTTTTTAGTTTTATCGTCCATTCTCTTGACTTCAAAATCCTATGGGCTCAAGGTGACAAATGGTCTCTCTCCCTTCTAGGGGATTCATGCTCCGTCGTTAAGTTGCATCCAACGTTTGGTTTCTTCGTCTATGAACATAATTAAACAAATAAATAAAAAGTTTGTCCGGTTTTTCTCACGGGGCCTTGGCCTTGAGCTCCTCATGAGAAACCAACATTTACAAAATGAGGGCATAAAGGAGGGATATTACATCCTCCTCCCCTTAAAATTAACACCGTCCTCGGTGTTCATACTTTTCTGCAATTAGTCTTTTCTTCTAGAATCATCATTTTCTTGCTTCATCATTTTGTGTTGACTTTCTTTGAACTTTCATGATTTCTGCACGTTATTATTGCTCGTAACCTGCATTTTCAACTTCAAAACTAGAAAATATTGTTTAGTAAACACATCATTAATTCCATAATCAACTCTTAGAAGCATAAACAATGTGCCCCTTTTTATTACAACATATCATTTGTAATCCATGGAATGTCTTTAGTGTTGGTTTGCGCTTTTATCATCAGAAGCACACATAATTCCAGTGCTTCCAACAATGTAGATTGACAATTAATTAAAAACACATCATTCATTTGATCCAGGGAATTATTGCCTAGCACTCCAGTGCTCACCCAGCAATCCCTTCGGAAATTTCTCGCCTAACACCTCAGTGCTCACACAGCGATTCTTTCGGAGACTCTTTCCTAACACCATAGTGCTCACATAGCAATACTATCTCTCATGCATACTAAGCAGCGTCTTGCCTCCCGCATATGCATTCTCTTATAGTTTTCCTAGGTCTTTACCGCTTGTTGATTCCTTCAAGAATCCTAGCGGCTGTCAACTCCCTGATTTCTCGGAAGTGTGTCAGTGCCCTTAACGCACTCTCGCATAATTCCCCTCAAGCCTTCTTGCTTGAGTCCAGGAATCTATTCCCCTCAAGCCTCCTCACTTGAGTCTAGGAAAATCTCATTTAAATTCATCAATCATTTCGTCATATTACATTTTATAACCATACAATTTCTCTGACCAATTTGGTCTAGTTCTTTATTCAACAATAATTAACAATAATAAAAGCTGCAATGTGGATCTTTCATCCTCACCCCTTTATTGTACCATGCATAATATATTAAGCTTTTGTCTTTCAACAAGTTCCACCGAGTTTTGGCCATCTGCCAAATTCAATTGTTAGTAACACTTTATATCAAAAAATCAAATATTTGTAAATAAGAAGATCATTCATTCTTCATACTACAATATCCATACTTGATCATCTGAAATAAACGTTTTTCTCCTTCCAAGCATATCTAACTTACTTAATAGGATTACATAATTCCTTGAACACGAAATAATATTCTTCCTATGATGACCCGTCGACATGATGATTTCTTAACCTCAAATGTTATCCTTCACCATTTCAAACACACTTCCTATTTTAGTTATACAACTTCTTTTGTATATACCAACATCACATAGAAATCACCAATTTTCTAAAACATACTTGCATACCTTATAATGATAACCATATACCTTTGTAAGGGTGGCCTCATATCTTCTTATTATAAGATCCTCATATGTCGAGGTACCAGTTTACCTGTATCATCACATATTAGTATTACACTAAATATCACATGAATCTATATATCCCATTTTTACCTCTTGACCGTTGTAGTGATGTGTGGGAATATACCATTCTGCTCGACCACAACATTAAATGTGTTAGTCGTAAAAAAAAAGAAAAAATGTAATTAAATCATAAGAGCAATCATGCATAAAACATATGTCAATCATCACCTTGACTTGCTTCATAAAATCTTATACATCAATTACTGTTAAATATTACTTCTGATCTATCATGGAACTTCCATGATATTAAAGGTTTTCCTTAACTCCTAATGCGAATATAAAACAGTCATTATAAAGACATCAAAAAAATTAAAGTGTCATGTATTACCATTCCGTGGCGGTTCTAGTTTTCCAATACTTTTATTCATACAACAACACATACTCACCATTAATTACATCTATGCATTCATTATGTGAGCAACATGATTAACTATAGTTTTATCTCTTAACCAAAATAATCATTTTGACACCCCATATGATTGTATGTGACAACAAGTCATCATAAATCATGATCTCATAAAAGTATAGTTTTTTTTTTTTTTTTTTTATTACTACCACTCATAGTATCCTAACATCCATGAAGATGAGATCATGCATTTCCATCATATATTCTATTATTTATCCAACCTTTCCTCGCAGTCATAGGGAAAATTTTTCAAACTCTCTTAGTTTGCAGTTAACAGAATCTAGACTAGAAAGTCTACATTTCTTGTGGAAGGTTAGTTCGGCTGTATGTATGTTACCAGAATTTCCTAGTTATGTCAACATCATAAATTTATCATTCAAAGTGGCTTTATATATGAAAGGAACTTGACAGTTCCTAACATAATCAAAACATTAGACCATCTTCTTTAGTCAAATCTTAGCATATATAATTACTTTATAAACGACTTAACAGATATAAGTTGCTTATTTTATCTATCTGAATCTCTTATTCGGAAATCCTGATGAATGGATCAATAGAATTCGATTAGTCAGAAACAATTAACAAAATGTATCAACCCTATTCTCCCATATGACGCGTTTACTGAAACTGAAAGATATCCACTCCTAAGAATAACAATAAAGGTAGAGAAGGTAATAGGTATTTAAGATGAATTATCAAATCAACAGATTTAGGAGAGTTCCTCAGTTTAGCACATTCACAACTCGGATGACTTTCAATATATGAAGACTCATTCCACAAAACCATAACCGTTATCATTCTAAAGACTATTTTCTCATCGTCCAATGAATTCTAATTTGTAAAATATGAGCATATATTCATCAGCTAATATTTACCAATAACAGATTGTTCATCTCCATAATGAAACATATACTATCCTTACCTACAAACAATGTTGCGCCATTATAATGCTTTCACCAATGAAACATACTTACTTGTGATTCCAGACATCCTGTCGGTTACCTCTTGTCAAGTGTTGAACTAAGTCTGTCTCGTTACTTATTTCCAAGTGGAGTCCCTTTCCTGGTTCGTCCAATTTATTTCCTCATGCTGAGCCCACTATAGGACCTAGTGTAGCAACTTGTGCTCTGATACCATATGTAACACCCCCAATTGTGTGAGTTAGTAAAGCGGTGATTTTTAGAAAATTTGCATAACAATAATGACACTTCAAAAGTAATTCACTCCTGTAAGGACCAAGATTCTGAACACATTTCCATGATAATAATTGGAGATTAGTTAAATTGAATTATTCATCATGCACCATCTTTTAACTTGAAACCTACTCATGAAGTCCTTACTATAGAGTAGTAAACTTACTCTTAACTGAATCCGGAGTTATCCATAACTATGTGATCGTCACAACACACCATGATCAATATTAATTTATCTTTTAGCAATGAAACATTCTATATAATATGCATGTTCATAAGAAACAAATTCTAGTAACATACTAATATAACTAATATGAGGAGACCAGATATAATAACCAAGTCATCATGACTACTCAACGAAATAAAATGATAAAATAGTTGGCAGCGCAAAATAGTCCAGTAAAGATAAAATGATTAATAGGTAAATTGTTTGGAACCTCTGTAATTTATTTCATATTTTAGCATTTGAACGCCTGAGAAGGGATTTACTGGTTAATATATGCCTGGGATAGGCCTTTGTAAAATTTTGCTGTTAGAATTATTGTCTTGAACTTAGTCTCTATGAGAAAAGTTCTAAGAGAAGCTGTGAGGAAGTGGACAAGGGAATATTACAATGGTTGTGTTGTAATTCCCGATCTTCGATTAAATAATATATGATTCGACAGTTTTGTGGACGTAGCCCGTAGTTCGGGTGAACCACCTATATTCATCTCTCTCATGGTTGTGCTTGATGTATCTTGTTCTAATTTGATTTTGATGGATCTTGTCCTAAGTAAGGTTTTGAGTTAAACTTGCTAGAAAAACTATGAATGATGTCTATGGTTAAATTGGATGTTCAAAATAAGACCTAATGATATTCAATACAAGTTAGTCTGAATATGTTACATAAAAATTGGTTGGTATAGTTAAACTTTTGCTTGGATCAATTTACAATGGATGGATATGTTATACGAAGAAATGTTTATACTCATGTACAATTGTTCTAGGCATAATAGGAGAGGTTGTTAGATGATTCCTGGTAGGAAATGTTGGAATTATTGATTTAGAACTTTGATTGAACGAATAAGTTGTGAAAGTAAGGTTGGTAAGAATTATTTTAAATGAACGTTTTGCATCCTATATGTATAGGATTCTTGATTTAACTTATGAGTAAAGGTATGTAACTTTTTTCAAGAATCATCCTTATATATATATATAGGTGGAAGTGTAGTTATTTCTTATACATAAAGGATAAGTTGGGCGAACCATGTTCCCCTATGGATGGTCTCGTTGTGCATGATCCTGATGGTTTATTTCGTTGAGTAGTCATGATGACTTGGTTATTATATCTGGTCTCCTCATATTAGTTATATTAGTATGTTACTAGAATTTGTTTCTTATGAACATGCATATTATATAGAATGTTTCATTGCTAAAAGATAAATTAATATTGATCATGGTGTGTTGTGTCGATCACATAGTTATGGATAACTCCGGATTCAGTTAAGAGTAAGTTTACTACTCTATAGTAAGGAATTCATGAGTAGGTTTCAAGTTAAAAGATGGTGCATGATGAATAATTCAATTTAACTAATATCCAATTATTATCATGGAAATGTGTTCAGAATCTTGGTCCTTACAGGAGTGAATTACTTTTGAAGTGTCATTATTGTTATGCAAATTTTCTAAAAATCACCGCTTTACTAACTCGCACAATTGGGGGTGTTACACATTTTTAGTGCATGTATCATGGCTGCCAACTCAAGATCGTAAGTTGCATAATTCTTTTCATGGATTTTTAAATTTCTAGACTCAAAAGCAATAGCATGACCTTCTTGCCTTAAGACCCCACCAAGTCCATCGTTGTGCGCATCAGTGCATACAATGAAGTCTTTGTTAGGATAAACAATTTTTAAAATTGATGCAGTGGTTAATAATTATTTTGACTTATTAAAGCTTTCTTGACACTTTTGATCCCATACGAATTTCTTCCCTTTCTTCTGCAAAGAAGTAATGGGGTTCACAATTCTTGAAAACCCTTCAATAAACTTTCTGTAGTAACCTGTTATCCCCATAAATGACCAAACGTCAGTTACATCTTTAAGGACATGCCACTCGTTAATTGTTTTTATCTTATCAGGGTCGATAGAAATTCCATCTTTAGAAATTATGTCACCTAAGTACTGTATTTTATCTTTATAAAAATCACATTTACTTAATTTAGCGTAAAGTTGATGTTCTCTTAAAACTTGCAGAATTATTCTTAAATGTTCATGATGCTCTTCTTTAGTTTATGAGTAAATCAGAATAATATCAATGAACACAACTACAAACTTATCCAAATATTTAAGCAGAATGTTCTTCATCAAACACATGAACACTGCCGGTGCGTTGGTTAGCCCAAAAGGCATAACTACGAACTCGTAGAGTCCATATCACGTTTTGAATGCAGTTTTGAATATGTCTTCGCCTTTTATTCTAACCTGATGATACCCAGATCTTAAATCAATTTTAGTGAATATCTCTGCTCCACGTACTTGATCAAATTGATTATCTATGCGGGGTAAGGGATATTGGTTCTTAATTGTCATTTTATTAAGCTGACGGTAATCGATGCACAATCTCATGGTATCGTCCTTCTTTTTAATGAAAATTACTAGTGCTCCCCAAGGAGACACACTTGGACTTATGTAGTTTTTATCTATTAATTCTTTCAGCTGAGATTTTAACTCATTTAACTCCAAAATATTCATCCTGTAGGGAGCCTTTGAGTTTGGTACTGCACCTGGTACTAACTCAATGGTGAGATCAAGTTCTCTTTTCGGAGGTAATCCTGGAATTTCTTCCGGGAATACATCAGAAAAGTCCCTAAGGATGGGAATATCCTCTAGTTTTAACTTGTCTTCTTTAGATGAACACTTGTCATTAATAACATTAGCAGCAAACATTTTACAACCCTTTTTGGTAGCTCTCTTAACTTGTAATGCAAGAATTTGTCTTACTGAAATATTCCTATGAATTTATTTTACTGTTTCAGTTTTACCTTCATTATTCAGACAAGTAAATGATTTCTCATAACAATTAAGCACTACTCTATGTTGTTTAAGCCAATCCATGCCCATCAACAAGTCATATGACCCTAAGGGTAAAACATTCAGATTAACTTGGGTTTTCAGCTGATTCAAAAATACATCACAATTTTTAACAAAGTATGTAACCTTTCTTTTAGTGCCTATTGCTAGCTAAACTAAGCAAGAATTATCAAACTTTTCTATTCTTAACTTGCAATTTTTCACTAATTCAGGTGAAATGTAGCTCAAACTTGCACCCGAATCTATCAAAATAGAAATAGATCGGTTTTGTAGTATACCTTCAATTTCGACCATGGATGTTTGATGGGCTGCTTGCCGAATTTCTAGTGTTGCATTTATCCTTGGCATTTCTCTTTCCACATCACCCACTGTTGGTTCTGCTTGTATGCTATGAATGTTGTTGGCTGTCCTTTTGTTGCGTGGGCAATTTTCTCTCTTATGTGGTTCACCACAATCAAAACACTTCATAGGTCCTTTCTATTCAGCATACCTGGTGTTGTTATTGTTATTAGGTACATTTCTTGCAGCAGTAAAATTATGTGGTGCATTACTCGTGTAACTATTATTACTTGGAAAATTTATGTTATTAAAACTTATTTAAAACTTCCAGAATTTTGATTAAAACTCTTTTTTTTGTGATCAAAATGATTAGGCTTATTACTCTTCTAGCCAGTTGTTCCTTCTCTTTTTTTGTTTTGATCAAACCAGAAGTTAGCTTTCCTCATATCCTCTTCTAGAGTGGAAGGGTTATCATACTCGATCCTGTCTTTTGTGTTGTAAGGTAGACAACTTAGAAACCTTTGTACCTTAGGCTTCTCTTCGACCATGTAAGGTACATACCTTAGTAAACTGAGGAACTTGCTGCACAACTCCTTCATGTTCATAGTACCCAATTTTAAATCATAGAACTCTTTCGACTTATCTTCAAAGTACTGTTCTGACAAGAACATTTTCTTAAATAACTTTTTAAACATATTCTAGGTTACATCTTTTTCCTTTATGCTCTTTATCCTTTTAAGATCCTGCCACCAAATATCTGCCTTTCCGGTCAGATTATAAATAGCCATCTTGGCTTTTAACTGAGAAGAGTAGTCATAAATATTAAAATACTTCTTCATCCCAGATAGCCATGCTTCAGCTGTTTCACCCTTTTCACCTTCACCATTAAAAGATGGTGGCTTAATCTTTTTAAACTCCCCAGTAATCTGTTCGTGATGCTTATGTTTTCTCATTTTACAACAACAATCACTGTTATTGCTGTCATGATCATAATTACGATTACTTTGATCAGATTCTGATGATCAGTAACTATTACTTTTACCATCCCTTGCTTTCTTATGTTTATGTTTGTGGGACATTGTCACAGAATCAGAATTCACTTCTGATTTCCTGCCTCTTTCCTCTTTGTGATAATTCTCCATTAAAATATGATTTAACTCCTCTTGAGCCTTTAAAATTTGTTCATTCTCTTATTTGACCGTCTTTATTTCATATTTTAAATCCTTTACAGTACATAGCAGTGCATAAGATTGATTATTTAATTCGACATAGATTCCTTCATGATTATTATTATTATGCTCATTACGAGGAGATCTTTCCTCTGTTGATTCCTCCGGTATTTCTATACCTGCAAAATGTCAAACTGTTCTGTACAGAAACATAATTAAAATAAAAGTTAGTAACATAAACTTTCTGATTTTCATTTTATGTTTTGTGTACGTGAGCCTATTTAAGGCCTAGAGTTTGAAATCGCACTCTGATACCACATGTAACATCCCGAAAATCCACTAAAAATTTAAAATTTTTAACGTAGCATTAATTACTAAAAATACTGACCACGGAAATAGAATGTTTGTTAACCATTTACCTAATAGAAGTTTAACAAAGTGACACTTCGTAATTCTTAAACATAATAAATCAATAGTTCATTTGTTATAAAATATAATTCTACAAACAATATTTAACTTCTTATGCGATATAGATTTTGCGATAAATACTGACTATTATGTTTGAATGTTGATGAAGGGGTTCCTACGGGGTGCCCTAAGGTTTGCTTAGCTTTGATAGCTAAAGCATTGAACATGTTCCTTTTTGCAGAATTACAGGTATGGTATTACAACAATTTCAAGTACTTCAAGCAATTAGAATTATGTTTCAGCTATCCGTCAATGCATTAAGATAGTTATGAGTACTTCTGTGCATGAAAGTTATTGATGGTATGGATCTTCAGTTCTTTTTTAGTTTAACAAGTGCTAGCCTAGTTATTCATACCATTCACGGAAATAACTGTTATTATTATCTACACTAGACTGTTAATGAATGTATTGAAAAGAAAGTACATACTCTATAGGCTCTTAACTTCGTGCTAGATTACAAATGTATAAACGTTATGTGGATCCTATTATTATGTTCGAATGCAATAATAACATATCGAGGGTACTTAACATTGTGGGTGCTCTGATTATTATGTTGATTCATGTTATGGGAACATGAGTTACATTCTAATTCTAATACCTGCAAGGGTTAGATAACTTTTATATTCCAAGTGTCAATATATAGTGATTTTCTTACTATCACAACATAGTTTGTCATATTGCATCCATTATATAAATGAGGTTACTGATACATAAAAGTGAAATCATAGAAACCAGAATGATCCTTTGATTTACATTCTTACTACTTAAGATTTTATTGTAATAATGTAATCCTATAACATTACTATGTGCAATATAATAGTATATTGATATAGTTAAGGTTAGAAATATAAAATGATGTGATGCTCATACATTGAGTTCTATTTCTAATTCCAATACCATATGTTACCTATAGTGCAACTACCCTATATTACATCAAATGTAAATACCATATATTACACATGAAATTGCGACCTATGCATTGTATAAATTAACTATATGATTGTGAACTATACATTGGGGACGTTATAAAATAATGTAATGTAACCCTAGATGCATTTCTATGCAATAGCTACGATAACTTTGAAAACATGAATTATTAATGTTATGTAATTCACTCCAATGCAGTGTTAATGGGAATTGACAGGTCCTTTACTGCTCTGCAGTCCTTCGAGGGTTGTTGTTAACGTGTCTAATTTGACCTTTAATGCTCTCATCTACTCCATCAATGGAATGTCTTGTTGGGATGTCCATGTGGTGGATTCCACGTGAAGTCTTGTGCAAAACGTTGATGGCTGTTCGAGCTATGCGATAGTAATTTGATGAATTGCCTCTGAGCTGGATTCTGCATTCGCTGAGTTATTAATGAAACCTCGAATGTACGAATGTTTTGAACTCTATGATGTCCAACTGTCTCGATCACCTCCATTGATCTGGATTGTCCTCGAGTTTGGGTCTTGACCTAACTTGTCATACTACATCTTCGCTTGTAATTACTCCCTTGCATTCATTTGGAGAAACTAGGCTTGGAGCGTGTAGTTGTAGGGTTTGAAGGCTGAACGCCTGAGGACTCCTTCCTTAGTTTCGATGGTGAGACCTTTAGTTAAAATGGTGATAGTTTCAGGTTGCTAATGGAGCATTGAGTGTCAATTTCCCTATGGTTTTCGTCTTGTACTTTGATAGAGGATTCCCAAGGTTTAGTTTTGGAACCAGTGATATTGACTGAGAGTGAAAGGTGAAGTCGTGGCATCTGAAACCTTCTCTGTTATGGCTGTTAGATGGATTTTGATCTCTTTTCTATCGGCGTTCCAACTTCATTCTCCTACAACAGAGGTAATGTTTTTGACTCTATGAGCATTGTTTGCAATGTATAAAGTTTGAACTTCGTGCATCTTCTTGGTTTTAAAAATGGGTTTTAACCTCGTGATGGTTTATATGATAGGTATTAACATTGTCTTGGAGGATTGCAATGACAAAAGCTCTGTGGAAGGGTCCAAGCTCGCTCCACCCAGTAAGCCTCGGTGGTATAACTCCTCGTAGGTCTCCTGGAGTATCTTGTTGATGACATTGCTCATTCAAAACTTGTTGATGGATCCTAGCATCATTTTATCCATAAACATAATAATTATCATGTAATGCTTTAATGGACAGAGGGTGAATCCTCGTCATGTTTTGATAACCAGCCCATTCGTGTGTTGTTTTGATATTTTCCTAAATGTATTGAACTTAAAAGGGATGAACCCTTGGATGTGATAATGAAATACAGGGTTACGTTTTGTGGAAAATAATGATGCAGTCTTGTGTTAAAAGCTATTTATAGTTTAACATTTTCAAAAGATAGTCAAAAGGATTAACTAAGTGGCATGACCACTCATTAGGGTTTCTGTTTAGACTCGGTAGTTGTTATCAATGTTTGTGATGGTTGTTTTCCGGTTCTTCAGTTGTCTATAAAAATGATTTGTTCTTTCAAAACGATGGCTCCACCCTAATGGAGGGATTTAGCTTTTACATTGATTTCTATGTGAATAAGTGCGAAGGTTTCGCTGAGAGGGTATTAACCCTTGGTTGATTGACCAAAATAAATAAAAATAATTTCACAACTTGAATATTGTTGTATAAAAGTCTTTAACAGCTTTGTCGTATGATGAGATGATAGTGATAAGGATGTTTAAAGAAATTAGGTTTTTGGTTCAAGTGTTTGGAATGTTGGACGAAACTGATATATTTTATGTTTATGTAAGACTTAAGATATGTTAAGAGTTTGACCGACTCTTGTTTTCCCTAAACTAGAAATGTTAAACACTATTGATCTTTTGCATAAAATATTAAAGAAGAAAAGAAAAATAGAACTACTACAGTAGTTAGAAAAATGATATGAAAATAGCATAAACCCTAGACTAATCGATTACTGTCGAAAAGAAAAGAGATAAACTGTTTGATTATGTTATATAATTAGAGCTGTTATAATTTCTTAAATACTGTGTAGTAGAAAGAAAATTTATAATACTTAGATATGATAAACTGTTTGGTATTACGATAAATATACTTGTTAACAATGAGGGATAACAATACTATGTACTTCGGAAATAAATGTTTTTGCAGCTATTAAATTCAATACATCCTGATGAAAGACAGTGAACCTAAAACATTTAACTAATAAAAAGAATGATAAGAGAAAGACATAGAATCATGTTATTTGATACAGAATATTAATGGTAGGAAAAACTAACGAAATATAACAGGGTTGATCTTCTCATTCACCTAAAAATATTCCTATCAATTTATCTACCTTAATTTCTTCTTTGTACTAGAGTACGATGCAGATCCATTAGCATGGGGAAAAATGCAGAGAATATTTTATTCAATTCATCATTCATAATCAGTACTATACAGAATCCTAATTGACTAAGAAACTAAAATAAATGCACTTGTTCAATAATTTCTTTGAAAACAGTAAATCAATAATTACAGATAGAAATTTAACTACTTAGAATTAGAAAATGACAGTAGAACCTATAAATGAAGATAGGGTCGACAAACACCCAAGAAGGCCTGTTCGTCCCAACATTCTCTAAAAGAAGAAGCCAATCTACTTGCTTCCTTTGGATCCCCGAGCCTGTTCACTGAACCACTAGGTAGAAGATTCTAGGTAGAAGCAAGGCATTCAACTTCAGCACTTGGTAGAATATCTTCAGCCTCAATACTAAAGCTTCAGCACTCAATTAGTATAACTCTACACTCAGCAGTATCAGAGGCAGACTTACTCCATGATCAAAAACTCAACATATCCCCTCATTGAATCTCTTGGGTGCAAGCACAGCAAAACCCCAAGGTAAATTTCCTCATTAGGAAAAGTGATGAACCTCAGTTCACAAATCAATGGCTCTTTTATATATTTCCTAGGTCTTCAGTGGTCAGTTTCAGAATAAATGAGCCTCAATCTCCAGTCCCACCTTCCAGGGCACTATGACAACATTTCAACGAAGTTGTCCCATACCAACAGCTAGTTAGTTGAATCATGCTGCTGCCATTTGTCCATTGCCTTCTACCCTAGATTCCATTCCACCTAGTGGGTCAGTAAACACTCTTTCAATGGTCTCCTTAGGTGTTTATCTCCTATTTAATTTATTAAATAATAAAATATTGGGCAAATTACAGCCATCCTTGGACACTTGTCCAACATTAAAACTTTACAATAAAAGTTAACGTAATTTTTCCAACATTAAATGTATTTCAGCAAAAGGGTATGTTACACCCATGCTCCATTGAAGCGATGGACTGATTTGTCAACAACTTCCTTACAACTAAAATAAATTTCAGCAAGGAAAGTCAAATGGGTTCTCAAGATGACATTTGGCAGCATATGGTTCAATCCCACAACCCCCTCACCACTCCCTAGTGGATACACATGGCCCCTTCTCATTCGTTGCTTCCATAGCTAGTTTTGGTATTTTATTACAATATTAAATATTTACATCAATTTACAATATTCCATGGCTTAGTAGCACATGGGTATCAAAATATCAAATAATTTTCTTTCTAAATAAATACGAGCATACACTAGTGGGGCCTTGGCCTTGAGCTCCACACTAGGAAACATACAATGCATGTATACACTATTTACATTAAAAGCCAATATTTCCATAAGGGTCAAAATGGGGTATTATAACCACCCATGGTCATAAAACTTTACAATAAAATTTAGATTAATGTTTTTCCACAAACATAATTTTCGGGTACACAGTGTACTCCCAAAAGACCGAACACCTAGAGCAACCACTTAATACAAAGAGATCATAGATCAACACATGATGTTTTGACGTGGTTAAAACCCTCTAGAGGGAAACAGTCCATGACCCCAACCAAATAGCTTCTACGGAGAAGTTTATTATGCAAAAGAAAGAAAGTTACAAATGAGCTTCTCATAATCGATCAACTAGCCAATGACCTTCCATGCTCTTTAAATAGAGATCATGGACCAATCGGGTGTTAAGCCATGGATCAAGGGTAGGTATGATCTAAGAGAAGTTGAATCGTCGGATCACTCAATCTATAGAACATATCGTTACTGTCAGATTAAATATTTACAAATGCATACTAAAGAAACACACTTTACCTAACGGATATATTAAACAAGTTGATCTTAACTAACTCCTAAGTGTCTAAATATCCTAACATCCCCCTTAAGAACAACTTGGGATATGATTGAAGGATTTACAAAAGTGACACTATTATGAGAAGGAAGGAGGCATTAGAGCCTATCCCCCCTTAATAACAAATTCCTGAACTCCTAACATAGATCAAAGTTTAGAAAAATTCACTTCTGTGAGAGACTTGGTGAAGATTTCGGCAACTTGATCATTTGTAGGGAAAAAGAGCACTTCAAGAACACGATCATGAACAAGATTTTTGATGAAGTGCATATGTATCTCAATGTGTTTGCTGCGTTGATGTAGAATTGAATTTTTGGTGAGCTTGATGGAACTTTGATTTTCGCACCAAAGTGGAGTAGGTTGTTGCTACTCGAATCCAAACTCTAAGAGGATCTGTTGAAGCAATAAAGCTTCCTGACTGGCATTAACTGCATCTTGATATTCTGCCTCTGCGGAAGGAAGAGCAAGAGCTTGTTGTTTATTACAAGCCCAAGTGATAGGTCCAGATCCCAGACTGAAAACATAACCTATAGTAGAATTTCGATCATCAGGATCATCGACCCAATCTAAATCAGTGAAACCAACCAACAAAGGTTCCCCCCCTGTACTGTAATGAATCCCAAACTGAATTATACCTCGAATATATCAAAGTATTCTTTTAGCTGCTTTCCAGTGACTTTCATGAGGTGTTTGCATATAACAGGCAACACAACCAACGACAAAGGAAAGGTCAGGATGGGAATGAGTCAAGTATAAGAGACTACCAACAAGCTTATGATACAAGGTGGCATCTACTTCAGGTGAAGTACAAGTGGTAGAAAGTTTGAGTCTAGAATGGAAGGGAGAAGGGGCTGGTGTACAGTCTTCCATGTGAAAGCGACGAAGAAGGTCACAAGCATACATAGACTGAGAAAGAAAGATTCCATATTTGGTTTGCAGGACTTGGAAACCAAGAAAATAATGCAAATGTCCTAAGTATGACATTTCAAAAATTTTCTTAAGATTGGATTTCACATGGGTCAAAAGCTTAGGGTTACTACCAGTAAGAATAAGGTCATCAACATATATAACAAGTATGATGAGATGGTTTCCTACTTTCTTGGTATAAACATTGGGGTCAAAATGGCATCTAGAAAAACTAGTGTCAAAGAGAAATCTATCCATTTTGGCATACCAAGCTCTAGGAGCTTGCTTAAGGCCATATAAGGATTTCTTAAGGCGATAGACAAGGCTAGAGTTATTCTGAACATATCCAGGAGGTTGTTCCATGTAAATTTTCTCCTGTAAATCACCATGTAAGAAAGAAGACTTGACATCCATTTGATGGACTTCCTAGTTATGTAAGGCTGCAAGGGAAAGAACAAGGCAGATGGAGTTCATTTTTGAGAGAGGAGCAAAGTTTCATTGTAGTAAATCCCTTCCACTTGTAAAAAACCTTTGGAAAATAACCTTGCCTCAAGTTGTTCAACACTTCCATTTGATGCATACTTAGTTCTATAGACCCATTTACATCTAACAAGTTTTCTTCCTTTTGGAAGAGGTACAAGATCCCAAGTATCGTTCTCCATTAAGGAACAATATTCTTCATCCATAGTTGCATCCCAATATGGATTTCCTGAAGCTTCTGCAAAAGTTTCTGGATCATGATTCTCGGAAACTTGAGCCAAAAGAGAAGAGGCTCGTTGAAACAAAGAACATGTTTGACGTTGATCTCTAGGATCGCCGACAAGATCACCAGCTGCTTCACATGTTGAATGGACCCATCGAGGAAGCACTTGTGCTCGTGCAACTGGAGGAACATGAGAAGGTAGAGGTGGATTTTCATCATCACTATCATCATCAGAAACTGGAGTTGGAAATTTGTCAAAAAAGTTGGAAGTAGAAGAAGGCACAATCGTCGAATCAGGCTCACAAGCCAAAGATGGCACAATCGTCAAGTTAGGATTGCATGCCAAGGGATTTTAATCAAATTTAACATGTCTTCTAATTTTTATATCATGAAAATGTGGTTGAAGAAGTCTATAACCTTTTACATCTTTAGAATATCCAACAAATATGCACTTTTCACTTTTAGGTTGCAATGCTTTCCGTTTTTCATCCGGAATGTGAGCCCATGCTCCAATACCAAACACACGGAAGTGACTTACATTGGGTTTAGTTTTACTCCATGTTTCTTCCAGTGTGATATCTTGTAAAGCTTTAGTGGGGGTGCGATTAACTATGTAATTTGCACAATTTATGGCTTAAGCCCAAAATTGAAGACTTAGTCCCTTAGATTGGATCATACAATTTGACATTTCTTTTAAAGTGCAGTTCTTCCATTTAGCTAAACCATTTTGCTGTGGTGTATATGGAATAATGTGTTGTTATTGGATTCCTTGTTCAGTGCAAAAAGTAGTGAACTTTTTGTTAACATATTTTCCTCCATTGTCGGATCTTAACTTAATAATTTGATGACCAGATTGTTTTTCAACAAGGGCCTTGTAGGAAAAGAACATGTTAAATACTTCTCTCTTAAGTTTTAGGAAATAATCCCAAGTGTGTCTGGAGTAATCATCAATGAAAGTTAAGAAATATTTGAAACCAGAAAAGGAAGAAGATGGAAGAGGACCACACAAGTCACTATGCACAAGCTCCAAGGGAACTGAGGCATGCCAAGAGGCACGTTTGTCAAAAATGTCCTGATGATGTTTTCTGAGTACACAACCGAAACAAACACCATCCCTACAAGATACCATCGGAAGACCTATCACCATATTGTATTTACATAGTTGTTGCAATGAGCGATAATTTAAGTGACCAAATCGCTCATCCCAAAGTTTCCTCAAGTTATCACTATGAGCAACAAAAACTAAAGGAAAGGGTGATGACCCAAAGTTGTTTAATTTGTACAACTTGGTAATATCATCAACAATTCTTGTAGCTAGGACATGTTGAGGATATTTAAAATCATTGATTACAGCTTGGTGAGGTGTAAACGTCACAGTTTTACCTTCACCAAAATGAGTGATTTGATAGACTGATAACAAATTGCAGGAAATTCTTGGAACACATAGTACATCACTAATATGACCATTATCTACTGGAACTGTTCCAGATCCTACAACACTTAGAGATTTATCATCACCAAAAAAAAAAATTTTGGTGTTACATTCATGCATAGTAGAAAAGATGGCTTGATCCTTAGCCATATGATAAGATGCTCCAGAATCAATGAACCATTCATTTGAAGTAGAAGAAGAAGATGCATTATAAGAATAACCAGAAGCACAAAGTGCATGCCCATGAGAGATAGATTCTAAAGGTGAATCTAGGCTGATGTGGTGCTTCTTCATTGCTACTTCCAAGGCTGCCATCTTCTTGAAACACTTAGATTCATCATGATTATCTTTCTCGCAATAGTTGCAATGACGCTCAGTCTTTTTTCCTTTTGGCTTGGATCCTTTGTCATTTTCTAAAGAAGGATCTTACTGAGAGGGTTTGGCACCCTTGTTTGACTTATTATTGCAAACAAATTGTTTGTTGGGAGGCTTGGACTTTTCTTTCTGTTGGGACAATAAGGCTTTCTCAGATGTATCTGCATTGTTCATCATTCCAATATGGATGAGCTTATCTTTCTCTCTAATCAATGAATCACAAAAGGATTCAATATTAGGCTCTTGATAGCTAGCTGCATTCAATGATTCTTTGATGGAGTAAAATGTAGATACAAAAATAGAATATGTAGGTCCAAGTTTTGAAAGAATATGATAAATGCATTGTTTGTCTTCCCTCTTAATATTGCATTCTTCACATAAGAGTTTAAGATTTTTGTACCTAGATAAATAATCTTGAATGCATGAAAAATCACTTGGATTTAAAGAAATCAACTCATTTTTGAGTTGATGACCTCGAATTCCAAATATGTGGAATCGCAAATCAGTAGAGATTGACATCCCAATCAATCAACGAGCTTAATCACATCTATTTACCCATTTTATTTTCTTATCATCATTAGTGGGTTCTATTTCTTTCCCTAAGGTAAATCTAAAAAGTCCCCTACTTCGTAGAACATCCTCCATATGAGATTTCCATGAAAAATAGTTGGAAGTGGTAAGTAGAATATCACAAGGGGTGACCATATTACAAATTAATGGCTGTATAAATAGAAACCAATAGTTGGGATGAGAAGAGCTCAAAAAAATAGGCGGTTTAAAAAAAAACGACACTGAAAACTGACTCCGTATGATAAAGTTGTGCTTGATCAAATAACATGTTGAAGATGTCTCCAATATTGATGTGGTAGATAGAGTGACCAGCTAAAAAAAAGAATCCCCCTCTTCCCAAGATGAACCTTTCAAAATCAATTTACAAGAAAGTTGCTTTAAGTGAATCACTTTTGTAAAATAAACGATTTTCACTTTTACAATGATGTTACTTTAAATAGTGCAGCAAAATAAGAACTTATGTGACTCACTTGATATATATATATATATATATATATATATATATATATATATATATATAATTATTTAAGTGAGATGCACTTTTGTTTAAGAGTAACTTAATAAGACTTGAGTTCAAGACCTATTATGGAATAAAACAACTTTGAACCAAGTGAACTAATCTTTTAAGGTACATAAAAGAAGGGAAATAAAAATGCAGCTTTTTGTTTTTTACTCTTCTCTCTTGGTTTTCATGCTTGCCTCTTTTCCTGCAAATCACACAATAAACTAGAACAAAAAAAACTTTTCCACACTTTTGGGGTTAGATCTCATGACCTTTCCCTAAAATTTTACGTTTTCTCTATGTTTCTGATTTGCCGAGATCGCACAAAGTGCACGGAAAAGAGTATACGCAGCCGATAAAAACCCTTTCGCTTTTTGTTTTTGATTCGTCGTGAACGCACGAGGTGCACGACAAAGAGCATACGCAAACAGGGAAGGAAACAATCCGAAACAAAAAATAATAATAATAAAAACTGACAAAATATGAGATATTAAAAAAAAACAAAAAAAAACATCACTGTAACATTATACCTTCAGATCTGATGAAATATGCATTTCTGAAGCAACCGAAAACCGTTTTCAATCAAACAAAAACTATTTCCCAATGGAAATGATGCTCCATATGCAATGGAACACCTTCCACGGCCTGGAAATGCACAAAAAATCCATAACCGGAAACCCTTTCAAGTTTCGCCAACAACAGTTCAAGATCTAGATCATAACTAGAAGCGACTCTTCATAAAAGCTCTAATACCATGTTTGGGTACACAGAGTAATCCTAAAAGACCAAAGACCGAACACCTAGAGAAACCACTTCACACAAACAGATCACAGATCGCACACGATGTTTTGATGTGGTTAAAACCCTCTAGAGGGAAACAGTCCACAACCCCGGCCAAATAGTTTCTACGGAGTAGTTTATTATGAAAAAGAAAGAAAGTTACAAATGAGCCTCTCATAATCGATCAACTAGCCAATGACCGTCCATGCTCTTTAAATAGAGATCATTGACCAATCAGGTGTCAAGCCACAGATGAAAGGTAGGCATGATCTAAGAAAAGTTGAACCGTTGGATCACTCAATGTCTAGAACATATCGTTACCGTCGGATTAAATATTTACAAATGGATACTAAAGGAAGACACTTTACCTAACGGATATATTACACAAGTTGATCTTAACTAACTCCTACGTGTCTAAATATCCTAACACATAAAATGTTTCAAGTTCTAGGTAGGTTACGGTGGGAATCGGAAGTCAGAATCCCCAATTTCTCAATCCCGGGAAAATTACTCCACCGACTTCCGCAATCTGCAATCTTCCTTGTGGGAGTCGGAAGTCGGAACCTCAAATTCCAAACTCTAGGAAAATTACTCCTCCGACTTCTACAATCCACAATCCACCTTGTGGGAGTCAGAAGTCGGAACACCCAAAATCACATCTTTGAATATTTACGTCTCTGAATAGGGTTGACTGAAACTATAATGTGGGGGAATCTATTTTCATACAAATCAGGCCTAATAAAAGTACCATCCAGTTTGGGAAAGGGACAAACTTGTCACCACGATTCATAGGACCCTTTGAAATTTTGGAGAATATTGGACCCATCGCGTATCGTCTTGTGCTGCCACCCCATTTGCATAAAACTGATAATGTTTTTCATATATCTGTTTTATGACATTATATCGACAACGAATCTCATAAAAAAAATTGGAAGGAACTACAGGTTTCATACTAGAGTACCATCAAGGTAAAACCATTATGTATATTGGACCAAAGGGTTAGACAACTTAGATACCGTTTGGTGGACCGGGTTAAGGTTCAAGTGGGATAGGTATAGCCCAAGTTTTTCTACCTGGGAGGACAGAGGGACCATGCATCGTTATTTTTCCACACTATTTTGATTAGAACTTTGGGTCAAAGTTTCCCAAAGGGTGGGTGTATGTAATGCCCCATTTTCACTTTCAATGACTTGAACTATCATTACCTGTTTGTATTTTCTTATTATTGTGGAACTTCATCAGTTTGATGACACTGTGGACATATGGATTTATTATTTTTTGGAATTTATATATATGTGTGTGATGTTAATATTATGAATTATGTTCATGTTTTGATTATGTCTCTATCATGCAAATTTAATAAATGATGGGTACGTGGATACCAATTTAAAGTTATATGTTGAATGTATGGATATGATACCAGGCACATGGTACATACAAAAATGATTTTCATTATTGTTCATTAGTAATGAAATATGTATACATGTCAATGATTGCATGATATTCTCGATCTTGTGGTTGGAAACTAACCTACAGGATGAAAGAGATAAATGGTAGCTCGGACGTCCTACAAGGTGGAAGTACCTCGGGGACATGAATTTCGAAAGATAAACGGTATGCAATTGATGCATTACTGTTAGCATAAGTATTAGTTTATTATCATGATGTATGGGAAGGTGTAGGGTTTCAGGAAACTCAACCTCCCAAATTGGTTATTCTATGACAAAACCTAAGTACAACAGTTGCAATGCACTCACTATGTTGATGTATACATAGTCCCTTGTTCCATAGGAGGGGTGGATGCACTACCCAATTCTTATCCTCCAAAACCCAGATTCATGAGACGGTTGTGATACGACGCTCTCTTCAATGTGTGTGATGATAAATAGTGGGTGCTTATTAACACCCAAAAAGTGCTCACTAGCTCATTTCCTTATTCACATGACCCATTTGTCCACTTTTTCACCATTTGAGCCTCTAAAGCCACCAAAAGGTCACCAAAAGATCTTAATACACCCCTTTTTCCACTCAAAATGAATATTTTTCCTCAAAAAGCATAAAAAACCCTCAAAAAGGGTCCAGAATTCCCAAAAATATTAAAAAGGGAATAAAATATTCAAAATATTCAAAAAAGAAAAAAGGAGGGAAAAGGTACCTAAACCATGTTGGTCAATACCATTGGTTTCCTCAAAACCATAATGGTATTCCCCACCACCAAAAACTATAAAAAGGTGGTAGGGGCTCCTCACTTTCGATCCATCCATCTTCCTATCCTCATGCTGTCAAAATCTCTCATGAGCTTTTGACCATTGTAGCTATCTTGGAGAAGAGACCTTTGGAGCTTGGAGCTACTCACTTTGGAAGTTGCTCAACAATCTTCACCACTTGGAGGTATTACCATTGCAAGCACTTGCTTGCCCCTATTCTTAATACAAAATTATTTTATACATATTGTCAATTGTTTTGCTTTCAATAATATTTCCATTATTTGCTTATCTATTTCACATAGATCCATGATTAATATAGTTTCGATTAGTTTGTTATTTATTTCTATTGAAACTGCTGCTACTAGTTAGCAAGTGCCCATTGCACTAAGCTTGGTTGCAAAACCAAGACAACAGTTTTTGGCGACTCCGTTGGGGATGGTATGCCAAACATAGGGGTCACACCCCCTCTCATTACCACAACCCAGATCCCAGGAATTCCTGGTACTATTCCTAACCCTAGTGTAACCCATGTTGCACTTGGAAACGCTGGCGTGTACCAAACCACAGCAGTTGGAGGACACATACCTTCAATACCTAGCATACCCTTAGGGGCTACTAGACCACTACATAATGCAACC
Source organism: Larix kaempferi (assembly GCA_027924585.1). Lineage (NCBI taxonomy): Eukaryota > Viridiplantae > Streptophyta > Pinopsida > Pinales > Pinaceae > Larix > Larix kaempferi. The sequence goes on from BSBM01000932.1 coordinate 1,688,972, forward strand.
ATGAATAGTTATGTCTCAGTCACTACGCCACACCCATCTGCTAGTTTACCTTAGATGGCAAGTCTGAACTTACCAAACATATCTAGGTTAACCAATGCTCCTATCAGGCACAACCCTACATGGCCACCCATGCCTACAAAGCTCCCCTCGGACATACCTAAGTTTGAAGGAAAACCTGGGGAGGACCCTCAAAACCACATAATGTCTTTTCACCTATGGTGTTCATCTAACTCCATAGTGGATGACTCCATTCGTCTAAGACTGTTGCAACGAACGTTCACTAGCTCTGCAGCCAAGTGGTACATTGAACAACCACATGGGACCCACCTTACTTTCAAGTCTCTCACCTCCACTTTCCTTCAGTTTTTTCATCTACCTGTACGTTACGATGCAGGAGTTGAAATACTGTTGTCTTGCAGACAAAACACAACTACCCACATCACGGACCACATCCATGAGTGGCGCAAGCGTCGTAGCCTCTGTAAAATTAAACTGGATAACCGTATATTTTTGGACTTGTTCCTTAAATCACTCGTACCCCTCATAGCAAAAGACGTCACTTCTGAATGACCCCAGTTAGAGGAAGAAGCTATCCTAAAATCTTAGCAATTCAACCTAATTTACGCCTAGTCAGGCTATCTCTACACCATCATACCAGATGCCCCATGAGCCGATTCTTCACGTGGTGATGCGTCGAGGGCATCACATGCCGCTGATGGTATTATTGGCCAAGTCACACCGCACATTAAACCTTTTAGTATGGTGAGCACCATAAATGCCCCATACCTCTCTAGGGCTACATCTAATTCTGGAGCGACAACTTCGTACGCTCCAACAAATCAGACTCATCACACTCATGGACCCTCTTGTCCACAACATTGCTATGGGAAAGCGCCATCGGCATATGTACCACCCACATACTATAACCAACCGGCTATCCAGAACCCAATTCAGTTCCCGCCACAACCAATGTATTACCCACAGCAAGCTGCAACAGCTAACCCAACACCTCCAATAGATTAGGGTTACCAACAACCCCAGCAGGTAACTGGACCACCTCCAGCCCCACCAGCTTATTATCCACCGCAACCTGCTCCCGCACCTGCGGTAAACACTCGATGGTGCCTCTAAAGCACCTCGCTTCCCACTTCGTCGCATCAACAATAACCCCAATGCTCGCGCTGCGTCGAATTACAACATTGTAGATGAATTAGCCCAGTCTCCCGCAGCCATGTCTGCTTTAGAAGCCTTAAAAAACTGTCCTTCACAGTGTCAGACTTTGCTCTCTGCCATTGGTGCTATTGACCCTAATGATTCACAACTGATGTCATTCGATTCGGACCAGTCTGAACCACGCCTACCTTCCACTTTAGCATTCCGAGTTTTTGTTTCCATTCGGAATCTTGTCATCCATCGGTGCATTATCGATGAAGGTGCCTCTACATGCGTTATGTCCACATTCGTTTGGCAGAAGTTGGGATCCCCTACTCTCCAGCAGTCCACCACTGCATTGCGAGCCTACGACGGTCGTTCGGCTCAACCCCAAGGTCTGTTAGCTAATGTCCCCGTCCAGCTGGCTGGTAAAACTGTACTCATTGACATAGAGGTCATCAATGCCCAACTTGATTATAACCTCTTACTTGGCCGCAGCTACATGTATGCCGTGTGGGCAGTTGCCTCATCCGTTTTTCGTACCATGATGTTCCCCCATGACGGACGCGTGGTCACGGTTGACCAACTCACCTATTATGATCCCAAGGCCCCCGCTACACCCGAAAATGTTCTCCCCATGGTTGAACAACCTATTTGTGGTGCCACTACCTCATTTGTATCCTCCGTGGGACCCGGACTTTACACTGAGTCACCTATGACTTCCACTTTTCCATCTATCTCACCACCTTTACCGATGACAAAAACATCAGATTTGTGCACCCTGTCGCACACCACACAGCAGCCTTCGTCACTACCACAAGCACCCACAGTGCCTACTCATATTGGCACAATGCCAATTCACACCATCCCGTTCTTGTTCCCATTCTCCGGAGTTGTTTGTTCGCCAGTAATGGCTACACTCAACCTTCCTGGCTTAACATTAGGTATACCTGTATGGTACTTACCTGCTCCGAGCCCCCCACCAACTCCGACTGTTATTTTACAACCAGTACAACCTATCCCCACTACCAACCACCCACCCCCTCCCATCACTAATCTGCAAAACAGAACTCCCCCAATAGTGACCATGGCATCAACCTCCAGAAATGCTCCACCTCTGTTACGGAACACAGGGGACAGAGGCCCACCAACTTATAACACTGGACTCATAACTCGCACCCCCCCAGCAACCCCGAAGGTAGTTAAAAACCCCCCAGCTATTCGTATTCCCCCTAAGTACTCGTTGTGTGACGACGTAGGCCACGCCACTCATCAATGTCCACAATTACCTGCACTCCAGGAGCACATGAATATGTTGGATGACGACACTGGAGTTCCAGTAGTAAGACTTGAGCCACCTCCTCAGCCTCGCGACAAAACACTCCGCACCAACCACCCTTGTACGATATGCGGCATTTATGGCCATTATTCGCACCACTGCCCTGATCTCCCAGATTACAGAGAAGCCTTGTATGAGATGAATAACGTCGACCTCGAGATATCCCCTCTTCTCATTGAGGAGATTCATCCCCCACCATCTTCCTCCTCGGAAGAAATTAGCACCATTTACACGATTTCCACCGGAAACCCCCCTGTCCGGTCGGCCCCTTCCATTGATCCCGTTGACACACATGGTCAACCCTTACGAATCAACATTTCCACCACACCTGGAAAACTTGAGCTCATCTCGCTAGGTGCATCTTGCACTCAAGCAGAAACTCAGGCATATAAGGAACTCTCCTAAGAGTTTCGTGATGTCTTCACCTGGCCCTACACCGAGATGCCTGGCCTTGATTCTAAAATTATGGAACATCACATCGACGAACATCTCCACCCAAAAATGTTTATTGAAGGGGACCTTGTCCTCGCCTATGATCAGGCTCATGACCAAACCGGGGAAGGAAAGTTTGTGCCCATGTGGCAAGGCCCATACATTATACACACTTGCCTCGGACAGGGGGCATACATTCTGATCGATTCAGAGAGAAACCCCCTCTGCAACCCACACAATGGGTTGTACCTCAAGAGATTTTACCCATAGTAAATATGATGGACACCACCATCCATTATTGTACAATATTATTTTGTTTTTCACAAAAAAATCAAAAAACCTAAATATTTGTTTTTTCTGCATGACTACAGATGGATCATGTTACACTCTGCTACGTCGGTTTTGCTGATGGTGCAATCCGTTGGTCCCCCAATCTTGCCTCCGCAGCTTGGGTAATATATTCCCCTTCACATAAGTTGATCCATATCAACAGAGTGTGTTTAGGTGCTGCCACCAACAACCAAGCTGAATACGATGCCGTGACCGGTCTCCTAGCTGCAGCTCTCCAAATGAGCATACATCACCTTAATGTTTTCTTGGACTCACAACTCCTTGTTTCCCAGCTCAACAATGATTACTAGGTACGCGATCCCTGTCTTTTCAGAAAATTCTTGCATACTAAATAGATGGTTCGACAGTTTGAATCCATTTCATTTACACATGTCCCAAGAAATCTGAATAGCGTAGCAGACCATATGGCCAACAACATTCTTGACTGGCACACCAATCAAGTCATATCATAAAAAAAAATGCATCCACGTGCATAACCTGTACCTCCACGGGCATATATAAATATGACAATACTGCATCCACGTGCATAACATGTGCCTCCACGGGCATATACCAAAAACAAAATAATGCATCCACGTGCATAACATGTGCCTCCACGGGCATACAGAAAATCAAACATGCCTCCACGGGAAAGCAAAAAGATAATGAATGCATCCATGCACATATGCGACTATATGCCAAAATCATATATATATACATCATCATAATATAGTCCAAACATGTCATAGGTGCCCTCAACACCCAATATACAAAAATACATCAGCCGTACAAAAAAGTGCTGACCCATATTCTCATCAGCATTTGGGGACAAATACAATATCATCTAATCACCACGGTCTCTAGGCTCCTCTGGCGCCTCCTCTACCGGTCCCGCTGGATCATGCCGAGCCTAGACTCGCCTCTCCCCCGGCCCCGCTGGATCATCCCGTAAACGAATCCTCCCCTCTGTCGGCCCTGCTTGATCCTGCCGATCCCCATCCCTCCACTCGGTCACCATCAATGGCGCTCTCAGCAAGATCGAGCGCCACTCATGAGGCGCGTCAAAACATCGCTCGACGATGTCCCGATCCAGATCCCTCCACCCATCCTCTGGGAACCCTGCTAGAATCATATCAAGTGTCTCTCAGACACCCTCCACAGCATCGTCTCGAGGGCCAGCCCCTCGACCACGAGCCCCAAAACCTCGACCATGCGGAGGAGGTACCGCTACAGGAGGTGGAGCAACCACCATCGCACGTCCCCTACGAGCCACATAGTCGGCTGGTGGTACAGGACCAACATCTGCACAATCACGCAAGTAACCATCATATAAATATCTAACTATAATCATAACAAACACATCTAGAAAATGATATAGTAGAGAACAAAGAACAAAACATACCATCTAAACCCCAGGCCTGTCCCTGGGCTCGAGGCATCTCCAGATCTCCTCGATAGTCCATACCAGCATATGGATAGTCCTCAATCAGCAGGGGGATCTGCTCCCACTGCTCGTACATCTCCTGCGAAAAGAACCCGCGGATACCACCACCACCGCGAGGCATCATCTGCCCCCACCGCACCATGCGCGGCTCGCTCACAAAACCATCCCGAACCGGCACCCGTGGCCGCAAAGTCAGTACCCGCTCAAGGGAAAAATAACACAAAAAGGAGGCATAGCAGAACTCTCCCCCCTCCCGACTGACCTTGTCCAGATCTCTCTAGACACCAGCCAAAAACATCTGACCCCATGCATAGTAGGTCCCCCTAAGCACAGAATCCACCATCATCGTTTGTCCCCCCGACAAACGATGTGGCACCGCGGCACCCAGCACCCGCCAAACACAAGCCCCGACAGCCCGCATGTCCCACTCCCACAATGATCTCAGACTCAGAGCGCTGTTCTGCACAATCGCCCCAGCAACAGAGAAGGTCTCTAGGAGATCCTCCATGTCCACACCTGTCGGAATCCTCGGCAGAAGATCCCCAACCTCCCCTAAGCGAGGTAACCCGGTAAGGAAGTACACATCTGTAAGGGTGATCTCCAACCTATCACCCCCAACAATAAATGCACTCTCTACAGGAACCCACCAACTCACCAATTTGTTCAGTAGTGGCCCTACTGAACGCATTGGTGGAATCTGAGTGAACTTTAGCAGTCCACTCACTGCCAGAGCCTGACGGACCCCTTGATCAGTACGAATCCAAACCATCAAGTCTTCCTCCATCTCTCGCTCTCGCCATGACACCAATGGCCTCCTCAACATCCTACCAAAAAACAAAGAAATTTTCAGCACCAGGGAAAAATTTTCAAAAAATACCATCGCGGCTTTTCCATCAAAAGCCGCGATGATCATCGCGGCTTCCATACAAGAACCCGCGATGAACATCACGGGTATTGGCCAGACAGTCACGATGAACATCGCAACTGTCTCCCCCATACTCGCGATGGACATCGCGACTTTCAACATGATAGTCGCGATGAACATCGTGACTGTCAGCCTCAAACCCACGATGTCCATCGTGGCAAAAGAGCTGAAACCCACGATATTCCACGTTGGAAGGCCAACATGGAATTTCGCGGCCTTTGGGGGCCCGCCGCTAACCAAAAAAGACATAATTGAAAAGGCTAAGGATAATAGGGTTACCTGAAACTCGCGGAATCGAAAACCAACGGTCAAATCTCCCAGAAATCAAGAAAGAGCTCTGACTGCTCTGCCAAACTCACACGTAACAATGACACGTCATATGGGCGCCACACCCTATTTATAGACAATCCACCATTTTTTCAAACAACCATTCTGGTGTCATACAACGTCCGTTCCTCAAACTGTTGGTACCGTTGGAATCAGCACAGCGAGAACTTCATCATAGTTCATTCCTTTTCCTGTTTTCACCAGGTTCATTTTTTCACGCCCTCGTTGCCTCGGTTTGCGTGCCACATCGGTCGTTCTCCATTTTTAACAAATCTTATATTTCCAGATTCATTTTTTCGCTGTCGTGATGACGCTTGAGATCATTTCTCACTGTCATGCCCAGATGTTTTGGGCATTTTTTCCATGCCCCCTCGTCACCTCGATTTGCGTGCCACATTGGCCGTCGTCCGTTTTTTACAAGTCTTATATCGCCGGATCCAGTTTTTCATGCTCGTGATGATGCTTGAGATCATTTCTCACTCTCACCCCATAATTTTCTGGGTATTATTTCAAAATGCCACCCATCACCTCGGTTTGCATGCCACATTGGCCGTTGCCCCTTTTTGACAATCTTTATGTCATCGGATCCAGTATTCCACACTCATGATGGCACTTGAGACCTTTTCTCGCTCTCATCAATCCCTTTTTGTTCGGTATAATTTTACCCCTTTTTCGGGCCGAGCAATCCCTTTTACGAAAAAGGCACTTAGGGAGTTTCTGTTAAGCTCTTTTCTGACTCCTAAAACAATGAAAAGATGGTCGAGCAACCTTGCTTCCTTTCATGCTCTGCAAATGTATCTGAAAGGGCGTCTACCTGGTATAAGTTTACCCCTTTTCCGGACCTTGTAGACTAATTACAAAAAATGAATACTCTAGTCACATCGGCTAGAAGAGTTCTCCATTTGCATCTTTTTATGCTTTTTCGGGCCTTGGAGACTAACTTACGAAAAAGAACACCAATGGAGTCCCCTTACCGCTTTCAGACTCTCTAACCATGAAAGCGACCACGAGCAATCACCATCCTAGGCTCATAAAAACCAACAGGACGGTACTCACAACCACTGCAGAGTCTTCTTATTGTTTTCAGACTCCTTAAAAATGAAAGCACTCAATGATGAGCATGAACAGTCTTGGGCTCACAAAATCCACAGGACAGTACCATTTTTAGAGCACACTTTTATCCCTTCTTGGAGCTCATTAAAACTATGAAGGAGGACCCAATGGTGCTTCTTGGCGCCACAATAGATCACGTCTACTCATATGGAAGCCTCCCCATTTTGGTCGCCTTTGTTCAGAGTATTCTACAATATGTCACCCTGAGAATCCCTCGACAGCACCCATCAGCTCGTCCCCTCAGTTAATACATACCCTTCAGTCCTTAAAAGCTATGATCCCCGCACCTACAAGGCAGTTCCCTACGCTGCTAGGTCAACCATGTCATCATACTCTGAACAAATAAAGTTTGAGTCTACCCACTATATGACCCCAGTTACTTCCCATCCCCATAAGTATGACAGTCCTACCATCAGTACTACCACACTTCAGTTCTACACCTCGCGCTCCTATAAAGGAAACATCATTGCCTTGTTAGTTGCTGGTCTCCTTCTGTCGATGACAACCAAGTTTATTCCAGAGGATAGACCTAGAGGTCCCTGTGTCTTGGACTCATCACCATTTATGATGAGTGCCTACAAATCATTTCAAGAGGAGTCCTCAGTACCTCTCCAAATGGTTGTTTCTCACATGCTCGACTTCAACACCTTGATCGCATTGTTGAGACTCGCACAGGGTATTGGTCCGTTCAGTTATTAGTTGAAGACCCCGGATACCACCTGACTCTTCCACATTTGAGAGTCTACTTATGGAAACAACCAGTTACATTTTTTCTATAGATATCCAGGTTGCGCATGGCAACAGTATTCAGATGTACCCCAGTTTTATACTCCCTCGAGCATACAGTTACATGTACTTCCCGGAGATGGCTCACAGTCATTGAGTCCCTACAGATGTTGGACACCTCCAGTTTCAGCAGTTCATCAACCCTTCTGAGACCTTATTCGAAACGATTGATGCTTTATTCTAGTGTATCAGTTATTGAGATAAGTCATGTTATGATCATGAGTACATCCCCAAATGATGTCCCCTCTCGACAATTATGATGTACCAGCAGATATTTTATGTATTTTTCAGGTCCCCCTTCTTGGGACTAATTGTTATGTATATGTCTTGACACGAGCATGGGTATGCCCGCCTCATCCATTATCAGAGATTATTCCTCATTCATATTGAGGCCATGTAATATTGTTTATTTTGCAGCTTCCAAGGGCCGTGGATCCTGTCTCCAATCGGTCTCTTCTCCTCCCCAAACCCCACACAAAAGACAAAAAAACTATGATGTCTATTGGCCATACGATGAGCTCCTGCCCTCACATATCAGGGGGTAATCTGTTAACACCCAAAAAGTGCTCACTAGCTCATTTCCTTATTCACATGACCCATTTGTCCACCTTTTCACCATTTGAGCCTCGAAAGCCACCAAAAGACCTTAATACACCCCTTTTTCCACTCAAATGAATATTTTTCCTCAAAAAGCATAAAAACCCCTCAAAAAGGGTCCAGAATTCCCAAAAATATTAAAAAGGGAATAAAAATATTCAAAATATTCAAAAAAGGAAAAAGGATGGAAAAGGTACCTAAAACATGTTGGTCAATACCATTGGTTTCCTCAAAACCATAATGGTATTCTCCACCACCAAAAACTATAAAAGGTGGTAGGGGCTCCTCACTTTCGATCCATCCATCTTCCTATCCTCATGCTGTCAAAATCTCTCATGAGCTTTTGACCATTGTAGCTATCTTGGAGAAGAGACCTTTGGAGCTTGGAGCTACTCACCTTGGAAGTTGCTCAACAATCTTCACCACTTGGAGGTATTACCATTGCAAGCACTTACTTGCCCCTATTCTTAATACAAAATTATTTTTTACATATTGTCAATTGTTTTGCTTTCAATAATATTTCCATTATTTGCTTATCTATTTCACATAGATCCATGATTAATATAGTTTAGATTAGTTTGTTATTTATTTCTATTGAAACTGCTGCTACTAGTTAGCAGGTGCCCATTGCACTAAGCTTGGTTGCAAAACCAAGCCAACAGTGCTTGTTCGGGAAGCTTGGTCGATGTAGTCGACACTTCTACTTATGGGTTCTCACTGGAAGTCAGGTCACGTAGTTGGCCCTCTAGGGTATTCCGACAGAGGAAGAATAGGATGTGGAAGTTAGTTGTGAATTAGATAGAAGGTAGTAGGTAGATAGGAATGTTGTTTAATTTGAAGGGAGACAAACATAATTAATTATGTGTGAGTTAAAACATTTGCTTGATTCTTGTGTTGTAACTCAGTATATTATGTTTGTGTCATAGATTATTATGATCAGAGTTAGTGGTGAGACATTGCAAATTCATGTTTAAGTATGCATCAGCAGATGGTAACTTGTGTGATTATGTGTGATGTGTGGTTGAGTAATATTGGTGTGTTGTCGTCCATTTTTGTCACCATTTTGATCAGTAAACATGCTTTGATTGGCGTTATTTGCACTATTTTGATATAATAAGTCATTCTCTTTGCCAAACAGACCATCAATCAGACCCAGGTATGAGCGTATTTGCATATCATGTAAATCTTGATTGAATATCATCGTTTTTATGGTTTATTGATAATCATCTCACATTTCTAGACGTGCTTGGCATTTAGCTTTTGTTCTACAGGTTGTGGTTGTCATCCGTACCTTCATTCAGCCACCCGTTCACACTGAGGATGTCTAGTCACATTCGAACTGTCATTCAGCCCTCCATTCGTACCCGCAGAATCGTTGGTTGAGATATTTCAGCGCATTAATGACGAAAACGGTGATGTGTGTTCAGTTAAGGATGTGGCCCTCATGGTTCTTGAGCCTCCATTCTAGAAGATTCGCTCTCTTCTCTGCCTAGCTTGACACCGCATCACCTTCCCACGTCAAGGTTAACTAGCGCACAACTGCTCGCGTCAAGGAAGATCAACGTCTGTGGACTCAGGAAGACGGCCTGTGAGCTATCATAAACCACCCTATAACTGTTCTACATCCATTAAGACCTCTTTTTTATAGAGGTCGACTACGTCGACCTTCTCTCTTGTTGTAAAACTTATATAAAGACGTTTTCTGTGATGAAACGCAGCAATTGTAACACATAGACAATAGTAGTAATTTTTATATAGACGTTGTGTAATTTTTATTAGTCAATGGAAGATCCATATTCTAGCTATTGATGTTTTGTTGGTGGTGAATAATTTGAGTTAAGCTTCAATGCCTGATTGCTGAGAAGGGCCCCTAAAAAACCAGAGGTTTTACTTTATATATTCTGCATTTCTTTTCTGCAAGTAAATAGTTTCCATTTCCAGTATTTAACTTGTTTCATGTACATCAGAGTTATTTATTTCCTATAACTCATATCTTGTTGTTAGTTTAATTTGCTAGTTTAATTTACAAGTCAAAGTGGCCGGTCATGCTTAAATATTCTTAGTTTACTTTCAGTGTTTTCATTTGCAATTAGATAGAATTAATTAGTTAATGTTTCAGTAGTTCAACTTCAATTCATAGTTAGAATTAGTTCTGCTAGTCTTTTTCCTCTAGCTGTAGGTTAGGTTTATTTACATCTCAGCCTTGTTCTATTATGCCATAGAAGTAGTTTGCTTCCTTAGATAATGATTAGTATAGATGGCTTTTTGTTATTTCAGCTTCTAGACAATCTATTTACTGCTTTCCTTGCACTGTAGGTTCATATGCATCAACCAGCTGGAGTTAAGATCATTCAGTCTGCTTCTTTCTTTAGTTTAAATCATTTTCTTCCATCCAGACTATCATTCGTACCGTCTTTCAGACTGCCATCCAGATCATCATACAGACTTTAATATTTTTTGCATTGTTTTTATGCTTGTTTAGAATCTAGTTTCTTATGTTTTTGGACTGTGACATTTATTGCAGTTGATTAGCATTCATATATGTAATTAGGATCTTGTTTTGCACTACATAGAGTTTTAATTAAGTTTCACATCCATCCTTAGTTTTCATTTCACTTTCTTAACCTTTCTTTAATTGCTTTTCAAATTATGTCTTACATGTCGGATTTATTAATATTTTATTGTTCTAGGACTTATCAATTCCCTCTTAGTTTGGTTATTTCATGTTTCTTAAGATTGATTTCGGATTGAACTTAGTAATTTCATTCTCCCAAGCAAATTAGTTTTGATAGTTTCTTAGTTCAAGTATAGGATTAGTTCTCCCATTTATATAGTTAATGAAGATGTTCATAGAATACGATTTGGTTCAGAAATAAGACATATTTATCAAGTTTTCTACTTGCTTCTACATAAAATATTTTTATCAAGTTTTCTTCTTGCTTCTCAATCAAATTCAGTTTCAAGTAAATATCTTTGATAAGTTTTCTACTTGCTTCTAGATTACATTTTTTCCATGTCATTTGTTTATGAATAGAAAATAGATTACAATGTTTAAAGTTAGTTGTAATTGGACACTCTTTAGTTTGCATTTATTTGTAGAAGTTAAACTAGATTTGCTTCCATTTTGTTTCCTTGTCACATTTGAAAATCACTTTGACACCTTATCTCATGTTCCTATTACATTTGATACATTTCCTTAGAATCCTCAAGGAGAATGGAATTAGGTAGTTTAGTTTGATCTTGAGTTGAATGTATGAATAGTTTTTCAATTCATTAAGTAGTTTGTAGTTTTTAAGTTAATATAGTTTCCATAGTTAATTGTCAATTGAAGCATTTCATACATAGGTTCCTAAACTCATTTGCAGTTGTTTCTAATTCCTAGATTAGAGTTTGAATTATGAATCGGTAACTTTAAATTTCATCGAAGTAGTTACGTTTTTTATTAAGTCCTTCTTAGAATAATATTTGTTGTTTTTATCTTTTCAATTATTGTCCATAGAGTAGAGTAGTATAACTGGATACTATTCTAATCTATTGGTTTAGTTAGGTTTAATCAGTTTAGTAGTCGTATTCTAGAATTTTGAGAAAACTTTTAGAATACAACATAATTTTCCACCTTGTGAGCATCAACACTCTTTGGCCTTCAGGATCCATTTCACTGACTCAGATGCACTTTATGTCCTTCAGATACACTTTTTCCCTATTTTATTCCTGTACAATAGCTGTTCCACTTTAGCCAGTGTACCTGCGAGCTATCCCACTATATCCCATGGGTGACAAGTAAAATGGTAAAAGTCACTAGTAAATTACTTTTTACTCCCAAAAAGCGGTCTTACGGTGACCTTTGGCCCTCCATTTTCCCCGAAATGTCTTGATGTGTCCTTTCACTTACCTTTGGAAGGCTATATATTGAGCACATATGCCATATGGAAGGGAGGAGAAAGAGAGAGCAAGATAACTCTAGTGGATTTTTGTCGTGACTTGAATCTACACTCATTGATCCTTGTTGTTGTAAACTCCTTATGTTCACCTACCAAACTCCTATCTTAGTTTCAGTTTGCCATTACATGGAGGATTGAAGTGGTGGAGTCACAAGTGGAGAGACCCAGTTCTTGGTTCAGATTGGTTTTCGACAAGACGTTGTATCACTATGTACTGCCTATTCATGGTCATTATATCAGATTGTTGTACTATACCGACATGTATTCAAAGATATTATTATATTGTGATGAGTGAGCTGATCCTTCCACTTGTGTCTCCATCACTCCACTTCTGAGATTTATAATGCATTTTGGCCATCATAGCACCATTCTCTGACCTCACACATTAGGGGCATCTGTTACAACGTAATTTTCCACCTTGTGAGCATCAGCACTCTTTGGCCTTCAGGATCCATTTCACTGACTCAGATGCACTTTATGTCCTTCAGATACACTTGTTCCCTATTTTTCTTCCTGTACGCTAGTTGTTCCACTTTAGCCGGCATACCCGCGAGCTATCCCACTATAGCCCGTGGGTGACAAGTAAAATGGTAAAAGTCACTAGTAAATTACTTTTTACTCCCAAAAAGTGGTGTTAGGGTGGCCTTTGGCCCTCCATTTTCCCTGAAACATCTTGATGTGTCCTTTCACTTATGTTTGGAAGGCTATATATTGAGCACATATGGCATATGGAAGGGAGGAGAAAGAGAGAGCAAGATAACTCTAATGGATTGTTGTCGTGACTTGAGTCTACACTCATTGATCCTTGTTGTTGTGAACTCCTTATGTTCACCTACCAAACTCCTATCCTAGTTTGAGTTTTTCATTACATGGAGGATTGAAGTGGTGGAGGCACGAGTGGAGAGACCCAGTTCTTGGTTCAGATTGATTGCCCACAAAAGGTCGTATCACATTGTACTTCTTGTTATTCATTAATAGAAATACTCATATTCTCGTCCATTAATGTTGTGAATGTTGTTTATATTACATTGGGTTTCATTTACTTATGATATCATGGACCATTTCTATTGATGATGTTAATGTCTTTCATATATTATATGTGTTTGTTGTGTATTGGCTATCAAGACTAATTTGCAGGTTCAAGTGCATAGATTGAAAGCTTCAATGGGGATCTACATCGAACGTCCGGTTCGAGGTTGGTTATATTCTCTATTATCTTAGCATTGCATTGGGAATTGAGTCATTTTTTGGTAGTCAGTTGTTTGTTGTGGTCTGCCCCAAGCCATAGTAAGTTTTCTCAGTAACATAGTTGTATTCTAGAAGTTTGACTTAGTTTTTCATTTTGAAAGATCTTTTGATCTTTTCTTTATTAAAAATTTCTCAGGTCTGCCGAGCCGAAACCTTAAGTGTGATTCTACCTCAGCATATACTGTCCCACAACTCTAATATTACCAACCCTGGTCGATAATTAAATATTTGGTGATTCCTCAAGACAGTAAATACACCTCAACATTTTGGCCCCATTATCGGGTAGTTGTAGATAGGTAGAACTCAGTTGTAGATAGGTAGAATTCAGTTGTAGATAGGTAGAATGTTTTCCTAAAATTTAGTGATAGATTGAATTTCCCTTTTGAAACTTAGAAATAGGATGGTGGTGGGTGAGCGGTAAGACGAGAGGTAAGAACCTGTGCATATATTATAACGGGCATCCCCAAAACCCAACAATAGTAGTGATGCAGTTAGAATTTATTTCAGTTATACTTTTGATTTCATGAATAGGTCTAGGGACCCAAAAGGTAGATTTATTAAAACTAGCCTTCCTACTAAAATCCCTACTAAAATTCCTACTAACCTATACGGGGGGCGTGCCACCCCGACTACTAACTCAGTAGAAAGGTATTAGAAGACACCTAAAGGGGATAGTCCTACTTGGAAATAAAAGGAAATCCCTTTTGGAAATCAATTAGGGGAAGCCATAGGGACATCATAAATATCTGTTCATAAATAAATTCCATTAGAAGAACCTCAAGCTCATATTGAGATTGAACTTAGACAAGAGGAAATTCAAAAGGATAAAACATCAGAACCTCTCAACCATCCATTAGTTCAACAACCCAAAGAAACTACCTTTTCAATAGTAGGTGGCCCAAACTTAGTAGACTTTATTGATCATGCACAAGTAGACACTCTTTTTGAAAATTTCGTGAACATAGTTATTTCACAGATTGAAACAACAACAGTAGGAACTTCAAAACTGGACTCCCAAGTAGCTGGTAATTATCCTCCTAAAAAGAAAAATACTCTTCCAGAAATAGAATGTTGGGATATCCCATATTCCCCAATAAAAGAACCACCTAAGTATTCTCTCTTTGGAAATCAAGTCTTCATGGAGGATGAAAATGAAGATCATGTCCGACAAGATGAAGAAGAGCGAGAGATTAGAACTGAAGGTACTTTTGGATTCCCTATCCTAGACACTATACAATATGTAACTATGAAAAACATCCCTCCCTTCTCACTAACAACCTTTTATGGGAAGAGTAGTGAGGATCCAGGTGCATTCTTATTCGAATTTGACATTTTGTGTAGGAGTTATAACTACCTACAAGATGGCCAAAAGCTAAAACTCTATCCTGCAACATTAAAATATTCTTCCCTTCGATGGTTTATGAGATTAGGAGAATCCAATATTAGAACTTGGGAAGACATGAAGAATGCATTTCTACCGAAGTACCAGGATTACTATAAACCCAAGGACTCTCGCAATGATATTTTTAAAATACAACAACTTGAATATGAGAGCCTAGAAGAATATCTCGAAAGATTTAACTATGTGTTACATAAATATAAATATAGTGATCTTCGGGGAGATGTAGTAAAAACACTCTTCCTTAAGTGAATCTCAGAAGAATTCTTAGAAAACCTTAATCTCATGGCAGTGGAAGACATCTCTCATAAGTATTTTTCACATATTTTTGAGCTATGTAGGAATTATTCTAAGATCATAGGGAAAAGTGGAAGACACTTTTGAGAATCTTATGCTAGGAACCTAAAAGGAAACACATCCATTCCTGGTGGAGTTACAAGGGTAGAGTTGGGAAACCTATTGGAAAATTTCAAAACAGATATCTTAGGAGCCATGTGTTGTCAATTGGATGCATTACAAGCTAAAAAGAGACAGGATGAAGAGCATGCATCAATGAGTGTTTCTTGTCCTAGGTGTAGAACTAAACATCCCCAATGGGAATTTCCATTTAATAATGTTTCGGTTTGTCACCTTTGTACACAAGAACATCCAACTAATAATTGTCCATCGTTTCCGAGGTTGCAAGCTGTATATAAGAGTGGAAAATTTGTTGAAACATCTAGGAGGCCTTGGAAACCTAGATATCAATCATCATATCAGGATCAATCATCACAATTTCCACCCTATTACCATCCTTATCAACCTCCTCAACAATGGAACACTTCAAGTTGGAAACATTGGCCACCGCAGTACCCTCCTCAGAATGCTCAACAGCAGCAATCACCACATGGATTGAGAGGGAAAGCTTATTCTCAACCACCTCCTTCTATGCCTAATTATCCTTACCCACCTAATATTCAGCAACTCTTCCCCAGATTTGTACCTCCTTCAATACCCCCTATCACAAATCAACCTCACGATTTCCAGAATATGAATCCTCCAAGACCCACAATATTACCTGCACAACCAATACCAAATCCTAACAACAAGCCAACTCAAGCCCTTAATAGCATTGGGTTTCTACCTCTTCCATCATATGCCATTTCGACTGCACCAGTACATGAGATTCAACTGCGGTCTGAAAGAGTTTTGCAAGATCATCCCAAGTCATCAGTTGTTATCCGAGAATAGAATGAAGAAGAAAACATACCTAGTGAAGTTTTGAATGATGTCATTCTTGAATATGTGGTTATTCCTAAATATTCAACACACAACCATCCTTATGAAGAAGTAATTACAGAAGAAAAAGCACCCCCATATCCGGAGCGTCTAGTAATAGAAAAACCTCTAACTTATCGAGAGTATGATATCATTAACGAGTTGAAAAATATTTGTATTAAGATCCCTTTGTTACAAGACATTAAAGATATACCAATCTATAGTAAAGTGATAAAATAAATCTATATTAAAAGTCCAGGTAAAAAACCAAAAGATCCTCCAACGATTCATGTTATAGGTGAAATGTCAAATTACATAGAAAAACAACCTAGAATTCCAAAGTATACAAATCCAGGAAATCCTGTGGTGACTGTTATCATCAGTAACACTGCCATAGGAAACACACTTATTAATATAGGAGCTGCTATTAACCTAATGAATACCACAATTCCAGAAACTCTCAATTTAGGACAATTCCTCCGCCCTACCCCAATAATGCTAGAATTAGCAGATCGCACTATGATACAACCTACTGGGATCTTAGATGACATCATTGTATTAGTAGCTTCATGAGAATATCCTGTGGACTTTATGGTCATAGAATCAAAAGAGCATTCTAAAGGACACCCGATTATTCTGGGAATACCTTGGTTGGCCACTGCTAATGCATTTATAGGATGCAGGGATGGAGAGATGATTATCTCCAATGGGTTATCTACAAGAAAACTTGCTTTATAGCCACCAGCACAACTAGTAACTGAAAACTTGTTTTGGTTAGATTGTCCTTTTGGGGATGAGAACTTGGAAGAAATTTCCCATATTAGTGATTTCTCCTGGGCACTTCAAGAATAGAATACTGAGAATGTGTTGAACCAATTTATCTCTTCCACAACATGTATAGAATTTCCTTAGTATTTTTCCCAACTTGACCAGATATTTGGAGATGAATTCCAAGAAAATATTAGCCTCTCAACATTTACAAGTACACCCTGTGAGGTTATTTCTGAAAAATTTCTACATATAAATGCAGGTTTAGATGAGAGTCAGCAAAAACAATTACTAAAAGTTCTCAAGAATCAAACTGGAGCATTTGCATGGGAATACACCGATATGAAGGCTATGCACCCAAATACCTGTATTCACTATATTTACACAGATTCAAACATACCTCCGGTCAAGAAGCCCTAGAGAAGAATCAATCCAACCCCAAAGGATATAGTCAAAGATGAATTACAAAAACTCCTTAATGCTTGTTTGATTTACTGAATTTCTAACAGTAAATGGGTGTCTCCTCTGGTTGTAGTTTCAAATAAAGTTATAGGGAAATGGTGTATCTGTGTTGACTTTCGAGAATTAAACAAGGCCACTCTTAAAGACTACTTCCCTTTACCTTTCATTGAGCATGTGTTAGATACCTTGTCAAGGAAACAATATTTTTCTTTCCTTGATGGGTATAGTGGATACAATCAAATATTAATAGCACCTTAGGATCAGTACAAGACAGCCTTTACTTGTTCTTGGGGGACATATGCCTATAGAGCACTACCATTTGGCCTATGTAATGCACCTGCCACTTTCTAGCATGCAATTCTAGGAATTTTTGTTGACCTCATACATGAAGG
Source organism: Larix kaempferi (assembly GCA_027924585.1). NCBI lineage: Eukaryota > Viridiplantae > Streptophyta > Pinopsida > Pinales > Pinaceae > Larix > Larix kaempferi. The sequence continues at coordinate 1,706,884 of BSBM01000932.1, forward strand.
TGTAGAAGTTTATATGGACGGATTTATAGTTTATGGAAATAACTTACAAGAAGCCCTTCATAACCTTGAAAAAGTTCTTATTCGGTGCCAAGAAACGAACTTAGCCCTTAGTCATGAAAAATGTAAGATGCTACTAACCAAGGGCATAGTTCTGGGACATCATGTCTCTCTTCAAGGTATCAAGGTGGATCCTACCAAGATAGAAATAATTGTTAATCTTCCTCCTCCAAAAACTCCAAAGGAAGTAAAAAGCTTTCTTAGCCATGAAGGCTATTATAGACGTTTTATTGAAAACTTCACTAAGATAGCTGCACCTATGTTCAAGTTACTCATGAAAGATACAAAATTCAAATGGACTGAACCTTGTCAACATGCCTTCGAAACTTTGAAGGAAAATCTATCAATGGAACCAATACTCAGGGGCCCCAATTGGTCCCTTCCCTTTCATATATCCACTGATGCTTCTGACATAGCTATAGGAGAATTCTTAGGTCAAAAAGAGGGACAAACATAACATGCCATCTACTTTGCTAGTAAAAATTTGACCCCTGTAGAAACAAAATACACTGTTACTGAAAAAGAGTTTATGGCAGTAGTCTATGCCATCAACAAGTTTCGTCATTATATCACAGGATATGAAATTTTTATACACACTGACCACTCCGCCATTAGATTTTTAATGAACAAACCTATCACCAATGGTAGGGTGACTCGGTGGCTTCTTTTGTTACAATAATTTAACATCACCATTGTTGATCGTCCCGGTCGAGAGAATGTGGTAGAAAATTTTCTCTCTCAAATTAAAATTGATGATAGTGCCCGTATTGTCGATGATAGCTTCCCAGATGAACATGTGTTCGCTCTGTCTATTCGAACCCCTTTGTTTGCAGACATAGCCAATTATTTAGCAACTGGAAAGCTACCAAACCATCTCTCCCCACTTGAGAAACATACGATCATAGTTCAAAGTTCTAATTATTCTTGGGTGGACAATGATCTTTTCCGTACTGGTCCTGATCTTATCTTTAGACGATGTGTACGAGAGGATGAGATGGCATAAATCCTCCATGCATGTCATGGTGGACCTTGTGGTGGGCACTTTTCTGACAAGAGAGCAGCATACAAAGTGTTACACTCTGGTTATTATTGGCCAAGAATTTTTAAGGATGCTGCCAAATATGCAAGGAATGTGATAGTTTCCAAAGAATGGGTAGACCTACACCATCTGATGAGATGTCCTTACAACCCCAGGTTATGATTGAGCCTTTTGAAAAAAGGGCTCCAGATTTCGTTGGGCTAATTTCCCCTATGTCTCTCAAAAAGAAGTACATCCTGTTGATGTATATGTAACTTCGGAATGTATTTCATCTATATATGTCATATATATTTATTGTACCCTTATTATTGATGTCGCAAGTGTGTGTACTTGAAAAGTGTCGTCATGTGGATTGAAAACTGTCGCAAGTGTGTGTACTTGCCTATGGGTAATTAGACCACCATATGTGGGGTTGGCCCTGAAATTTATATTATATTGTGGATTTATATAGATAGACAAGTCGGCCCATGGTGTAACTAGGCAAACAGGTTAAGTATAAATAGAGATCGTGAGATCTCTATTTGGATCATTCAGAAACTCACACTTCTCTCACTCAGAAAGTGTCGCACTAGTGAGGAGGAGGATCATCTGCTACTAGGAGACTATCTCAAGTGTATTTTGGTTGAGCCATTGCTCTCTCTATCTCTGGGGAAGTTGTGGGGTTTCTCACCTTAGGGTTTTCCCCATGGAAACTCTGTGTCTCTTGTCTCTCATGCTTTTGATTCTTGTCATGCTTGTCATGCTTATTGTGATTGTTATGCATTGATATACTGTATATGTTATTATCTCAGTAAAGATCCAAGAGTATTGTGAATTAATGCTCAAAATTTAACATGGTATCAGAGCTAACCTGAGAAGAAGACATTTTGTAGTGACGGAAACTTGAGTTTCTTGTTTATTGGGTTTCTCTTCACAGATTTTCAAAAAGCAGTATAGTAGATTGACTCTACTCATCAAGGAGAATCTATCTGTCCTACCAGAATTCAATTCTGAGCATTTTCATATTTGGCCCTTGTTGACACTCAATAAATTTTGTGCTGAAACTTCTTCCAACAGCATCGGTGATGCAAAAAATAGAACAAATTTCATGACGGGGGATCTCAAACTTGGTCGAGAAAAGTGCATTTGTCCTCGAGTTGTTGACACTATGTTTCAAAAATCCAAAGGAAGGACTAAAGATGTGTCAAAATTTTGTCCAAGTGAAAAGGACTTAGAAGAAAGATTGCTAAGTGTATAAGAATTATAATAAAATCAACAAATAAAAACCCACAAATGCTATAGTCTGATGATAAATATTAAAAGGATTAAACTCCAGCAAAGATCCGATGGCGGAGATGTTACACGCAAGGATCAACGGTCGTTGCGAGATCCCGCATCAACAAAAGGCACGATCGTAATGTATTGAAAGTGGTTGCGGATGAAATACCACGGGAGCACGTGGCGCGTTATTATTCATCCGCATCAACGCGAGGGTGGTATTATAAACCGCCCTCCGCCCATGCGGAACCGCCATTCTCGAAGGTAAAGCGCCCAATAGCACGTGCTATGTGTTATTAAGAGTTGTGCGCGGTGGGGTATATAAACACCACAATTATTTCTCGCTCAACCAATGTGGGATATATCCCATAGAGAAAATCAAATGGGATAAGTATAACACGTTTTTGAGAAAATGCCTGTTTTAGTCACCATTTTCTAGAAGCTGTTTCCGCCAAACCGAGAGGAATTTTAGGAAACTGAAAGAGGTTTTTCTTCAGCACGGGCCAATATTCAAAAAACTCTCTCAGTTTTTACACAGGTGTTGTGGTTTAAGAGAATCGAAGTCATCTTCATGGGGAAATTTTCCAGAATTTCAGTTTACTGTTTTAGTCATTAACTTCAAAGAGCTGTTTCTTCCAAATGAAGATGAATTTTCAGAAACTGAAAGCGGCTTTTCTTCAGAACATGCCCAGTTACAGAAACCTCTCTCAAAATATACACATCTATCTCCATTTGAGATACACAGCCAGGTCTTTGAAGCCTATTTTTCAGCAAATTTACTTCCTGAAATAAAAAAAATAAGTTGTAACTGTTTCTATTTTTAGAGTTTCAGTTAGGTTTTGAATTCACAATTAGGTATAGGCCGTCTTTCTATATATTGATATGTAAAAAACATGTAATGGGGGGGGAATTTTTCAGAGAAAAAGGATTCCCGTTCCGGGTTTTTGAGGTTTATTCCAGAAATTAATAAAGATTTCAGAGTTGAGCATATTTTTATCAAAGATTCATGTGTTGTTTTAAAATTACAGTCCGTACTTTCCCTTTCTTTACATGTGCATGTCAGTCTTCTTTGTCATTCTTGCCATTATGTCTTTCTTCTATGCTTGAATGAAAGTCCAAAATAAATTGGGATTCATATTTGCTATGTCTCAGTTTATCGCATTCAAGTATCCACCTGCTTCTCCAAAGTTAACAGTGGATTCATCTGAAAATTGATGCCCGTTGTTGATGGATTGTCATTAATTCTTTCCTGTCACCTACAAAATCTTATTGACTGTAATAAAACAACTATCTTGCTTTTGTACAAAAATTTGTTTGGCTTCTGATCTGTATTTTTCTGTTTCTCGACTCCATTGCCCAATGGTATCTTTTTCCTGTTGATCTAACCACATTATTTAAAGCCTACAAAGTTTTTTTACAATTTGGCCATTGAATTTATTATCAAGCTTCTATCGTGGTGACATTGGATGGCAGATTTACCGAGAGAGACCTCTCTGGTTGAAGGAGACCAACTTTCAGTCTAAAGATTGGTTTGAAATAGGTTACCTCGGGTTCCTTTGATACAGCCCAAGGAAAATCCGAGTGTTAACAGCCCTAAAAATTAGGGTTTCCACAAAAATAGGAATTTCTGGAATCTAAAGAAATAACTGGAATCTCCTTGCAAAATCAAAGTTTAGAGCTTTGGATCGAGATTTTTGGCTGGGTAGATCTCCGGGAAACTCAAACGCTAATTCAGGGCTCTCCCCAGTGAACCCGGGAGGACAAAAAGACAAATCTGAAGGGTAAAGCTTTGCTGATCCAAAATTATGAATACATCAGGATGATTAGCTCATCAAGGCACATCTTTCTAACCTTTCAAAAAGTTGAAATTCACTTTTTGAATTTTAGGGTTTTTTCGACAAACCCTAATCCGGGACCAAATCCAGTTTTCAGCATTTCAAGTGGTAAGACCTAAATCTTTTCTATTTCCATTTGAAGTATTCTTTAAGATGTCTCACCACACCAAGCTTGAGGATAAGCTTGAAGGGGCTGATAACTTTGGAGCTTGGAAGTATAGGATTGGGTTAATCCTGGAAGAGAATGAGTTGGACTCATATATAAAAGAAGACATCCCTATCCCAGAGGATGAAGAGGCCAAGGTATTGCATAAGAAGAACTTGGTCAAGGAAAAGAGAATCATTGTTGATTCTATCAAAGACCATCTCATACCCCATGAGTCTTCTCTAAAGACAACCAAGGAGATGTTTGACTCTTTGACCAAGCCATTTGAAGGGAAGAACATAAATCGGAAGATGACTCTGCAGAATCGATTGAAAGGGGTCAAGATGTTGAATGGAGAAACCATTCAATATTACTTCTCGAAGGTCTCTCAGATCAAGGAGCAACTTGAAGCTGTGGATGAAGTAGTGGACAATGGTGAAGTTGTTATGACCACACTAAATGGCCTACCTAGGTCATGGGACTCCTTTATTCAAGGAATCTGTGCAAGAAAGAAATTGATCTCTTTTAGTAAACTGTGGGAGGAATGCTCTCAAGAAGAAGCTAGACTTGTAGCTCATGAGGAAAAGATGGGAGGTGAAGATCAAGCTCTCACAGCTCACACCAAAAGAAGCAAGCCCAAGAAGGAGCACTCTCGCTACAAGAGATCCTATCAAAAGAATAAGAAGGATCTAAGATGCTTCACATGCAATGAGAAGAGTCACTTTGCTTCAAATTGTCCCAAGAACAAAAGGGATAATAACAACAACTCTAGCAAGAAAAAGAAGGGAAGCAAAAGAAAGTTCCATGCTCATGCTGCCAAGGATGATGAACCTCCAAAGAAGAAGGCTAGGGCAGAAAGTGATGATAGTGATGATGACTCATCAAGTGAAGAAGAGTATGTTCTAATCTCTACTCTCACAGGTACTATCTCCCATGGTTGTAATGATTGGTTGATTGACAGTGGGGCTTCCAAACACATGACTGGGTTTAAGGAATGTTTTGTGAATCTATATGAACATGAATCACCCCATAAGGTGAAATTTGGGGATGATTATCAATACCTAATCAAAGGAAGTGGTGAAGCCTCCTACAACCTAGATTCTGGAAAATCTTTGAAGATGAAAGAAGTCCTTTATGTACCTGGGCTCAAGAAGAACTTACTCTTCATCTCTGCATTGGATGCAAAAGGTATGAGGGTTGCATTTGTGGATGGCCAAGTCCTAATGTGACCAAAGGGTAAAACAATCGATGATGCAGTAGTGATTGGAGAGCAAGAGGGAGGTTTGTATAAATTGAAGGGTCAACCTGAACATGCCATGGTACATGAATCCATGGCGCCAAGTGAACTTTGACATAGAAGACTTGCTCATATTATAAGGCACTTCCAATTGCAAGCAAGGCTGTAGAGGGTCTTCCTGAAATCAAGACCAAACATGAAGGTGTTTGCAAAGGATGTGCAAAAGGTAAGAACATTAAGAAGGCTTTCCCAAGCAGTGAAAGCAAGGCAAAAGATATCCTAGAAATCATCCACTCAGATGTATGTAGTCCTATGTCATCCTGTTCTCTAAGTGGGTATGTTTACTATGTCTCATTTATTGATGAATTCTCCAGGAAGACTTGGTTATACTTCTTGAAGAACAAAGATGAGGTATTTGATAAGTTCAAGGAATTCAAAACCTTGATGGACAATCAAACTGACGAGAAGATCAAAACATTCAGATCCGATAATGGTGGAGAATTCACCTCAGGTGACTTCAATAAGCTTTGTAGTGATTCAAGGATTAAGAGGGAGTTGAATGCTCCTTATAATCCTCAATAGAATGGAGTTGCAGAAAGGAAGAATAGAACTATCATGGAAGCAGCAAGGGCAATGCTACATGACCAGGATCTACCTATGCATCTATGGACATAAGTAGCTAGAACAACTGTATATGTGCAGAACAGAACACCCCACAAGATATTGGACAACAAGACACCATAAGAGGTCTTTTCTGGTAAGAAACCTGAAGTCAGCCATCTCAAAATATTTGGTTGTCCAGTATACACTCATGTCCCAAAGGAAAAGAGGACTAAACTAGATCCTTCAGGAAAGAAGGGTATCTTTGTGGGTTACAGTGAAAGCTTGAAGGCTTACAGAATATACTTTCCAGGGTTCAAGAAGATTGATGTTAGCAGGGATATAACATTTGATGAAAACTCAGCATTCATCAAATCAAGGAAGGTGTTGATGTATATGTAACTTCGGAATGTATTTCACATATATGTATATTGTATTCCTATAGAGATGGTATTATTCCTCTATAAGGAAGTGTCGTCATTTATATTGTAAGTGTCGTAACTTATACTTGATGGGTTATTAGACCACCTTATTTGGGGTCGGCCCTATATAAGTCATGTGGGTCAAAGGGTTATTAGACCACCCTATTGGGGGTCGGCCATGTGGGTCAAAGGGTTATTAGACCACCCTATTGGGGGTCGGCCCACTCAGCATTATGTTATGTGGTTAAGTTCGAGCCTACATGAGTTAGGTAAAAAGGCAAGTCAAGTCAAGTATAAATAGAGTGCGGGAGGCACTCTATTTACTCACTCACTTCTCACACATGCACTCAAGGAGGAGTGGCGCACTTATGGAGGAGGAGGATCTGCTGCTAGGTTATGGTTATCTCTCTTGGTTGGTTGTATCATTGCTCTATCTATCTCTGAGGAAGTTATTGGGGTTTTTCACCTTTATGGTTTTCCCCAAGTAAATCTTTGTGTCTCTTGTGTGCTTGCATTATTGTCTCCATGATTGATATGCTGTAGATATGCTGTACATGTTGTTCTCTCAGTTAAGATCCTATATCAGATTGAAGTAAATTCTAAAAATTTAACATGGTATCAGAGCTACCCTGAAAGAATGCATGATATGGCATGTATGACACTTGTTGCACTTACGATGCTAGGGATTGATATAGCAAAAACCAGTCATCGTAGCACTTTCACTATAAATCTGTTTTGGCGAAGTTTTCGGATCTGAAATTGTTACAGGACAAAGCTAAAATCTCCAGGTACCTTGTGTCCAAAGGGAAACCTCTAATTCGTTGTACTTTGTGATTTATGATCTGTACAATATAGGGTTACTGCCTCTTCCAGATCTGAGTCAAAATCAGGTGACCTTGGGAAAAAGGTCATAACTTGGGCTAGGAAGCTCCAAATGAAATTTCATGAAAAGTGACAGGTAGTACACAGACTGTACTATCTCAGACAATGTTTTCAGAGGCCGAAGTTGAATCAGTGACACGTGGCACTCCGTACAAGTTCGCTCTCCCGTATTATCCCATAAACAGATCATGTTGAGACACTTGGCATAACTCTCTCTTAGAGAGTCCAATTGAGGTCAGACCTGTTAGGATGGAAAGATAACAGGCCGAGCTATCTCAGGAAGTTTTTTCAGAGGCCGAAGTTCAAACAGTGACACGTGGCACACTATACAAGTTCGCTCTTCTGTTTTATCCCAAAACAGGTCACGTTGCGACATTTGACATAACTCTTTCTCAGAGAATCCAATTGAGGTCAGACCTGTCAGGATGGAAAGATAATAGGTCAGGCTATCTCAAAATACTTTTTCAGACCCTGTGGATTGAAAAGTTTGTAGTTACACCAGAAACAATCAGGTACATATTTCTGTCAAAACAGAATTATTTTTGAGTACCTTCATTCATGGCTTCCGGAATTTAGGGCTTTGAAGAAAGTTGGAATTTTTGTAATCGAAGACCACGGCTGAATGCTACTCATAAAAATAGAAATTTAGAGACCAATATCAGAATTTTTTGTTGGGAAAAAGGCCGGGCTCGATCAAACCCTAGTTCGGGACTTTGATCAGAAAAGTGGAAAACTAGGGCTTCTGTAAAAATGGGAATTTTTGCAATCTGTGACCACGGCTGGAAGCTCCTCAGAAAATTAGAAGCTTAGAGCTTTGGATCAAAAATTTTGATGGGGCAAAAGAGTGGACTTCATCAAACCCCAGTTCAGGGTCACGTCCAGTGAATCCGGAAGTTTCAAAGGCAAAATTGAGGAGTGAAACTTTGCATTTTTCAAATTCTGAATATACCAGTTTGATCAACTCATCAAGGCGCATATTTCTATCCTTTCGGAAGTTTGAAATTCAAAGTTTGAATTTTTGGGGTTTCTCTGACAAACCCATATCCAGCTCCAGGTCCAGTTCTTGCAAATCAAGTGGATTGGGTTAATCCTAGAAGAAGATGGATTGATCATCTGCATGAGTGAAGAAGTTCCTGTTTCAGAGGGAGATGAGGCTAAGGCCTTACATAAGAAGATTACAAGCGATCTCGACAGGTATGACTCATCGAGGTATGTTTCGATATTTGTCCATGATTAAGTTTATGGTATGTTTGTCTTCATGTTATTACGGTTAGTACAATTTTGATTTTAGATTTGTCGTATCACCTTAACAAAATTATGAATGCATGATAGAAGATATTCATTGGTTAGGGTGTTGACACTTATGATTGTACTAATGCATTATGGTGTTGTATGAGGTTTATGTTGTCTACTAACATGAAAGGTACACCAAGAAAGACAAATCATGTTCTGGTCCAAGAACATATGATCATGATAACATGAGGACAAAGATTCATCCATTGTCATGGATCTCATAGAAGATCCATTTACGAGGTATGTATAACTTGGTTTTGTAATAGTTAACCTATGAGATATACAGGTTACTAGCACAAGTCATTGAAGAAGAACAAGAAGACATCATGTGAGTATGTTAGACATAAATAGCTAGCATGCTAATCCAGGTATGTTTTTCCTATATCAAGATAGAATCCTACCTTGTGTTAGGATCTTATACTGTTGTTGATAATGATTATTCATGAAGTCATAGGTTTGAATAATCATGATTGTATGCATATTATGTTTCTTACCATAATTGATGATACGACTAACCAGAAGAATCATGATGGTATAGGTTTGAATAATCACAAGTTTTATGCATTTTATATCTCTTATCTTGATTGATGATTCAACTAACCTAAAGAATCATAGGTTTGAGTAATTACAGGTTTAGACATGTTATGGTTCTTATGATTTGACTAACCATAAGAATCCTTGAATGCTAATGCTTATTATTTCTGTTTGAAATGATCATGACTATACATGCTTGAGATTATTGTGTTTTAATAGTATACTAATGAATGTATGATTTTATATGAGATCACAAGGATAACACATTCATGATACTAATAAGCATGCATAGGGACCAAGGATGAATATGAGATTCAAGAACAGGTAATCCAGGAAGCAAAGATCAAGAGGGAGTACACTCCAGTGGTTTATGCAAGGATGCAGATATTCAGAGGGAGTTGACCATCTCTCTACATTCCACAACAGAAAGGTGTAGAAGAAGCTACTGCAGATTAGGACTCCAGTAGCTCCTGCAAGAAAGCGAAGACTCAGAGGGAGTCCACCCAACGAACAAACAAAGATAAGTATTTTAATTATCATTTCTTGCATATGTGTTTGTTTAAATAAAATTGTTCAATGATGTATATGCTCATGTTCCTAGACTTAGGATATGTATTGTGCATATTAGAATAGTTGCATTGATGAACCGTATACTACTAATATACATGGGTAAGTGGCCTATGGCACTGTACAACAGTCCATTGCTACTTATCTAGAATGAAACCTTTTTGCTGACATGTTGAGAGTTGTGCACACTCTTAACAATGTTCTGGTAGAGATTGGAAGGCATCTAGAAAGTTACGGGATATGGATAAATGTTGTATTGAAGCATTGGCTAAGATAATTGCATGACTATATGACATATTTCTTCATGTGTAAGAATTTGTTCTGAAAACTATGAGATGTTTTCTAATCATGCAATTTAACTTGTTGTGTAGGAAAGATCGTATGCCATCTCCTACAAAAGAAGAACTACAACATTTGTTCCAGCAACAAAGATATCTATTGAAGATATTGAAGTTCCCAGGATCTGGGATGAAGAAATGAAATGCCATGATCCGTCGATCATGAAGAATGATCTTTGGGATGTAATCCCAAGACATGAAGGGAAGTTTTCTATGACTTCCAAATGGAACTATCAGATCAAGCATGTTGCAGATGGCAGCATTGAGAAATATAAAAGTGATGAAATAGAAGATACACCATATGGATTCAAGACAGCTTCCTTAAATGGTGTAGTTGAAGAAGAAGTGTACGTAGAGCATCCACTTGGTTCTGAGACACATGATAGGAAATAATATATGTGCAGAACTTGGTATGGTGAAGATAGATTGATTGCCGACACGCAGCGGAAGCTTACTACCGAATTCGAGATGAAGAACTTGGGGATGATGCACTATTTGTTTTTGGCATGGAGGTGTGGCAGAGTGCAGATAGAATCTTCCTTGGACAAGGGAAGTATGCAGTAGAGATCCCAAAGAGGTTCGGGATGATGGATTGCAAGGCCATGGCCACACCTATGGCATCAAATCTGAAGCTTCTATGTGATGCTTCATCTGAGCCGATTGATGTCTCTATGTATCGCCAGATGATTGGGTCCTTGATGTAGCTGACGAACACAAGACCAGACATTTGCTTTGCTGTGAACACATTGAGCTAGTTCCTGACGGATCCAAGGAGTGTTCACCTGGTTGCTGTAAAGCACATTCTGAGGTACCTGAAGGGTACAGTGGATTATGGGCTCAGGTATGAGGCGAATCAAAAGTTTAACCTGCAAGGTTATGTTGGTTCAGATTGGGCTGGCAGTGCTGCAGATAGGAAGAGCACATCTGGGTGTTGCTTCAGTATGGGATCAGGTGTGATCTCTTGGTTTAGCAGGAAGCAGTCCTGTGTAGCACTGAGTACAGCTGAGGTAGAGTATGTTGCAGCCTGTTCAGCTAGTTGTGAGGCAGTATGGCTACGGAAGCTACTGTCTGAGCTATTTGATCTCCCATTGGAGGCTACAGGTATCTTCTGTGATAACCAGAGCTGTGTGAAGCTGTCCGAGAACCCAGTGTTTCATGACAGGTCGAAACACATAGAGATCAAATATCACTATATCAGGGATATGGTGCAGAGAGGAGCCGTGAAGCTCCTGTATGTTGCGACGGACGAGCAGATTGCAGATGTGCTGACAAAGCCACTAGCCAGGGTGAAGTTCGAGTACTTCAGAGAGAGGCTTGGCGTTCTTCAGATCGAGGACACTTCGAGGAAGAAGTGATGGACACATTTGCTGAAGCCATTCCAAGCATGTTGGAAGGAGGATCCTTCACATGGCTGTGGATGTAAGCGCTGGATGATGAGCATCAGGATGATGTTCTGGTTTCTGCTTGGATATGATCAGTTGGATCATTTTTTATGTATGTATGTACGCATCATGTTGGATGCTGGATATGATCAGTTGGATCATTTTTTATGTATGTATGTATGCATCATGTTGGATGCTGGATATGATCAGTTGGATCATTTTTATGTATGTATGTATGCATCATGTTGGATGCTTGGACCATGTATCTGTATATGTATCAGGTGGATACATTGTATGATCAGGTGGATCATGTACGGTGATATGTATCATGTACTTGGTATGCATCAGGTAGATGCATTGATGATCAGGTGGGTCATGTATGGCGATATGTATCAGGTAGATACTTGGTATGCATCAGGTAGATGCATTGATGATCAGGTGGATCATGTATGACGATACGTATCAGGTAGATACTTGGTATGCATCAGGTAGATGCATTGATGATCAGGTGGATCATGTATGATGACATGCAGCAGGATGTTGCAGTGATGATCATGGATGATGAGCTTCAGGATGTTGCTCCAGATGACATGTAGCAGGATGTTGCAGTGATGATCAGGATGATCATGGATGATGAGCTTCAGGATGTTGCTCCAGATGACATGCAACAGGATTTTGCAGTGATGATCAGGATGATCATGGATGATGAGCTTCAGGATGTTGCTCCAGATGACATGCAGCAGGACATTGCAGTGATGATGATCAGGATGATCATGGATACATCAGGATGATGTATGGTGAGTATCAGGTTGATACTCTATGGCCGTGGATCAGGTTGTGCAGATGAGCATGTAATAGCGCCCTGGGAGATTTGCAGATGGTCTTTCAAGGTTTTGCCTATGGCATGTAATATCGGTACCCTAAGACATCTGGCAAATGCTCTTTCGATGTTTTGCTCTGGGAGGACATGTAATAGTGCCCTGGGAGATCTGCAGATAGTCTTTCGAGGTTTTGCCTATGGCATGTAATAGCGCCCTGGGATATCTGGTAGATGCTCTTGCGAGGTTTTGTCCTATGGCATATAATAGCGCCCTGGGAGATCTGATAGGTTGGGCTGTGTGCCCGTAATCAGTCCTGGGATGCTCTTGCGAGGTTTTGCCATGACCACATGTAATAGCGCCCTGGGAGATTTCAGGTCGGAGTTGTGTACCCGTAACATCCTGAGATTCTCTTGCGAGGTTTTGTGGTGGACCAGATGTAATAGCGCCCTGGGAGATTTCAGGTCGGAGTTGTGTACCCGTAACATCCTGAGATGCTCTTGCGAGGTTTTGTGGTGGGGTCACATGTAATAGCGCCCTGGGAGATCCTATAGGTAGAGCTGTGTGCTCGTAACAGCCTGGGATGCTCTTTCGAGGTTTTGTGACGCACGTAATAAGTCCTGAGGATTCCACAGTATGGCCAGTGATGACGAAGACCTGCAGGTGGTGGGCCTACATCCAGTATGAAAAAGGACTGGCTCTGTAGAACTTCCTCTGACGAGTAGATTCAGAGATTGATTGAGATAGCAGTAGCAGTGACAATGATGATGACTCGATGACGATTATCCAGTGACGATGATCCAGAGTAGATGACTTGTGCTAGAAGAACTGTGTTGAGAAATACCTTCCTAGTTAAGAGGGAGTGTTGATGTATATGTAACTTCGGAATGTATTTCACATATATGTATATTGTACTCCTATAGAGATGGTATTATTCCTCTATAAGGAAGTGTCGTCATTTATATTGTAAGTGTCGTAACTTATACTTGATGGGTTATTAGACCACCTTATTTGGGGTCGGCCCTGTATAAGTCATGTGGGTCAAAGGGTTATTAGACCACCCTATTGGGGGTCGGCCATGTGGGTCAAAGGGTTATTAGACCACCCTATTGGGGGTCGGCCCACTCAGCATTATGTTATGTGGTTAAGTTCGAGCCTACATGAGTTAGGTAAAAAGGCAAGTCAAGTCAAGTATAAATAGAGTGCGGGAGGCACTCTATTTACTCACTCACTTCTCACACATGCACTCAAGGAGGAGTGGCGCACTTATGGAGGAGGAGGATCTGCTGCTAGGTTATGGTTATCTCTCTTGGTTGGTTGTATCATTGCTCTATCTATCTCTGAGGAAGTTATTGGGGTTTTTCACCTTTATGGTTTTTCCCAAGTAAATCTTTGTGTCTCTTGTGTGCTTGCATTATTGTCTCCATGATTGATATGCTGTAGATATGCTGTACATGTTGTTCTCTCAGTTAAGATCCTAGATCAGATTGAAGTAAATTCTAAAAATTTAACATGGTATCAGAGCTATCCTGAAAGAAGGCATGATATGGCATGTATGACACTTGTTGCACTTACGATGCTAGGGATTGATATAGCAAAAACTAGTCATCGTAGCACTTTCGCTATAAATCTGTTTTGGCGAAGTTTTCGGATCTGAAATTGTTACAGGACAAAGCTAAAATCCCCAGGTACCTTGTGTCCAAAGGGAAACCTCTAATTCGTTGTACTTTGTGATTTTTGATCTGTACAATATAGGGTTACTGCCTCTTCCAGATCTGAGTCAAAATCAGGTGACCTTGGGAAAAAGGTCATAACTTGGGCTAGGAAGCTCCAAATGAAATTTCATGAAAAGTGACAGGTAGTACACAGACTGTACTATCTCAGAAAATGTTTTTAGAGGCCGAAGTTGAATCAGTGACACGTGGAACTCCGTACAAGTTAGCTCTCCCGTATTATCCCATAAACAGATCATGTTGAGACACTTGGCATAACTCTCTCTCGGAGAGTCCAATTGAGGTCAGACCTATTAGGATGGAAATATAACAGGCCGAGCTATGTTAGGAAGTTTTTTCAGATGCCGAAGTTCAAACAGTGACACGTGGCACACCGTACAAGTTCGCTCTTCTGTTTTATCCCAAAACAGGTCACGCTGCGACATTTGACATAACTCTCTCTCAGAGAATCCAATTGAGGTCAGACCTGTCAGGATGGAAAGATAACAGGTCAGGCTATCTCAGAAAACTTTTTCAGACCCTGTGGATTGAAAAGTTTGTAGTTACACTAGAAACAATCAGGTACATACTTATGTCAAAACAGAATTATTTTTGAGTACCTTCATTCATGGCTTCCGGAATTTAGGGCTTTGAAGAAAGTTGGAATTTTTGTAATCGGAGACCACGGCTGAATGCTACTCATCAAAATAGAAATTTAGAGACCAATATCAGAATTTTTGGTTGGGAAAAAGGCCGGGCTTGATCAAACCCTAGTTCGGGACTTTGATCAGAAAAGTGGAAAACTAGGGCTTCTGTAAAAATGAGAATTTTTGCAATCTGTGACCACGGCTGGAAGCTCCTCAGAAAATTAGAAGCTTAGAGCTTTGGATCAAAACTTTTGATGGGGCAAAAGAGTGGACTTTTGTCTGAGAACCCGATGTTTCATGACAGGTCGAAACACATAGAGATCAAATATCACTATATCAGGGATATGGTGCAAAGAGGAGCTGTGAAGCTCCTGTATGTTGCGACGGATGAGCAAATTGCAGATGTGCTGACGAAGCCACTAGCCAGGGTGAAGTTCGAGTACTTCAGGGAGAGGCTTGGCGTTCTTCATATTGATGACACTTCGAGGAAGAAGTGATGGACACATTTGCTGAAGCCATTCCGAGCATGTTGGAAGGAGGATCCTTCACATGGCTGTGGATGTAAGCACTGGATGATGAGCATCAGGATGATGTTCTGGTTTCTGCTGGATATGATCAGTTGGATCATTTATATGTATATGTATGTATGCATCATGTTGGATGCTGGATATGATCAGTTGGATCATTTATATGTATGTACCCATCATGTTGGATGATGGATATGATCAATAGGATCATTTGTATGTATTTTGTATATGCATCATGTTGGATGCTTAGACCATGTATCTGTATATGTATTAGGTGGATACATTGTATGATCAGGATGATCATGGATGACAAGCTCCAGGATGTTGCTCCATATGACATGCAGCAGAATGTTGCAGTGATGATGATCAGGATGATCATGTGTACATCAGGATGATGTATGGTGAGTATCAGGATGATACTCTATGGCCGTGGATCAGGTTGTGCAGATGAGCATATAATTTGGCCCTGGGAGATCTGCAGATAGTCTTTCGAGGTTTTGCCTATGGCATATAATTTGACCCTGAGATATCTGGAAAATGCTCTTTCGAGGTTTTGCTCTAGGAGGAAATATAATTTGGCCCTAGGAGATCTGCATATAGTCTTTCGAGGTGTTTCCTATGGCATATAATCTGGCCCTGGGATATATGGCAGATGCTCTTTCGAGGTTTTGTCCAATGGCATATAATCTATCCCTGGGAGATCCGATACGTTGAGCTGTGTGCTCGTAATAAGTTCTGGGATGCTCTTGTGAGGTTTTTCCATGACCACATATAATCTATCCCTCGGAGATCCTATAGGAAGAGCTGTGTGCTCGTAACAACCTGGGATGCTCTTGCGAGGTTTTGTGGTGACCACATATAATCTGTCCCTAGGAGATCCTATAGGTAGAGCTGTGTGCTTGTAACATCCTCGGATGCTCTTGCGAGGTTTTGTGGTGAAGTCACATATAATATGGCCATGGGATATCCTATAGGTAGAGCCGTGTGCTCGTAACATCCTGGGATGCTATTTCGAGGTTTTGTGACGCACCTAATAAGTCCTGAGGATTCCACAGAATGGCCAGTGATGACGAAGACCTGCAGGTGGTGGGCCTACATCCAGTATGAAAAAGGACTGGCTCTATATAACTTCCTATGATGAGTAGAGTCAGAGATTGGTTGAGATAGCAGTAGCAATGACGATGATGATGACGATGATCCCGAGAAGAAGACTTGTCTAGTAGATCTGTGTCGAGAAATACCTTCCTAGTTAAGAGGAAGTGTTGATGTATATGTAACTTCGGAATTTATTTCATCTACATATTTCATATATATTTATTGTACCCTTATTAGAGATATGCTATTCCTCTATAAGGAAGTGTCATCATGTAGATCGACAAGTGTCGCAAGTGTGTGTACTTTCCGATGGGTTATTAGACCACCCCATAGTGTAACTGGGAAAACAGGTTAAGTATAATTAGAGATAGTGAGATCTCTATTTGGATCATTCGGAAACTCACACTTCTCTCACTCAGAAAGTGGCGCACTAGTGAGGAGGAGGATCATCTGCTACTAGGAGATTATCTCAAGTGTATTTTGGTTGTACTTTGGTTGAGCCATTGCTCTCTCTATCTCTGAGGAAGTTGTGGGGTTTTTCACCTTAGGGTTTTCCCCATGGGAAACTCTGTGTCTCTTGTTTCTCATGCTTTTGATTCTTGTGATGCTTGTGATGCTTATTGTTATTGTTATGCATTGATATACTGTATATGTTATTCTCGCAGTAAATATCCAAGGGTATTGTTAATTAATGCTCAAAATTTAACACATCCTAGTCTGAACAGACTATGTCACCAAGTGGGTAGAAGCTAAAGCCTTATTCTGAGCCACAGAGAAATCTATGGTAGAATTTATATATGGAGAAATATTTACCCGATTCAGTGTACCTAGGGAAATTGTAATTGATCAAGGATCTCAGTTCACCTCCAAGCTAATGAAAGAACTTACTGACAAATATGGTATTAGACATTGTAAATATTCACCATATCACCTGGAAGCCAATGGTCAGGTAGAGTCTACCAACAAGGTATTAGAAGCCATCCTGACTAAGACTATCCAGTTACACCACAAAGACTGGGCAGATAGGCTTCTAGAAGCCTTGTGGGCTTATAGAATAACTTGGAGGAATACCACCAGTCACACACTTTATGAACTTGTTTATGGTAAACAAGTTCTTCTACCCATTGAATTTCAAGTCAAAACCTTTCGTATGGCTGCACAATTAGGGATGGATCTAGAAGAAGCACAGAGACAACGAATCCTGCAGATAAATGAATTAGACGAGATTAGACAAAATGTTGTTCAATGCATAATTTTAATACAAAACCAACGCAAAAAGTAGCATGATAAATACATTAAACAAAAACAATTGAAAACAGGAGACTGGGCATTACTTTTTATTCAAGGTACAAAAAATTTAAAGGTAAATTAACTACTCATTGGATGGGTCCATATGAAATTGTTATGATTTTTTATAATGGATCTGTTAAGATTAAGACAATTGATGATTCACAAATTTCCTCTGTGATAAATGGACAGAGACTTAGACTTTATCATCAACCAATATCTAAACAAGATTTTGTGCAGAATACCTTACAACAGGAGGAGATGGAGTTGGTAGGAGAGGAAATCATTCCTCCTTCTCCTGGTTCTTGAAATTATTTTGGGTTATCTTCATTTGTATATATGTAAATATATTTTTGTTTTTTTTAATAAATAAGAGTAATTTCTAATAGTTGATTGCATCTATACAGGAAATTCACTCTTATGATCAGCATATGGAATTTTGTCAATTAAAACAGGAAGACTCTTTTCCATTTCCCTAATTTAATAAAATTCCATATGACTTTTCTTTGTACATATGGTTTTTTTGAATAAATTTGAATCATCTACAAGTGGTTTTGCAGTTTGATTACAAGAACCTTATCTCTATAATCAGCTTATGCAATATTATCTGAAAAGGGAAGTGCTCTAAAAAAAAAAACTCATAATGCATGGTAACTCCTCTTTTGATTATTGTTGAAAATTGAAAATTTATAGTGAAAAGTTAAAGTGTCCTTTATATCATTTTTAACAACTTTATTCTATGATTCTATATATGGTATTTGATTCAGACATGCACATTTCTGATTTATCATCAGAACACTTGCTTAAGACCTAGTTTAATTATCATGATTTTCAAAGATGTATCTTACACCTATGGACTACTAGTTCATCCTATACTCATTATCAAAACTTGTCTCTTAACCACTTTTGAAAAGGTAGCCCAAGAGTAAGTGATATTTTCTACCTGTGGGGAACATTACTGATCTTTTATGAAGAAGATATACTGAGAGGTCAAAGAACAACTTTAGGTTATTATCTTTTGACATGATCTATAATTCAGGCTATTATAAATTAAGTTACTCATAAGATTCGCTCTAAAATTTGAATTGTGTTTAGCAGGCTTAACACACTCTAGTGCCAACCAACTTCCTTACAAAAGAAAAAATCATTATACGAAGAAAACTCACCGGGGTACTGAACAGGCTCGCTGGCAGCAGGTCCATGCTAAGTAAAATATTAAACAAGGAAGCTCGGTAAATGAAAGTAAACCCGTCGGGGTACTAAACAAGCTCACTAGCAGCGAGACTATGCTTGAATGGTACCAAGATAAAACTTGCCGGGGTACTAAACAGGCCTGCTAGTAGTAGGGAAATATCGGGTAAAAGAGGTTCGGTTAACGCATTGCTATGCACATGGTTCATCTAAAAAACCTGATTATACGAATACATGTTTACACCAATTATTTATACTGTCATTAGAGAATGGCTATAAGTTGGACTGGGACCCTGACATCTAATTCAAACAATACCTAGGGTATGATTATCCTAGAAATGGGACCCATAACTATAGAAATCTCACAAACTCTAGGGTGAACTTTATTTATATTCTTTAGATGACAAGAGATATTTAAAATGAGTCATGGATGACTGGTATTTCCTATGGCATTTTTTTTGTGTCAATTGTACTATCATTATTCATATAGTCTTCCAAAGCACTAATATTTTTTTATGAATGTACATATATGAATCATCTCCATTTATTAGTTAGTATTTCTTTTTCTTACGAAAAATAATAAACTACATTTTAGAGCTATCGGCTAATCTATTAATTGAAAATATTAGAATATTAATCAATTTTTCCTTGATGGCTTGAGCACACGCCATATGTTTGGTTTGGGGGAGATTCATAACTGTTTTTACATTCTGAATATTTATAAAAAGTTCATTTATCTCTGACAAAATGATAGGTGTTTCCAGGATAATGCAAGTAGCAGAAGATTGTTTAATCTATGATAAATCAAGAGGAGTGCGACTAAAACTTTAGAAAGCAGGCTTACAACATCCTCTTGGGTGCTGACATCCCCAGAAAATATCTCTGCATAATCAGCAACACTCAGATCCAGCAAAGTACATTTTTGTACAGAAGGTCCATATGGAGAATCGAATAAAGGGTCAAATGATGATCCGAATGAAGTGATGAATGAGGCAAATGAACGATGATCTGAATGAAGTACTGAATGAAATCATAGTTTATAAAAACATGATTAAGTCTATTAGGGATCTAATTTTTGAATTTTGCTGTTAAAATCTAATTGACTAACCATACTAGGGATCAATAAAATATAATCTCTGCATTCAACCTCACTCCTTTGCTCATTTCGGCTTCATCAAATAAATCGATTAATCATGCATTATTATGATTTCCAGAATCATCTTATGGCTATCATATGGTTTTAATTTCTCATTAAGTTATATGCGTACGATATGTCATTGAATATATTATAATTCATCATGTTATTTTATGCTACTTACGCTTAATTATCTCATGATGAACATTACATTCAACCTGTCCAAATTTTACTTTGGACATGGTTGAATATATCATCACCATATGAATTCATCAATGCACATATTTTCATGATGGCACACGATTCAAATATTTTTGGCATGATGACATGATCGCTCGAGCATGCTAAATCCCTTCTCATGATCGTTTAACCGTTTGAATGGATCACCATTTAAACCAACACCTGCGTGAATTCTAATTCATTCTGCTTGCCCTCATTTTTCCTGAGTCTATCAAGCCGCATCTCCTTTAATTTCATGCACCCTCTGTATCTCTTGCATCCCCTGTTCCATTTGAATTCCTCGACCTCTACTTAAACAATGTCGATCTGTTATGAGCTTGGCAGCTACCAGACTTGCTCCGCATTCCTGAATTTAAGGCATGTTGTGAAGTGTTTGTTTGAGTGGGTTGGGCTCCCTTCCTTCACCTTCTCGAAAACCATGATGACGAGATTTCACTTCTATTTTCCAAAGGGTTCGATGGAAAAATGGCCAAGGTTGGCCATCTCACCTTTCCTGTAACAGAGGAGTCCATTGCGTTGGCTATGAAACTTCCTAGGGAGGGTGCCCATTGGCGCAAACACCTTTTCCTTCCACAGATAGATCACAAATTCACTCTCAAAGCCGAATACCATCACATTGCAGGCACAAAAGGATTCCACCGGGAGTGGGTTGAGCCTGAGTATCTCTAGCTCTTGACTCTTATCATCCGACTGATCACCTGTGAAGGTAAGTACACAATTTTCAAAGCCTGCCACTTTTGATTATTGGCACATTTCATTAATAATCAGGCCCTAAATTTTCCATTTTATCTTTTAAAGAGCCTAGAAAAGATGTCTAGCTAGGTTAAGAAAAACGTGGTTAACCCTGCTGGCAGTTTACATCATCACTATCTCATAAATATCTTAATCACCTACCAGTTGAAAGAAAAGGGGAAAACGTGGGATATCTTTGTGTTTGAAACACTAATCCCCTATCTCGTTAAGAAACCCCTTGTTAAAGCCTCTGCCTCTCACAAGCGTCACCGATTTCAAAATAGTTCAGATGAGCTCGTTAAAACCCCTGCCCAAACAAAAAGGTATACCAAGTCTGTACGATTTAGTGAGGGTGCCTCAGGAGAAATAAACCCTGTTCATTCATCCTCTCCTGAGCTTGTCCATGAGGACATAACTACGGAACCCCCATTCTTTTCACCAATACCCACAAATTCAAGAAAGGACAATCGTGACCAATCTGTCGACCAAACTGTCGTCCAGTCTATCGATCAGTCTGTCATTCAACCAATGCATCCAGATAGTCTTGATGACCAGACGAACGATCCTATATTTGAATCACCTCTCATCACGTTAGCCAATATATATTCTAGTTTGCTTGAAGACCCTGTCTTGGAACCTGCCCCTGCACACATTGAAGATAAGGTTCCTAAGGCACACATTACATCTGTTGATCCTGAACCATCTCTAAAGGGATCGAGCCCTCAAAAAGACCCTGAGTCTTTTGCAGAAGCATCTACTCCACTTCATCACACTGTGGACAGATTAACCCAAGACATAGCACAGTTAAAAATACAGAACGAGAAGTATGTTGACATTATCTCTGGGATTCGTCAAGAGAACAAGGACTTACGTTTCCAGGTAAGAGTGTTGAATATTTAAATGATGCCCAAATAGCTTCCAACATTTCTCTCTGGTGGAAGCATGATGCCCTGAAGCACTAGTTCCATAAGCTTAGAGCTAAATCCACTTCCTCTTCCAAGTAGAAGGCAATTGCTATCGCAGCTCAGCCTTCTTCCTGAATTTCTCTTCTTTTGCTCAATGGGACCTGACATATCTCCAGTTTGGGGGAATGTTGGCATCCATTTTTGTCACCATTTTGATCAGTAAACATGCTCTGATTGGCGTTATTTTCACTATATTCTTATAGTAAGTCATTCTCTTTGCCAAACAGACCATCAATTAGACCCAGGTATGAACGTATTTGCATATCACATAAATCTTGATTAAATATCATCGTTTTTATGGTTTATTGATAATCATCTCACATTTCTAAACGTGCTTGCCATTTAGTTTTTGTTCTACAGGTTGTGGTCGTCATTCATTCCTTCATTCATCCACGCGTTCATGTCGAGGACGTCTAGCTGCATTCGAACCGCCGTTCAACCCTCCATTCATACCTACAAAATCCTTGGTTAAGATATTTCATGGAATTAAAGACGAAAACGGTGATGTGGGTTTTGTTAAGGACGTGGCCCTCATGGTTCTTGAGCCTCCATTCTAGAAGATTCACTCTCTTGTCTGCCTAGCTCGACACCACATCACCTGTCTATGTCAAGGTTAACTAATGCATAGCTACTCGCGTCAAGGAAGATCAACATTCGTGGACTCAGGAAGACAGCTTGTGCGCTGTTGTAAACCACCTTGTAGTTGTTCTACATCCATTAAAACCTCTATTTTTAGAGAGGACGGCTATGTCAACCTTCTCTCTTGTTGTAAAACTTATATAAAGACTTTTTCTGTGAAGAAATGCAGCAATTGTAACACATAGATGATAGCAGTAATTTTTATATAGAGGCTGTGTAATTTTTATTAGTCAATGGAAGTTCCAGATTCTAGTTGTTGATGTTTTGTTGGTGGTGAATAATTTGAGTTAAGCTTCAATCCTTGATTGCTGAGAACGACCCCTCAACAACTAGAGGTTTTACTATATATATTTTGCATTTTTTTTTCCAAGTAAATAGTTTCGATTTCCAATATTTAACTTGTTTCCTGTACATGAGAGATCTTTATTTCCTATAACTCATGTCTTGCTCTTAGTTTAATTTGCTAGTTTAATTTACAAGTCAAAGTGGCTGGTCATGCTTAAATCTTCTTAGTTTACTTTCAGTCTCTTCATTTGCAATTAGATAGAATTAATTAGTTAATGTTTCAGTAGTTCAAATTTAATTCATAGTTGGAATTAGTTCTGCTAGTCTTTTTCCTGTAATTGTAGGTTAGGTTTATTTACATCTCATCCTTGTTCTATTATGCCATAGAAGTAGTTCGTTTCCTTAGATAATCATTAGTATAGATGGTTTTTTTTTATTTCTGCTTCTAGACAGTCTATTCACTGCTTTCCTTGCACTGTAGGTTCATATGCATCAACCAGCTGGTGTTGAGATCATTCAGTCTGCTTCTTTCCTTAGTTTAAATCATTTTATTCCATCAAGACTGTTAATCGGACCGTCTTTCAGACCGCCATCTGGATCCTTATACGAACTTTAATATTTTCTGCATTGTTTTTATGCTTGTTTAGAATCCAGTTTCTTAGGTTTTTGAACTGTAATATTTATTGCAGTTGGTTAGCATTCATATATGTAATTAGGATCTTGTTTTGCACTACATAAAGCTTTAATTAAGTTTCACATCCATCCTTAGTTTTCATTTCACTTTCTTAAGCTTGCTTTAATTGCTTTTCAAATTATGTCTTTCATGTCGGATTTATTAATATTTTACTGTTCTAGGACTTATCAATTCCATTCTTAATTTGGTTATTTCATGTTTCTTAAGATTGATTTCGGATTGAACTTAGTAATTTCATTCTCCCAAGCACATTAGTTTTGATAGTTTCTTAGTTCAAGCATAGGATTAGTTCTCCCATTTATATAGTTAATGAAGATGTTCATAGAATAGGGTTTGGTTCATAAATAAGACATCTTTATCAAGTTTTCTACTTGTTTCTCAATCAAATTTAGTTTAAAGTAAATATATTTATTAAGTTTTCTACTTGCTTATATATTACATTTGTGCCATGTCATTTGTTTATGAATAGAAAATAGATTACAATGTTTAAAGTTAGTTGTAATTGGACACTCTTTAGTTTGCATTTATTTGTAGAAGTTAAACTAGATTTTCTTCCATTTTGTTTCCTTGTCACATTTGAAAGTCACTTTGACACCTTCTCTCTTGTTCCTATTACATTTGATACATTTCCTCAGAATCCTCAAGGAGAATGGAATTAGGTAGTTTAGTTTGATCTTGAGTTGAATGTATGAATAGTTTTTTAATTCATTAAGTAGTCTGTAGTTTTTGAGTTAATATAGTTTCCACAGTTAATTGTCAATTGAAGCATTTCATACATAGGTTACTAAACTCAATTACAATTATTTCTAATTCCTAGATTAGAGTTTGAATGATTAATCAATAACTTTCAATTTCATCAAAGTAGTTCTTTTTTTTATTAAGTCTTGCTTCTTAGAATAATATTTGTTGTTTTTATCTTTTCAATTCTTGTCCATTGAGTAGAGTAGTATAAATGGATACTATTCTGATCGATTGGTTTAGTTAGGTTTAATCAGTTCAGTAGTTGTATTCTAGAAGTTTGACTCGGTTTTTGATTTTGAAAGATCTTTCGATATTTTATTTATTAAACATTTCTAAGGTTTTCGGAGCCGAAACCTTAGGTGCCATTCTACCTCAGCATATACTATGCCACAACTCTAAGATTACCAACCCTGGTCGATAATTAAATATTTGGTGATTCCTTAAGACAGTAAATACACCTCAACAAGGTGTACCTACATGATGTATGTAAGCATTGGCTATGCTTACATAAGTTGTCTACATATGTTGTGTGAATTATCTATTCGAATATTAAAATATGGCTTGGATGCATGGTGGTTATGAATGATCACATTATAATTACTACTATCTATTTAGTTATGAAATGATACTATTGAGTCAAAATATTAATGAAAGGATTAGTTGTGATTAAGGTTAATTATTAATTGTGGTCATCACTAAATAAAGGTTAATTAATGATTAATTGGACTATTATTAACGTGGTCAATAAATATTAATTAGGTTTTAATTGTAACTAAGGTTGACTCATGTGTTGGGTGTAATCATTAAATAAATGATCAATGGATTCTAGAAGGGTATTAATTAATTGATTAATTAAATTACTAATTAAGTTTTAACTATAATAAAATATTTGATGTGAAGTAATTAACTTCTAGTTGTCATGTCAATGTTATGTTGAATTGCATTGTTATTAAATAATTATGGTGAAATTGTATTATTATTAATAATTATGTTAGATTGTTATTTATTAATGATTGTACGATTCAAGTTATGGTAAAAATGTATTATTAATAATAATTATGTTAAATTATTAATTAATAATAATTGTATGGTTCAAGTTACAAATAACTTATATTATTAAAATATAACTATGTGAGGATTGATATAGACAGTGACAGTGGTCCTTATTTTAATGATTTTTAAATCTTGCTTGTGAACCATGTCCATGATATCAAATAATAAAAAATAAAAAGAATATATTTTATGGCTTGACAAATGAATGTGACATTGTTCAAGTATTGAATGAATCTTACAAGGGAGTTGTGACTTCAATTAGGAGATAAAGGTAGTAATGAAGGGGAAGGAGTCAGTGAAAGGAGGGGGGATAGATAGGAGGAGGAGGATTTTGAAAAGGGGTCATTCTATAACATGAGAAATTTCAGGAGAGGAGGTCTGGAATTTTGTTAAGGGAGAAGACTAGTTGTGCTTGTAGTGAGGTTTTGGGCTCGGGGGTCCAAGAAACATAGTTTCTTGGGGCTAGAAAGTCATTGAGACTTTCCTAGTTGGCAGGTGACAAATCGATTTGGTAGTTGAGTTTTCTAAGGGTTTGGCTATCCTATAGATATTTTATTGTTGTTTCAAAAATTTATATTTTGAAGGAAAACTAGAAGGCTAATTGATTCAATGAATATGCCTATACATATATTGAAATTCGTATTGATACCTATACTTACAACAAATTTCTTTATTTTCTACTTGCACATAATTTTTATATGGAAACTAAATAAAACAAATTAACTTAGAAGCAAATGAAAGCCAACAAAATTGATAACAAGATAGATTCATATTAATTTAACTCAGGACCTAGGTAGGTCCTTACATTAATTAAGCAAATTTTTCTTTCACCTCACCCTAAGTATCGTTTTCTTGTGAAATTCCTAAAGATGAATGGTATCAAGGGAACATGTAAGGTATTGAAGTTCTCTCCAATCTCAATTTCCTAGTTTTGGTATATTGAATGTGGTTAATGATCACTTAATAGTACAATAGCTAGCATTTAAGGCCTAACTAATAGAATCGGTTCCTATAACCAATTACCATAACTATTTCCTATACGCAATTAATGGAATTTGTTCCCGTAACCCAAATCCAATGTTTAGGTAGTTTCTCTTGTCCATGAAAGAATCTACTAAGAGGATTTTTTCAACAAATGTCTCAATATGTTTCCATGCTATTTTGCTAAACATTCAAGGCTTGATCTAGGAACTGATGTCCTTTGGCTAACCTCCAAGGAAGTGGGCCTATGTTCGTGAGGTTCCATCAAGGGATGGGCTTAATGATTAGGTGGAAAACTAATTTCTAGGCACATTATTGTCATGAAAATATGGGACAATAATGTTAATTAGTATGTTCATAGATCATGATATCCCTCTCATGCTCATATTTGGTATTAGGTTGTTACGATTGCTTCAACAAACCCAGATAATACATGAATGGTTCAACGCCCTCTTTTTCTTTAAATGTGTAACTTGTGAGACCTACAGGTAATGTTAATGTTCATATATTCAATCATTCATATAGAGGATGGAATACCATGTTTGTAATTATTTGTAGAACTTTGTTCCGATAATGAAAAGTTGGTGATGTTTTGGATCTATGGATTTATTATTTTGTAATTTCGTAGCATTTTCCTTAGTGTATCATAGGATAGGATCCCCCTACCTATATCACATGATGATCTATATTTACTAAGTTTTATTTATGTTCTATATATGTTTATAGATTATTTAGATGCATGCTAAGAATATTCCATGATAATAGTTTGTTTTAATAGGAACTATGTCCTATTTCACTTGAGCTTTGATTAGTGTGGATTCTACTTCATTTAAGTTATGTTGTGATTGGATCTTCACATGTTTAAATGTTTTGTGTGGATCCTATAACAAAGAGTGAATGCATGGATTAAATCTATGGAAATATCTTTTGATTATTAGTAGTTGAAAATAAGTGCATGGGTTATTGTTAGAATAGGCACTATATTCTTGAATACTTGAAGCTATTTTAACCTATGGTTTGACAATCTCACTTCGAGTAAAGTTTAACTGAAACACAGGATGCATATCTAAATTTTAGAGTTCATTGGATTTTATAAAATGGTGTGTTAAATAGTCTTTTATATGAGTTGATTAGTTAACTACACAAACAACATAAACATTTCATAAGTTTGCGTTCCTAGATTGATAAGTAATTGTAACAAAGTTTATGAACACATATAAATTGACTTACATTTTTGGCATCATTGGGGAGAAAATGTTAAAAGGTAATTGATCAATTTGTAGCATATTATCAATTGCATATAATATGAGACTTTTTTTTGGTATGTTTGGTTTTCTCAATGCAAACGTTTTTGCCAAAGAGAAGTGGAAATGGTAAGATGCAAAAATGACCTTACTATGAAATTTATATGGTGTAAAATCCCACCACATTAGCTTTAGTGAGTTTCTACAAAGCTTCCTCATGGTTGCATTGTATATATAGAACCAAGGATAACAAAGGTATATTTTCTAAACAAGGAAGAGTAGGTTATACAATTAAAACCATTTCATTTCATATAAGAAAAAACCCATCTACTATCCCACTATCTCGAAGAATACCATGAGGAGAATATACAGGTAGAATTACAACTCCTTCAGTAAGAGGATTTAGAGGAATAATATCAAGTAGAGGCATAATTACATAGGAAATCATTACATATATAAATGAAGAAGAAATTGAGATATCAAAAGTACAGTTTGAGCAGAATCCACAAGGTGGACCATCAGAATCTAGTTTTGAATCAATTCCAAAACCCCTTAATTTCATCCTCTTTGGAAATATTGCAGAGGAGGAGGAACAAGCATCAAATGAAAGTGGGAATGAAGAGGTAAGTTTTGGGTTTCCCATTTTGGGATTATCTTGAAATGTATCCATGGAAAAAATTCCACCTTTGGTCTTACCACACTTCCATTATATGGTTACTGAGGATCCTCACTCTTTTCTTTTTGAGTTTGGCATTTTGTGTCACAATTATAATCTTGTTAATGATGCACAAAAGCTTAAATTGTTTCCTGCAACACTAAAAAATGCTTCTCTAAGGTGGTCTATGGGATTACAAGAACAAAGTATTAAATATTGTGATGATATGAAAAGACCTCGCTTAAGAAATACCAAGAAACTCTAAGAACAAGACTCACATCAAGATATTTTGAGATGGTATAGAACGATGATGAAAGTCTTGAAGATTATGTCGAAAGATTCTCATATAATCTCAAAAAATACAAACATAATGGTTTGAACAATGATGCAATTAAAACTATTTTTTTAAAGGAATTCAAGAAAAAATTATAGATGTACTTAACCTTGTGGGATACGATTTATGATATGTACAAAAAATACTCAAGAGGTTGAGAAAAAACTAGTAAGGGGTGTTGAGATGCACTTCCAGGGGTAACCAAATAAGCTATAGGTGTAATAAGGGAAAAGCTTAGTAATTTACATGAAAGTTTCAAAATTGGTATCCTTGGCACTTTGAGCACACAATTAGACATGTTAAAAATCAAGAAAATGCAAGAATAAGAAAACGAATCCTTATCTATTTTCTATTCTAGATGTAGGAAAAAACATCCTATAAAATATTGTCCTTTGAATAATATTAAGATTTGTACTCTATGTGCAGATAAGCATCCTATTGACTATTGTACCTTGATCCCTGGACATTGAGCAATTTCCAAGGGAGACAACAACGAAGCTGAGTCACTTTGCTATGTTAAACAATAAAGGACCTGGAAACCAAGAGACAACTTGTATGTCACAACATCCTTCGCAATAATTTTATGCATCTTATCCAAATAATCAATACTCTTAGACATGGAATGTTACAATGCATTGGCAAACATCATTTCCACAACATGTCCAAAACTAGTCTTGGAAATAGGGGTGATGAGGAACTTCTTATGGAAAAATGCCCCCTTAGTATTTTTTTGGACAACAACATCCTCAATCACAATTCTTACAGTTTTTAGTGCATGGTAATGCACTATGGATCATTGGACTAGTCCTAGTTATGAAAATCTTTGAGATCATCAAGTTGATTTTGAAATTCCCCAATCTACACCATTGGTCATGATTTCAATGATAAGTCGGTCATTTTCCAAGACAAGATTCATAAACCAGAGTCTTTTTGTTGTAATTTTCACCTGGACATGTTCTAGAGGATCGATGTGAATTGTTTGCTACAAAAACAAAGGACGTTGCAGCAAATTTCATAGGTCGCTGCAAATTTCGAGACACTGCAAAATATTTCAGTTTGTTGTTGATTTATTGGAACAGATTGTGAGCATGGTACTTTGGATCAAATCATGGTGAAGAAACCGAGAATTCATAGTGAAGTAATCTGTTTTGAATTTCCCATTAGAAATAATTCACAGCGAACTAGTTCGCTACAAATTGTGCAGAAAACCCCCAATTCACTATGAATTTGTCGGTTTTAGGCATTATACTTGGATATGGTTTTTGAACAACTATAGAGGAATTTTTGAAAACAAAAAGAGGTTTTTTTCAAGAACAGGTTCATATACAAAATCCTCTCTCATTTTTTTCACATGTCATGGTTTGGGATATTCGAGTTAATCTTTATAGGTCATTTTTTAAAAATTTCCTGTTTGAGTCATGATTATTGGGCACCGATTCTGAGAATCTAGAGATGTAATGTAAGAAACAAAAATAGGTTTTTGTCAATCACAATATAATATGCAAAATCTCTTTCAATTTTTAAAAATATATCATGATTTGAAAGATATGAAGGTATATTTGACCCCTATTTTTCAGGTTTTTTCCTAGTGCGAATTGTGCAGAAATTATTCTATAAGGCTTCCAGCTGTCAAGGAGCTGACACATCAAGACATGAAGATCAAACTTGGAGTAAATTTCATGGACCATTTTGAAAACTAAACCCTAGTTTGTAGAAGGTTAACTAATTTTGTGAACTACTTTCTATTTCTGTAAATTTAGAGGATTTCGAGTCCTCTTAGGCCTTATGTAATTATTTTTGTATATATTGGTGAAAGATCATAGTGCTAGGGGTTGATTCGAGCAGTTTGAGAAGATAGCATCATATTGTACTTGTGAAATTTAATAAAAAAAGCTTCGACAATTAAATTGTAGTGTTTTACTTCCAAGGATTCATGTGTCTTTGTAATCTGGTACAGTGTTTCATGTATTCATGTTTTTCTTGATTTATCATTCCATGTATGTGCACGTCCTTTCAAATATTAAATTGGAGAGTGTGTGAATGGAATTCAATTTGTTCTAGTGCTCTTTTCATGGAAATTAAGTATTCCACTTCTTTCTTCTAAAGTTATTTTGGGATTCATCCTAGATAGATGCCTTGAGATAATGGTTTGTGTATTTTATTTTTGCTCCCTGTTTAGCTTCCAATTTATCTTCTTGTGTAGCTCCTACTATAGCTTCCTATCAAGCTTCCAATTTAGCTTCCCTTTTTTGCTCTCTTTTTAGCTTCCCTTTTAGCTTTCTTTGTAGCTTCTAGTTTGCATCTTATTTAGGTTCCAATATAATGCCTACTGTACCTAATTAGTTAATTTGTTGAGGTCTTGGTGGTTAAGGGGATTGAGGATTATTGGCTAACGGATTAAGGTTTAAGATATTAGGGATTAGGGGTTTAGGGGTTAATGGATAGGTGTTAAGGACATAGGAGTTAAGGGGTTTAAGGGTTAGGAGGATAAAGGGTTAAGGGTTAAGGGCTTAAAGTGTTAAGTTGTTAAGGTTTTGGGGGTTAAGGGGTTAAGAGGATAAGTAATTTATGGATATGTGTAGGGATTATGGGTTCATGGATTAGGGATTATGGGTTAAACGTAAAGGGATTATAATTTATGGGCTTAGTGATTGGGGGATTTAAATGCTAATCACTTAAGGATTATGTGTTAAGGGTTTAAGGTTGAATGGATTACGGGTTAGGAGTTAAGGGGTTAAGGGATTAATGGTTAAGGGATTAGGGATTGGGGATTAAGGGATTAAGAGTCAACGACTTAGGGGTTAGGGTATTGAAGGATTTTGGGTTAACAGATTATGGATTAGGGGCTTATAGATTTTGGGTTAAGGCATTAGGGACTAGGGGTTTAGGGCTTATGGGTCAAGGGATTAGGGATGATGGGTTAATGGATTAAGGGTTAAAGGATTAGGAGCTATTTTGTTTAAAGGTTAAGGGATTAGGGATTGTGGGTTAATAGCTTAATGTTGAAGGGCTTAGGGCTTAGGGGTTAGTGGTTTAGGGGTTAAGGACTTCGGGGTAGGGGTTTTATGGATTAGTGGATTTAGGGCTAGTTTATTATGGGGTTATGGTTTGAGGGGTTAGAGGATAAGACTTTAGTGGTTTAGGAGGTCACTCATTAATGGGTTTGGGTTAGGGTTTAAGGACATAGGAGTTAGAGGGTTTAAGGTTTATGGGGGTAAATATTTATGGGTTAAGGGATTAAGGTGTTAAGTTGTTAAGGTCTTGAGGTTTAAGGGGATAAGACACCCTACATACTTTTAACTCCTTGTAAATAAATTTACAATGTAACATTTTCCTTCACGTATGCTTTCAATAGGAAATGATAATGGTCCAAGTGAACCTATTGCTGGCTTGATATTGTAGATGCTACTTGGAAATACATAGATATATGGGACACCATTGTTATATTCCCAATGTAACCAAAGTGAAAACGTCACTCATCCTTGTTACAGAGTGAAACAAAACCCCATAATTCATTTTCTGGCATTCTTTCCCAGAAGTTAAGAAATAGTCACCTTTTATAAATCCTTTCCATGCCTTACAAACATTAATGAAATGGATGATAGAAGACAAAGTAAGTCACAAGAATATTATTTGGAGTATTTTAAATGGAAAGTAGCTTCAAATAGCAAGCACCATATCCATTGCACTAATATTCAAGAGATAAGAAAAACACATTAGTACAATGGGAGGGTGATTTTATAATTTTGCTGAAATAATATTTTTTGTTCAAATAGAAAAAAATTCTATGGATATAAAAATCATCTTATTCATAAAATAGAAATCAACTTAAAAAAAATACAATAATATATAAAAATATTTTGAATTACCAATCCATAAACGAAGACTTGGTTATTTGTAAGTAAATGTAATGTAAATCTTAAATATAAACAAAATGATGTCCCCGTTAGTAATTATTGAATAATTGAGTAATTACATTGATGAGGGTACTAAGGAATTAAGAATGATCACATATCAACCATGGAAGGGAATCCCATCTACATGGTCCATATTTGGGGTTAGGGGAAAACATTCCCACTACTGGAAGAAATTTGGTAGACAAACCGTCCATCTAATCCTATTACAAATATTATGCCATCATGTGTTATCCAATCCAAATATTTTAAATTTAAAAGAGGTGGATATGTAAGTAAATTGTTTATTATATAACTTGGGGATAGGTGGAATGTTTAATTAATATAATTTTTCTACGTGATGCCAAAGATGCCCAAAATTGTCTTTGATATTTAGAGAGAAATTAATATGGTAACCCATTTTAGGTAATATGTCAAGGATATGTAATATATTAGAGTAATACTAATTAATATTATAATTAACATATAATAATAATATATTGTAATAATACTATACATTGTCAAAAGTTGGAGACATTAAGTTTTAACTACTATATAATATATAATAGTAATATTAATTAATATTATAACTAATTTATATAATAATATTATATTATTATTGTGAAACGTTTGGTTCAATAACTTTTGTGATGTGGCTATATATTTATATGGAAGAAATAACCAGATTGCATAGCTTCTATAAAGTCAAATAGTACAAAAAAATGGATATCCAACTTATATTCTTTTCTATATCAAGAAAACATAGCTTGTGCTTGATTCTAGGGTATCCACTAGTAAACATGTATTGTGAACATGCAACCAATATCTTTTTCCCTTATAAAAGGGCACATCGCTAAGTGGTGTAGTTTCAACATCACATCAATAACATTTTTCCATATCTTCTTAATACTATTGCATTAAATATATTTTGACCCGTGTCCCTCATAAGCATTTTTGTTGTGTATCTAGACATATTTTGATTCATTGATGTTTGTTAAGATTGTGAAGAAACTCCAATGGCAAATTTCAATAAAAGCTATGAAGGTGCATACTTTTGTAAAAGGATTGATGTAATGTCCCTCAAAATACACCTTGAAATTTTTTTTTTTTTTAAGGGTCTTCATAAGCTCGTAACTTACATTGTAATGTACCCACCTACTGAACCAATGCAAGGAAGGGAACATGGCACTAAAATCTGGGCATTTCATAAAAAATCAGCCCACTAATTAGAATCATAAGAATTTAAAAATTGGTGTGCAGATAAAAATTAGGCAATATGCACAGCAGAATTTAAAACTAATCCACACACAGAATTCATGCCCATCCAGCATATCAAAACAATCATCAAATTGATGCATTGCAGAAGTAAATACATAGACAGAAAACATTTATCTTCATTGTGCAATTGTCCCAAGCAACTAGCTATGTCACTGCAACGTTCCACCCAGCCATAGGCTCTTCGACAGCTTATACTGAGTCCGTCCGAAGGCCACCCCCGAGCTGGGCATGATTCTCACAAGGAAAGGGGACATTCACTCTCTCGTAACCAATTAATCATTCCATTTGAGCCAAGCCAGTCCATAGCTGGGTTTATCAGGCTACAATTGAGCCATGGATGCTTATTCTCAAGCTCAAGCCAAAGCAATGAATACCCATACCCAAACCCCAACATATTCGCTTCTCACATAGCAAGTACAAACATTGGGCATAGATACACATTTCCAGCAATGGAATTCACAAACAAGATGGCCATAGATTTTCCCCAAATCGTGGCTCACCCAAAACGAGCTGTGAGAAAGGAAATGCATCCACAGGGAAGAAAAAACGTTTTCTCCCCAACTCTCTCAGCATTTAACAACAACAATAGTCTCTAGGGAACCCCCGTTCCATTCCTCTTCTTCCCCACTGGTATACAACACAAAAACACCCTTCTCTACTCGGAGAATGAAGGAAAACACAACAAAACATGTCTGGAAAATGCCTAGGTAGCTCTCCACTCGTGAGGGAGAAGGAATTCCCATGGATAATGGCTTGGGGAGAAATTCATGGCTCTTTTTCTTGCCCAAGAAGACAAAACATGATTTTCCATGAAGGGTGGCTTGCCCATACCCGAATTTGGACAGCCATACCTCTCCATTACCAAGGCATTAACTACCTCAACCAACTCTTGGGAGAAATCAATGGTTGGGTACAAAAGTCAACATGGGTAGTTGAGGGTTTGATGGGTTCTCTCATTGACACTTGGCTTGACCTGATTGGCTCAAGGGTTTGAATGTTTTCCCTCCCAATTCCTTGTGAAATCATGCCCTCATCTCTTTGTTGCATTGCATGGCTAGTTGTGGGTATTTTTATTAAAATGCATATTACATGATATTTGAATTTCCAATGTGCATTGCTAGCACGCAAACCATATGCATCACTAAATCAATGGCAGGGCCTTGGCCTTGAGCTCCTCACCATGATTTCATAACAATATTACATCATTTATAATGTTAATGCCATGGGGTCAAACTGGGGACATTACATTCCCCTCCCCTTGGAATAACACCGTCCTCGGTGTTCCAACACTTTGGACTATATACCCACTTTACACATGATTCAAAATTCACAAAATGTGATAGGTTTGTTGTTGGTTTCATCCCTTTACTTTGAGCATTTGGGACCAATTCCTTTGGCTTCCACAATCGTTCCTGCTGGATTTGATCGGCTATCTCTACAGGTGGGCATTGCCCTACAATGATCCCTTTCTTTTATTTACCTTCCAGCTGTTCTACAAGTCTGGAATTCCATGGATGCCATTTTTCTAGTTGTCCGGACAACTATTTGAGGAATATTTATAGCCAAAACAAATAGCTTTTGGTATGCTTCCATGATCAAAGTGTACAATTGGCTCTCACTTTTCTCACTAGCAATCACTTGGCTAGTAACAGCTGCAACCATGGATTTCACTGTCTCTCCTGTGAGACTCCTCATGGCAATTCCTGTTAGGACAAGCATAACACAATAATAAAATTAGTCAATTATTTTCCTAATTGACTTGGAACGTCCATGCTTTACTCATGAGACTTACACACATTTCATGCTTTCCCACATACACATGAACTCATTCATGTTCATCCTTTCACAAGAAAATAACTATTTCAGCATTCACAATTCATTTCAAGCAATTAAACACAATTGGTTTTCATTTATGACATGCACTCAACAGTCTTTTGTTTCTGAGACGCACTAGTCAAAAGGAAATAGAAGAGTAAGAGTTTCCCCCTCTTAGTCTTGTTCCAATTCGGAGCCACACCATCACTTGTGGTTCTATGCTCCTTAGCCTCTTTCACTTCAATGTGATTGCTTGGCGTGCCATTTCTTGGCTATGACATTTTAGTGTCTAAGGTCTGTCTAATGCTTTTCAACTAGGGAACCCTTCCCTGTTGTTGCTTACAGAACCTTTGGCTGCTAGGACCCACACAGTTCCACTAACACCATCTTTCATTACTACTCATACTGAGCTCTTTAGGACAATCATATGTCCACATGCATCCTCCATATACTTTCATAGTTCTTGCTTCCAACAATACCTACACTCAAACATTGAATTAATTCACATGTTTAGTGTATTTTCATAGGGTTTATCTCTAAACAAGAGTTTGAGAAAATCATAATCAAATCATATACACACGTATATTCATAAGCAAGAAGTTGCAAGATAACCAAATACTTATCTGTATTGGATGTCTTCACTTTACTCCACAGGATCCTTCTTTGATTTCCAAGCATTGGATTTCTTGTGGATACAACAATGAATGTTGGGCCAGCACGCAGCCTACTCCACAACCATTCGAATAGGCAATTCCAGGCCAGTACGCTGACTGGTTTTATGAATTGTTTAAGGGAATGTTTGGCCAGCACGCCGACTGCTCCACAACATCAAGTGGTTAATGTTCCCACCAACTATTCTCTGAATTTACCAAGAATTTTATAGCTCCCAACAAGTTACTCTCTGGCTTTACCAGGAATTTTATAGCGCCCAACTAGTTACTCTCTACCTTTACCAAGCATTTATAGCTCTTTCAGGGTCCTTGCTTCCTGTAATGGCCAAGGTTTCCAATAAAGAAACAATAGTGCATTAGCTTGGTTGTCATAAGACTTATACCTGAAGTCTTCATTATTCCAAACAAGAAATAAATGAAAATGAATACTTATCTGTATTGTGCATTTTCCTCGCTACTCCACAGGTTTCCTTCTCTCCTTTACAAGCCTTGGATCACCTGTGGGGTGGATGCTTGGCCAGCACACATGCTACTCCACAACATCATCCGAATAGGTAATGCCAAGCCAGTGCACCGACTGGGTTTATCAGGCATCCCAAAAATTAGTATGCTAAGCCAGTACGCTGACTGGGTTTATCAAGCATTTCAATAACCATTTCCAAGCCAGTTCACCGACTGGGTTTGTCAGGCATTAATTCAACAACATGCCAAGCCAGTACACTGACTGGGTTTATCAGGCATCTAGCAACCTTTCGCCACAACACCCAAATAACCAATGCCAAGTCACTACACCGACTGGGTGTATCAGGCAATATGAAAAACATAATATGATTACGTGGCTCCTTTTCTCATGCAACTAGTGGTTCCCTCCAAGAAATCCATAGGTGACTCACTTGACTGCAGGCTAGCATGGCCCCACAATACCCACTCACACTACACAAGGATGATACCCCTTCTCTGCAACACAGCTCCTCGGGCCTATACATATCTTCTAGTGTCCTTTAGTGTGAGCGTAGAAAGGTTACCACTGCCCATACAATCCTCTTGAGCACCTTTTCTTCACTTTTCCTTTTACATGCAACACCAAATTGCATCTGTGTAAGCTGATAGCACAAGAAGGATAAGCAGACTCATCAGTATTGTTGCTCTAAAATTGTAACCATATTTCATAACATTCACTATCAAGTATTGAAACACCAAGAATACGTCCATTCCCTTAGGGTGTAGTCAATATTGAAAACCCTAACATAACCCATCATCCGAAAGGTATGCATCCCTTTCTGATGTGAGCCATGTAGGCCTTAGTCATACTCAAACAGTCTGGAACAATAATGAAATAATAAAACATGCTCTGCATATTAAATCTAATAACTAGACATGTATATCCTTAGTTATGGTTACCGAATGCTCATTTGTTTCACATATGTATCTTTCTTTAATGGCGAAGAATGGGGCTCCCTTCTTTGAGTCAACAGTCCTTTGGTTTGCCACCCCAATCCTTTTTACATGCCATAACCCACATGCCTTCTTGGCATAATTTACTGTCTCACTCACATGCTTTACCAACATGCAGTTCGGCTGAGACATTATCAACATTTACAATGGCGTTTCACCCGAAACCCATTTATAAAGCATGGGATCCTTCCCATCTAGTTTGGCTTCTGCAGGCCATCACACATGGTCTTCCTGCAATGTGTCATCCTGGCACACTTTATCAAATAGACAAACAGTTAGCAACATTTAGCAATAAGCCTCAAATATGATTGTTTCATAACCAATCAATAATATTAATAATTAAATTCAACATGAATTTACAATTCTGTCTCCTACAGAAATTGATTTGTTTAGCAATGAGGCTATCCTCATATTGTTTGGATCTCGTAAGTGGTATCACTTTGTCCATTATGGTTTCACCCTTGCTACCATACCTGAACATCCACCTACAACATGTCCTCCTGACACAATTCTATATAAGCCAAACAATCATTAGCAATTATAAACAAATTCTCAAATCTGAAATTTGTAAATCTGTTTTCCTACAGAAATTAGATTTTCAACTATGAGACTATTTTCATAACTTAAACCAGACAATTTTCAGATTTGTTTCATGCATAAATTTACAACCATGAGAACCTTCTCATAACCTTTGGCTTCTGCACATGGTAGATCTCGGTCTTTACTATGGACTTATCCTCATTGCCATACGTAAGACCTTTCTACCTGAAAACTGAAACTTCAATCAACCAAAAACGTTGTAAGTATCTATGCACATAATCATTCATTGCCATAACAGTCACTGAAGTGATCTCATAATTATAATACTCAATAATTCAAACACCTTCAGTTGAAATGCAATGAAATATATACATTTCTATAAATGCATCACTATCACAATAAAATTGCAAGACATAGTCACACTATCCATGCAATTTAAATAACTGTAAATACTCATTACTTCATATTCCATGCAGCTCTGTCCTTCATTAACCTGAAACATTAGTAAGAAGTCATGTATTCTATTAAGAATTAGGGATAATGGTATGCAATTTATTTCAAAGAACCATCTTTATATATATGTTGAAGTCTAGTCATCTTTGTAAGTGTTATATATATATTTTATATATTGATCTTTATATATATGTTGAAGTGTAGTTATTTCATTATATACAAGTGTTATATATATATATTTGGATGGGGTAAAGGGTCAGTGCAAGATAATGAGGGTCACTTTTGGCGTGTTAGATGCAATAGAAAACTGAAAAAGCAGGCATCCCTCAACTTACTTGGATTGTTTGAGCTACTTACGCAAAATATCTTGCATTGAGTAAAAAAGATGAAATGTAGGAAATTGAATCACGTTTCCGAATATATAAATTTTATGTATTTAAAATTTGCATAGCTATGTCAAGTTTCATTTTTCCTAACAGACACTTTTTATTTTTCACGCAAATGATAAGGTATATGTTTTTGTGGGTAGAGCCTTTGAGGGCCTAAATGATGGAATCAAGCTACAAAAATCGGCATGCATGTAGAGAACACATAGCACTTGTGCGCCATTATTTTTTGAAAATTAAATTAGTAATTTTATAATTTTTTTATAATTGTCTAAGTGATCAAACCTCGAAAATAGTACATCTTTTGTGGGTAGAGCCTTTGAAGGTCTTAATGCAAAAATCTTGAAATGGGTTTTTCATAGAACGTGGAGGTTAGTGTCCTCTTGTGCACCATGCAATTTTTTTTTGGAATGATTGAGAATTGAAAAGTTATGGAAGAAACACTAACAGTGTGTTTCACGAGTTGAGGAAGGACAGAAAAGAAATTGAAAGAAAATAGGAAAAATTAATATTTCAAAATAAAAGTTACATATTTGGAATCTGCAGAAAAAATGCTATTTGTGTCTAAGATTTCTTCAAAAATGACTCTGTGTAGCATATTGTAATGAGTGGCTAAGCACAGGATTCTCCAGAAACTGGAAGAAATACCCAATTAGCTTTGGTTTTTCATTAACATAGCACAGGTTTGGAATTACCGAAGCAAACTCCAAAGCATACACATAGGATTATTGTTGACATGTGAGCATGTGACTCGGCCTATTTAAATTCAAAAATATTGTCGTGCTTTTAGATGTACATAACGCGTACACGTTATATAACTACATAATGCGTACGCGTTATATAACTACTTAACGCGTACGCGTTATATAACTACATAACCCGTACGTGTTATATAGTTTAAAAACTCGCTCGCATTATGCAAATCATAAAATACATG
The DNA here is from genome assembly GCA_027924585.1 of Larix kaempferi. Lineage (NCBI taxonomy): Eukaryota > Viridiplantae > Streptophyta > Pinopsida > Pinales > Pinaceae > Larix > Larix kaempferi. Next base: position 1,746,875 of record BSBM01000932.1, read on the forward strand.
TTTAATACTTGAGAAAGAGGGGGTGTGGAAGACTCAAGGGAATTTTTGTTTAATATTTGAGAAGGGGTGGGGAAGGGTCAAGGGAATCTATGGTTAATATTTAATAAGGGTGGGGACGGGTCAAGGGAATCTATGGTTAATATTTAATAAGGGTGGGAAAGGGTCAAGGGCTTAGAAGGATGTTGGAAGCTTGAGTGGGGAGAGATGAAGGGAATGAGAACATGATGGGCTACAGGGGGTGAAGGGAAGTGGAGCTTGAGAGCACTATTAGGAGTAGAATAGGTTTTGAAGAGGTATAGGGTTAGAAGTTGAAAGTGAGACTTGAGTGACAAGGGGGAATGGATGGAGGCAAGGGGGATGTGAGAGAGAAATAAAGAATACAAGGGGGGGGGGAGACATAGAGAAAGGGAGGGAGAGGGACAATGGGGAGGAATGGATTTGGAGGGAGTGAGAGATAGATGGGGATAGAACGAAATAAGAGATAGGAAAAGAGGGACAGAAAGTGTTGGTGGGAGACATGCAGGGAGTGGTGGTGATGGAGAGAGAGAGAGAGAGAATATGAGAGGAGGGGGAAGGGACATAAAGTGTGTGAGAGAGAGGGAGTGATGGAGAGATTGGGATAGGTTGAGGGAAAGATAACATGAGGGAGTGATAGAAGGTGAGAGACAGGTGATGAGAGAGGGAGGGAGAGAAGGTAGGGTGAGGGATGGAGGGAGAAAGGTGGAGATAGATATGGATGGAGGGGGGATGGGTTTGAGAATGGAAAGTGACATAATGTGTGTGTATGTGTGTGTGTTTGAGAGAGAGAGAGAGAGAGAGAGAGATTGATGGTTGGGGAGAGAGAGACTAGAGGGAGTTGTGAGCATCATATTCTCCATCATCATCATATTCTTCTTCATCATCATCTTCATGACCATAATCGTCATCATCAACATATTCATCATCATCACCATCATCATCATCATCATATTCCTCATCAAATCAACATCTCCATCATCATTATCATCATCTTCTGAACATCATCATGATCATCATATAAACATCACCATCACCATCATCATCAACATCTTCATCATCATCACCATCATCATCATCATCAAAATCTTCATCGTCATCACCATCACCATCACCATCATCATTGTCATCTCTAGGTTCCCCATCAACATCAACATCTCCATCATCATCATCTTCTTCATCATCATCATCTTCATCACCATCATCATCATCATCAACATCTTCATCATCATCACCATCATCATCATCATCTTCCTTGAATCAGATCAACATCTCCATCATGTCACTATCATCTTCTTCATCATCATCATCATCATCTAAACATCACCATCACCATCACCATCATCATCAACATCTTCATCATCATTACCATCACCATCATCATCAACATCTTCATCGTCATCACCATCATCATCATCATCATTGCCATTTGTAGGTTCCTCATCAACATCTCCATCATCATCATCTTCATCGCCATCATCATCAGCATCAACATCTTCATCATCATCACCATAATCATCATCTTCATCGTCATCAGGTCAACATCTCCATCATCATCATCTTCTTCATCATCTTCACCATCATCATCATCATCATCATCTTCATCGCCATCTCCATCATCTTCAACATCTCCATCATCATCACCATCACCATCATCATCATCTTCATGACCATAAACATCTTCATCATCATTGTCATCTCCCCCTTCCTCTTCAACATCTCTATCATCATCATCATCATCACCATCTGAACATCATCATCACCATCATCATCAACATCTTCATCATCATCATCATCAGCAGCAACAGCATCAGCATCATCATCAAAATCTTCATCGTCATCACCATCAACATCTTCATCATCATTGTCATCTCTAGGTTCCCCATCAACACATCTCCATCATCATCATCTTCTTCTTCATCATCATCTTCATCACCATCATCATCGTCATCAACATCTTCATCATCATCACCATCATCATCATCATATTCCTCATCAGATCAACATCTCCATCATGTCACCATCGTCTTCATCATCATCATCATCATCATCATCATCATTACCAGCACCATCATCATCAACATCTTCATCGTCATCACCATCATCATTGGCATCTGTAGGTTCCTCATCAACATCTCCATCATCATCATCTTCATCACTATCATCATCATCATCATTGGCATTTGCAGGTTCCTCATCAACATATCCATCATCGTCATCTTCTCCATCATCATCACCATCATCACCATCATGATCTTCTGAACATCATCATGATCATCATCTAAACATCACCATCACCATCATCGTCAACATCTTCATCATCATCGCCATCAACATCATCATCAAAATCTTCATCGTCATCACCATCACCATCACCATCACCATCTTCATCATCATTGTCATCTCTAGGTTCCCCATAAACACAACATCTCCATCATCATCATCTTCTTCATCATCATCATCTTCATCACCATTATCGGCATCATCAACATCTTCATCATCATCACCATCATCATCATCATCTTCCTCATCAAATCAACATCTCCATCATGTCACCATCATCTTCATCATCATCATCATCATCATCATCATCCGAACATCACCATCACCATCATCATCATCCGAACATCACCATCACCATCATCATCAACATCTTCATCATCATCACCATCATCTTCATCAACATAATCATATTTATCATCTCCATCTACATCATGATCATCTTCATTGTCATCACCCTCCTCCTCATCATCATCTTTATCATCTTCATCTACATCATGATCATCTTCATTGTCATCACCCTCCTCCTCCTCATCATCTTGTGCACTTATGCACTTAGGGATTGATGTTTAGAAGAGGGTCTAAAGGCCTTTATGGGGGAGGGGCTCTAGGAACAAGGTAAGACAGAGAGGGCACGAGGGAGGGATAAAGGCATAGAGGGTTAGTGATTAAGGGAGAAGAAGGGAGAGAGTGCTATAGGGAGGGATAATGACGAAGATAAAGAGAAGGTGGAGAGATGGAGAGTGGGGTGGTAGAGACATGGCTAGAGTAAGGGAGAGAAAGAAACATGAAAGAAATATGTAGGGAGGGATGTAGGGAGAATGAGGGACAGATATTTAGAAAGAGATAGGGGGTATCTAGGGATTATTGGGAGAGAGCTAGGGGGTATTAAACCATACAAAACATTTGTCCCCACACTAAAAAAATTTGTTTTGTATGTAACCATATAAATTATTAGTTTTCTTTTGATTTTGTTCGTTGCCCTCGCCGTGCACCTAACCTATTTATTGTGCTTGACTATATCGCGTTCGCGTTTTGTCACTACATATCGCACACGCGTTTTTTCTTTATATAACGCGTGCACATTTTGTAACTCCACAAATAGTGGATTGTTCCTATCCGAGAGCAACTTCACTCTGTCCGAGCCAAAACAATAGTCCCACGATTTTTCGAACAACACGAGCCCGCCATTGGAAATTCTCACATTCTACACCAACTCCATCATTTTTTTTTTATGTAGGTGCAGCATTGAGGACATCTTTCATGGTTGATCAGTGTGGTGTTGGGTTATATGGCCATATTTGAAGAAAATAATCAGCAAGCTGTCACGTCCCCTCCCATCCTACCAGCTAGGTGGAGAGGATCGTGACGTTCAACCGAGCAATTAGCCCCATATCCATTAAATTAAACTCATTGATGCAAATACATGTATAAGGGCATGCAATAGAAACACAACAGAAATTAAGAAAATGTTGTTGATATCTAATCATACACTCAAGATTTCTGTTGCAGCCAAATAAAGACCTTTGCAGAATTATAAAAGATCATATGGACATGCATAAACTTGTAAAAGCTCAGCAGAAGTAAATTCAATAGCACATCCAATGATAATTGCCAATTTAACACACAAGAGAATACTTATCTTATACAGAAGTAGTTCCACACAACTGGCTATGCAACTGCAACGTTCCACCCAACCGTAGGCCAGTGTGCTCCTCAATCTCTCAGCACCACTGCCACCCCCGAGCTGGGCACGATCTCCACAAGGTAAAGGGGAAACAGGCTCTCACATAGCCAAAGGTATGCCAGAATCAGCCAAGCCAACTAGCAGTTGGGTTTCTCAGGCTGCTAAGAGGTGGGCAGAGGTGAGTTATTAGGCTAGTGGCTCAACCATGGAGCTATGGATACACCATTGGGCTCATCAAGCCAAATCTGTCCTCTTTCACTCTTGAAGCCCCTGCTCACAGGTCCAAATCTAAAACGGGATGCACTGAACAACAAAACCACAATTGCTGGGCATGAGGAAAACGATTTCCACAGTGGGATGCATGAGATGGGGTTTCAACTCACTCAGAAAAACGTGAGAACACACAAAAAATGAAAATGGAAAGATGGGGGACAGCCCTGGGAAGCCAATCCGTTTTTAGAAAAACGTCCTTGGACATTCGGGGGCAAAAACGACCTCCATACAGTCCCCAAATCGTGGCTCTCCTCTCCCAGGCTACTGTATATGCAAAAACGAACTCCCAGGCATGGAGAAATGCAGGATTTGGATGAAAAACGTGTAGGGAAAGGCCCATCTAACTCCAGCTGCGTGAATGAGTGAAGACCCCCCCTTTAGAATGGCTTTGGGCACCATTTCGTGGGTGTTTTCTTGCCCAACAAGCAAAAACACGAATTTACAGGTTGATGGCTTGCTCATGCACGAAAATGGCTTGCCCATACTTCATCATTTCCAAGGCATTAACTGCCTTAACCAATTTCTTGGGAGAATTAAATGAATTGGTCCATAACCCAAAATGGGTAGTTGAGAGTTCATGGCTTTCCTCAATGAAATGGCTTAACACCATGGTTCAAGGGTTTGGGTTATTCCCCCCCCCCCATTCCTTGTAAAGATCGTGCCCCCATCTCTTTTGTTGCATTGCGTAGCTGGTTGTGGGTTTTTCATTAAAATTGCATATTTACATGATTTCCGATGTTACATTGTGCATCGCTAGCACAAGAACATGATGCATCTATTCTAATTGCCGATACATAGAACGATTAATCAATGGCGGGGCCTTGGCCTTGAGCTCCTCACCATGACTAAATAACAATATTTACATCATTTACAATATTAATGCAATGGGGTTAAGCTGGGGACGTTACACAAGCTTGAAGAATCTCCAATTGAATAACACCAAAGATAAGGCCTTTGAAAGATTCATTTTGTTTATATTTGAGGAGCACACAAGATAATATATCAAGATTCAAGACCAACAAGGAAGAACTTCCATTCGCTTATTATTGAAGAGCTTGTAATTGAGGAGCAACAAAAACAAACTATGTTGAATTGATCATTGTGGTGATGGGGAATGCACGTAACCGAGTAAACAAATCAACCAAGGAAGAAGAGACCTCAAGAAGTCATTAAAGAAGAGAAAGAAAAGGAAATAATATACATGATGAATTAGAGGCTTTCTTTGGAAACTAATCCAAATCCAATTGTAGAGGATACCACTGTTCATCCTATTAATCCACGACAAGAGGGACCTTCAATTTCCACAATAGTTGTTGAACAAGCACCCCATGGAAGTAATCAAGAAGCAAAACATAGATGCTCATTAGGGGATGTTTCAATTCCCACTTCAAGTCAAAGTGGTAAGTTACCATCTCAAGATGAAGCTCACGAATAAACACCCAATTTGCTATTTGGATGTGGTTATACAAGCGATGAAGTCAGAGAGGCGTTGGACATTTTGCCTACTGTTGAAGAAGAGAATGTTATCCACACCATCGATGAGGATGTTGGACTTCCACAAGGGGATGTTGGACTTCCACAGACCATCGATGAGGATTTTGGACTTCCACCATCCAACTACCAGGAAGAGAATGAAGGACACCAAGTTACTACTGAAACGCCAGAGCATCTTGGTGATGCACTACATGGTACAATTCCAACCCCCTTACCTCCATTAGCAAGCACACGTCGAAGAACTCCGAAGCGTATACAAGTTGATGAAAGTCTTATGAATTCCATTGAAGGTATGCTATCTAAACGTAGTATTGCTTATCAAACTCAACAGATACTTGATAAATATTTTGTTCCTAAATGTGATGGAGATAAATGTAGATTATTTTTATCATTGTTAAAATCTAGGAGCATGAATGTTGTTAGGAAGAAGTTAGGGATAAAGATGATAAAGAATTATGAACCAAGTTCTCATATAGTTAAAAGCCTAGTAGATGCATTTGGTAAAATTGGTAAGAACACACGTTCAAAGGACTGCAATGCTGCTCATCGTGTGTTGTCACAAGCAATTGCAAATAAGAACACCAGGGTCCTTCATATTCTTAGGCCTACATCCGAACTAGTTAACTTGAATGTAAAAACCCTCCATAGGTATTCTATTAGAAGAGAACATCTTGACACAACCGATCAGACAGATTTTTGGGCCTTTGTTGGTCAGTTGCCACATCGTGACATGAAGCTAGTTGATGCAGTAAAGGGACTAGTGCATAGTTTTTGGCATGATCACAGAAGGCCTTCTTCAAACCGAGGATGTACTAAAACTAAGAAGGGGCTCAAAGGATCGTGAACAACATACTAAGCATCTTCTTGATATAACACAGACAGAACTTTACGAGAAATTTAGGATTGAGCATAGACAATTGAACTTGGGGCAAAGATCTTTTGAGAAATGTAAGCCATGGTATGTTAGAATAAATACTCTTCGTAACACTTGTTGTTGTATATACCATGTAGAATATGAATATTACTATGAAACATTTTGTACATTCGTCGTGTGTTGCATACTAACATTGTGCAGGATTGCTCCATCACAATACCACCAACTTCATCAGGAGAATTCATTCATAGCATCATGTGCAATAGGCCTGAGGGGAAAACATATTATGCAAAATCTTGTTTGGATGGAACATGCTCCAACTGTGTTGGAATGGCATTATTGAGCCAATGTATGCATGAGAATGGAGACAGTGAATTTGGGAAAATGGTTACAGACATGAAAAGTTTCAAATATATCAACTATGAAATAGTCCCAGGGAAAGAAAGCAAAAAAATACAATTGGTGACATCTCAGGTATGCATTTATATCTATAAAATTATGTTGTAATGGTTACATTTCAATCCTTACTCACAACAAAAAATTGACATTGAGATCATTTTGTGTCACCAGGTACAAGTTAGTGACTTCATCAAGGAATTTATTGAAAAGACACATCAATATGTTCAGCATCTCCACGTGGCATGATGGCAGGATGAGAATTTTAGAATATGTAGAGACACATTTCGCCTTGGTACTATACTTTCAGTTGTTGATTTTGCTGAGAACTACACTCTGCAACCTCAAAATGAGATCCAATGTCAGTATTATCACTCTGAGCAGGTTTCCTTGATGGTTCATATCACATATAGGCATGGCCCAAATAGCACTGAAGAGCAAAGAGAAATTCTGAAGGAATATCACTTCTACATAAGTGATGATAGGTGCCACGAATTCTACTATGTACGTCATTGCTTCATCATGTTCTATGATCACTTGAAGGGAAGGAACATATAGATGGATCGACACTGGATTTGGTCCGATGGGTGTGCTGGTCAGTTAAAAAATGCACGCATATTTCAGTGGTTGTGTTCATTGCATAAAAAATACAAAGTGCCACATATGTGGAACTATTTTGAGACTGGGCATGGTAAAGGAGAGCATGATGGAGCCGTAGCATGTGTCAAAACAACCCTACGAAGAGAGGAATTGAAAGTATCTACAGAAACTACTATTCTAAATGCTCAATCTACAGTCAGGTGGTGCACGTCAGTAATGGGAGAGGAATCAACTATGCGAGTAGAATCCACAAGAAAGAGACATGTGGAGAGATTTTTTCGGGAGGTGGTAGACATAGATCGTTCACATGCATGGGAATGCAATACTGTGCCTGGGACTCGTGGCTTTCATTCAGTTCGAAGCTCTGATAACCCAGTATTTGAAATTTGGACCAGAAAACTCGCTTGTTTTTGCCCGCCTTGTTGTGATGGTGACTGGGATGGGTGTGAATCATTGGATTGGGTTGATGGATGGGATCGCATATCACTTCCACTTGGTCAGCGTGCAATTGTTGAGTTAAATCCATTGGAAGAAGACCAATCATCTATTTCTGCAGATTTTGATCATGTCTCAGACCTTGTACAACCCGGTATGATGCATTTCCTTAACATTTTTTGTTTGTTTACATAGTCTTCAAATGCACATTAATGGCCTTGTATCGCACGAAAAATATTTTGATCATATACCTACAATCATATAATGCAGGGAACATATACGCAGTGGTTTCCTTAAAAGATACTGAATGGGGTGATGAATAATGGTTGGCATGCTGTATAGATGGAAAGAAAACCCTCATTATGTCCATGACTGACGATGAAAGCAACCACTTTCGAACTGGGTCTATGGTTGTTAAAGGTGAATACTTGACACGGGATAGCAATGGAAGAAAGAAGGGTGGATATGTTTACAGGGATTACAAACTAGGTGCAAGTGTGTATCACTTTACCAACTTAATCATTGACACAAACCTTCAGGTACGAACAATGCCTAGTCGAAATACATCGAAGGTACGCTACTTCTTACCGGATACAGAGCACGAGAGACTAATGGAGACCATTAGAGATGATTCGGAGGGCTTGGTTGTATGATAATAGGTGGGATCTAGCATGATGAGGTATGTTACATACTTTTAATACTATACTATTTATACTATTTGTAATTGAATATTCATATATGCTCAATTTTCACATGTATGTTTCATATGAATATGTCAATTTTGCGTTCTTGATATGCCAAATTTACGTTTACATTGTTTATAAATATGTCAAAAGTTCTCTTGTATGTCAAGTTTATGAATATGCCATCTTTTACATATGATCAGTAAACCCTAAAATTATATTATGTTCATCATGTTGGTTATTGGCTTCACCCAACAAAATTAATTCAATTCATGCTCACTATATTAAACAATACACTTATATTAAATTTAATTCATGTCTTGTTAAATATTTCATAATGAATTAGCTATTTGAGAGCACCACCTTAGACCAAGCCATCATCATCAACATCTTCATCATCATCACCATCATCATCATCATGGACCTGCAAAATCCTAGTTTTCAAAGTGTCTAGGAAGGTTCGGGCTGGGAACACTAGCCATACCCGCCCGGTGGATGATTTTCCAAAGTTGACCCCCGTGTGCAAAAATTGCACACTCCCACACTGAACAAAACCCTAGTTTCCAAGATGGACCTGCAAGGTGACACATGGGCCACTGGGTAGGAGTGGAGGGGCACCCCTGGCACTATCCCGTTGTGCTGAATCCAACGGAGTCAATGGTTTGTTGATCCAAGCCACGGTCTTCATTCTATAGCTCGTCCCGTCTCATTGCCAGAAGGCCTTCAGGGACACCTACTGGATACCTACCGGGGGCATAGAATTCCAACCGTGCAACAAAACTGCGTTCCGGGGAGTCCTGTAGGTGTGTCTAGAAAGGTTCGGGCTAGGAACACTAGCCATACTTGCCCGGTGGATGATTTTCCAAAGTTGAACCCCGTGTGCAAAAATTGCACACTCCCACACTGAGCAAAACCCTAGTTTACGAAATGAATGTACAATGAAGCCACTGGGCCATGGGGAGACGAGGGAGAGGGCCCCCTAGAGGTAATCATACGCCAGGAGACCAACAAGGTCGACGGTTCGTCGGTCCGACATCTGGTTTCTGAGTTATGTCGAGTTGCAAGTCGCATGAAAATGTCGTTCAGGGACACTTGGTGAATTTCTGTCCGGGAGCCAAAAAGCAAACGGAGCAGGAAGATTGCGTTCTGTTTGCTCCTGCAAGTGTGTGTGGGCAATGCCGACGTGGGAACACTGCCAACACTGGCTCGGGGGAGGTTTTTGTAGAGTTGAACCACCAATGTGAGATTGCATGCAATTAAACTGAGCAAAACCCTAGTTTACGAAATGAATGCACAATGAAGCCACTGGGCCATGGGGAGACGAGGGAGAGGGCCCCCTAGAGATAATCGCACGCTAGGAGACCAACGGAGTCGACGGTTCATCGGTCCGACGTCTGGTTTCCGAGTTATGTCGAGTTGCAAGTCGCATGAAAATGTCATTCAGGGACACTTGGTGAATTTCCGTCCGGGAGCTAAAAAGCAAACAGAGCAGGAAGATTGCATGTCGTTGGCTCCTGCAAGTGTGTGTGGGAAATGCCGACGTGGGAGCACTTCCAACACTGGCTCGGGGGAGGTTTTTGCAGAGTTGACCCACCAATGCGAGATTGCATGCAATTAAACTGAGCAAAACCCTAGTTTACGAAATGAATGCACAATGAATCCACTGGGCCATGGGGAGACGAGGGAGAGAGCCCCCTAGAGGTAATCACATGCCAGGAGACCAACGGAGTCGACAGATCGTCGGTCCGACGTCCAGTTTTCGAGTTATGTTGAGTTGCAAGTCGCATGAAAATGTCGTTCAGGGACACTTGGTGAATTTCCGTCCGGGAGCCAAAAAGCGAACGGAGCCGGAAGATTGCATGCCGTTGGCTCCTGCAAGTGTGTGTGGGAAATGCCGATGTGGGAACACTTCCAACACTGGCTCGGGGGAGGTTTTTGCAGAGTTGACCCACCAATGCGAGATTGCATGCAATTAAACTGAGCAAAACCCTAGTTTATGAAATGAATGCACAATGAAGCCACTGGGCCATGGGGAGACGAGGGAGAGGGCCCCCTAGAGGTAATCACACGCCAGGAGACCAACGGAGTCGACGTTTCTTTGGTCCGATGTCCGGTTTTCGAGTTATGTCGAGTTGCAAGTCGCATGAAAATGCCATTCACGGACACTTGGTGAATTTCCGTCTGGGAGCCAATAATCAAAGGGAGCATGAAGATTGCATGCCGTTGGCTCCTGCAAGTGTGTGTTGGCAATGCCGATGTGGGAACACTTCCAACACTGGCTCGGGGGATTTTTTTGTAGATTTGACCCACCAATGCGAGATTGCATGCAATTAAACTGAGCAAAACCCTAGTTTACAAAATGAATGCACAATGAAACCACTGGGCCATGGGGAGACGAGGGAGAGGGCCCCCTAGAGGTAATCACATGCAAGGATACCAACGGAGTCAACGGTTCATCGGTGCGACTTCCGGTTTCCGAGTTATGTCGAGTTGCAAGTCGCATGAAAATGTCGTTCAGGAACACTTGGTGAATTTCTGCCCGGGAGCCAAAAAGAAAACGGAGTAGGTAGATTGCGTGTCGTTGGCTCCTGCAAGTGTGTGTGGGAAATGCCAACGTGGGAATATGTCCACCAAGAATATTTATTGAAATGTAATCCATTTTATAATTTAAGCCACTTTTAAATATTTGAACTTCCATATTATTTTTGAAAAAGTAGAATATTTCAAGTGGTTAATATTTTGAAAAATGAAGAACTTCTTTTTATGGTTATTTCAGAGAAGAATTGTTGAAGAATATGCCACAATAAATTTGCATACCATTTCCTTTGACTTTTAGTGAAAATGAGTTACATTCAAATCATGAAAAGCACCTTTTGTTTTAGTAGCGTCCACCAACTATTTCTTTTTAATAATTATATTATAATAAAATAATATAAAACACAATTTTTAAATACGATACAAGAATAAAAAAGAGCTCCCATCTCCTTTTTAGCAAAGTCTACTTTATATTACAAAATCTACTATCCTTTGAATCGCCCATGTTCTCTCGAGACTCAAACTACTTTATAAGCAGGTGGTATGCTCTCTTCCACAGACAACAATGACATATTAACTAGCAATTGCCCTAGAATGTGCAATGGGTGTTCATGAGTGAGTTCGTTGAAACCTTGAAAAACATTGTATTGCATTTAGTTTGATTAAATTACACAAGCAAGAACTTTGACATAACTTTTAATGATCATCCAAAATCACAAATTTTAATTAGATACCAATTAGTGCATGCATGTAGTGAGTTCGTTGAAACCTTTAAATATAATAGTTTGTTCTTTTGACATAGCGCATTCATGAGTAATAGATAATCCACACAAATCAACACATTAGATTGACACAAGAACACGTGGAAACCGAAGAACAAATACAAAGTGAAATGTATCATTCATTTATAAGTGAAATGTCAATGTGCATGTCTCCAAAAGTACATGTATCCAAAAGTACATATATATCCAAAAGTATCCAAAAGTGCATGTATATCCAAAAGTATCCAAAAGTACATGTATCCAATGAAGTCAATGTACATGTCTCCAAAAGTACATGCACAATAAAGTCAATGTACATGTCTCCAAAACTTAATGTATCAAAAAGTACATATATATTCAAAGGTATCCAAAAGCACATGTGTCCAAAACTATCCAAAACTATCAAAGCCGCATGTACATGTAGCCAAATGTACATATATCCCATAAGACACATCAAAACTGAAGCTTCCTCTTGTTCTTTCCTGACGTTGATCCTCTAGGCACATCTCTAGGATCAATGTGCATCTCTGGATCCTGCAAATTAAATATCAATTGTTAAATTCAACTAACTATGTACACTAATACATTAGGTCAACAATTAACTCAACAATTATCAACTAGTGCATGGAAAGTGCATGAAACACTTGGTCACTGAAGGACATCTCACCTCAACTGACAAAGGAGATTACGTTGCTTGTGTAGCAGATGGAGCCATTGGTTGAACATCCAGGTTGGTCGAACCAGGGGGGCCAGGAACTGCTCCTGATGGTGGTGGCTACAATGAAAAAATGTTGAAATAGTTAGAAATGCATGAATAAACAATAGACAACAATAATAAACTATGTAAAGATAATGTTGAAATAGTTACATACCTGTGTGTGATCAATTGCCATTGCAGATGCGACACTAACTACTGCATCAACCATCAAACATTAACAAAAATGATTTATGCACTGGATTTCAAGTTAAACAACAAATATCATCGAAGGATATACATTACCATGGTATGATTAAGCCCATGGTCGTGGGCAGCTGGAGTCTTTCTAGGAGTAGAACGCCTCACATACACACGACCCTTGTTCACGAATGGCCTAGAGGGAGATACAAATCCAGGCAATGGTCCAGATGTCTCGGATGGTGCCTACAGTCAGCAAGTGTTCATGTAGTTAGACATGCATGATTCAACAAACAAACATGTATTTAAAAAATGTCATTTTTAATTGTTTACCTAGAGCCCAGATGTTTCATGGGATGGTATGACCATGGGTGCTACCTCCACATTACCTTGCCCCAGTGAAGGATCTTCCATCTGCAAGTTTAATAATTGTAAATATTAGACCGTAGATAGCATTAATGAACTAAAATGTAAAGTATGTGGAAATTAACAAATTAACAAGTATTAAAAAACTGAAATTTTAAAATGTTTACCTCGGTGTGAGATACGGCAATAGGTGCTATATAAGATGGGCCTACCAAATGGGTAGCATCATGCCCCCTGTAGAGTCTGGAACATCCGGCTCTGGGGCATCGCTGCCAGCATAAAGCATCAACTGCAAGTTCACAAAATTAATATATTAGCTCAAACTATATATATGTGTACAAAGACGAAAATAAATGAAGAATTTATTACAATTAACCATCAACATACCTCTCTCAAAAACCCACTGAAGGCAACATCTGAGGCAAGACCATAGCAGGGACGGCCACATGATGTGCACTCGTGAGGATCAGTACTAGGATGGGGATGTGTCGATGGTCCTGCACTAGTGGATGGTCCTGATGGTCCTGCACTAGTTGATGGTCCTGGATGGTGACAAGCTGGTGTATGTACCACACCAGGGAGAGATGTCCCTTCCTCGCCCATATGTTGAACCATAGTGCCATGGCGAACAACCGCCCGTGCCAAACTCAAAAATGCATCCCGTGTCTGCGGAATAGTACGATGTGCAGGTGGGACATCTGGCCCAGGAAACTACCTGCGAGGTGCAGGGATAGGGTGATCCTGGTCTCGAAGCCTGGCATTGGGTCAATTTTGGGGCATCCCCCCGCCGATCCCCTGAAACTGCAAGATGTCAAAATAGTTAACGTGTTTATGCAACACGAACTCTGCGTACATCTTTCGAAGGAAATATAAGGGAATTTCCCTGTTGTTGTGTGGTGGCATATCAAAAACCATGTACCATCTGTCCATCCAGTTATCAACAAATGGTTGAAATGTGCACCACTCAATGGAGATATGCGGCCTGCTTGCATTTGGGATTTCCCCCGTCCGAGGATCCCTAAACAATGCAAATATGAGCTCTTTGGATATTTTCAACCATTTTATTGCATTGTAGTCTAGCCCATCAGCATATTGTTGTCTTTTTCTTTCTCTATATGATGCAATATCATATAGTACATTGGTAGACTGTGAAATCGTGTCAACAATTGCATCCAAGGTTGATGCAAGCGAGCGGCGAATCCTGTCACCACCACTAAAAGCTGCACTTATGCCCCTCAAGTGGGAAAGCTCAATCAATATCTCGGCATTGGTGTCCATAGCCGCAACTGCAATAAATACATTAATACGAAAATCATTAGAAACATATACATGGTATATAATGACGTCTCTTCAAAATTGAAAATGTATTAAATCAAACTCAAGTAAGCAATTTAATGGCATTCACTTACATACATTTAAAACTTAAAATTAAACATTTAACAATTAAAAAGTAAGTCAGTCAGATTGGCAGAGAGGAGGAGGAGGAGGAGGAGGAGGATCAGGGCAGTGATGAGTTTGTTGATTCAGGTATGGAGGAGGACTATTGAGTCATTGACAGATGGGATTCTTCCATCTTGATCCACTCCTTTTTTGTATTTACTATTAGACTATTAGACTATTAGTCTATTAGTCTATTTGGCATTTGCCAGTGCCCAGTGGCATTTTGACATCTATGTAATACATTTTGATTTTGATGACCTAATGAGAAATATGGTTCCGAGTCTTTGACATGCATCTATGTGTCTCAATGTCTCATTATGATTTGTGATTGTGAATGACAAATGTGTTGTGATTTGTGAATGATCTAATTTCTATTGAATATTTCATATTTGTAATTGTAAATGTAATTTCTATTGAATATTTGTAATTGTAAATGTTAAATTTTATTGGATCTATATGTCTATATTTTTAAATTTTAATATATTTTAAAAATATATTAATTCCGAGGGTCACCGTGTCCTACATGTCCTAATTCCGGGGGTCACCGTGTCTAGTGGGGATACTCGTGTCCCATGTCCTCGTGTCGAGTGACATAGATGGATACATTGTAGAAAGGGGGGAGTTCTATTTTTTTCAATTTTTGGTTGGATTAGGAATTTTTGAGTTTTTGAAAAGGGATTCATTTTAATTATTCACTCATATTGGTTGAGGGAGATGTGAATTTAATTAGAGATTGGGTTATTCCCAATTTTATCAATATTACAAAACTAGATTGTTTTAAACAATAAAAAAATAGTAATTTAGGTTAAGAAATGACAAAAAAATGATATGGGTGAATGAATTACCTGATTAGATGACAATCCATCGGTGAATTTGTCTCCCCTCCAGCTAAATCGAGCAACACCGATACTTTAGGGCACACAAACCGTCCTCGTCTAGGGTCTATTTCGCGTTTCTGATGCGTGTGATGCACCTGCAACAATTAATTAATACGAACATGCGAAATAGAAGAAATGACAGAACTCAGAATCACTTTTAGATTGATAACATGCCACTTCGAGGGGGCAACCTCCTATGAGCAAGCTCAATACAAATAACTTCACGGTGCCTTCATAGGTCTCAACACCCACTTATATACTAAGTCTAGGCGCCAATACTATGGGTCAAAACCATGGGCCACTACAAACTATGGATCAACAATACTACGGGGGACTTACAAAGCATATGCGCCAACAACAATAACACAAACTATTGATCAACAAATACTACGAGATGACTTACAAAGCATATGCGTCCAAAAAAAACATACTAACAAAGAAAAGACATGGGTTCCTAACATCCCCTCCCCCTTAAAAAAGATTTTTTCTCAAAGATTTAGATGTGGAAATTGTTGTTGAATCTGAAGGAGTGGTTCCCATGTAGCATCCTCTGGTTGCACGCCGTGCCACTGAATTAAGACCTCTATGATAGAGCGAGAGCGAAGCTGACGCGTGGGGTTATTGAGGATGGCCTCTGGCTCCAAAAGGATGCATCCTTCATTATCCAGTTCGGGTAAAATCGTTTGTCCACTGATGTTGGTGCCAAGAACTTTCTTCAGACAAGAGACATGAAAGACTGGATGAATGCGGGAAGAAGGAGGAAGTTCCAATTTATAAGCAATAAACCCAATCTTCTGAAGAATCCGGTATGGCCCATAGAACTTTGAAGCGAGCTTATGACACCCTTTGAGTTTCAAGGAGGATTGTTTGTACGGCTGGAGAAGAAGAAAAACCATATCGCTGACTTGAAAAGTGCGCTCAGAATGGTGCTGATCAGCTTGTTGCTTCATGTGATTTCTTTCCATGTGAAGATTGTCCCACAAATGGCGAAGAATCTGATCGCGATTTCGAAGTACCTTGTCAACTTCCTGAACTGGTGAACTGGTGGGGGTGTATGGAAGAAGAGTTGGAGGTTCCTGACCATAGACTGCTTCATATGGGGTCATTTTAGAGGCAATGTGATAAGAGGTATTGTACCACCATTCAGCGAGAGGGAGCCACTTTGCCCACTGATGTTGTTGTTCCGAGGTGAAGCAACGAAGATAAGTTTCCAAGCATTTATTGATAATTTCAGTCTGACCATCTGTTTGTGTGTGATACCCCAAACTCATCTTCAGTTTGGTGCCAGTGTGGCAAAATAGTTCTGTCCAAAAATGACTGGTGAAAGTCGCATCACGATCCGAGACAATGGAAGAAGGGATTCCATGAAGACGAAAGATCTGGTCCAAAAAAATTTGAGCTATAGAGGAAGCTGTATAGGGATGGCTGAGAGTACAAAAATGACTATATTTGGAGAGGCGATCAACCACAACGAGAATCACTGTCTTCCCACCAGATTTAGGGAGCCCTTCAATGAAATCCATATAAATATCTGTCCAAATTCGTGTAGGTATGGGAAAGGGTTCAAGCAATCCTGGAAGGAGTGTTGTTTCACCCTTATTGCGCTGGCAGGTATCACATTCGGCCACCATCTGTTGAATTGTCCTTTTCATGCCCTACCAAAAGAAGTTACACCGTGCTCGTTCATACGTTTTGAGGAACCCAGAGTGCCCTGCCGATGGAGAAGCATGGAGTTCATAGAAGACAGCCTATTGAAGATCTGTGCTCTGGGGAAGCACCAGACGACCCTTGTATTGCAGAGAAGCACCATCCCAAGAGTAATGTGGTACAGCAGAAGGGTTGTTGGTCAAGCATTGGATGATTTGAGATAAGGAAGAGTCATTGACATAACCCTGTTGAACAGATTGCAACCAATTTGGAACATGCATAGAAATAACTGAAAGAGAACCTTGGGCATCAAATGTGCGAGAAAGAGCATCTGCCACAATATTGTCTTTACCCTTCTTGTAAGTGATCTCATAGTCATAACCCATGAGTTTTCTAACCCATTTATGTTGTGCCGGGGAGGAGACACACTGGTCCAATAAATATTTCAGACCCTAGTGATCAGTCTTGATGCAGAAATGATTCCCTAGTAGGTATAGGCGCGACTTCTGTACTGCATGCAAAATAGCCATAATTTCCTTCTCATAGGTAGAGGCAGCTAAATTCTTACCTGAAAGGGCTTTGTTGGTGAACACAATGGGGTTTTCATCTTGAAGGAGAATAGCACCAAGTCCATTGCCGCAAGCATCACTCTCAAAAGTGAAGGGCTTGGAAAAATCGGGCATAGCTAGCACAAGTGTACTACACATAGCGTGTTTTAGTTTGTCAAATGCGCACTGAGTAGCAGGTGTCCATGTAAAAGCATCATTTTTCAATAGAGCAGTTAATGGAGCTGCAATCTTCCCATAATCCTTGACAAACTTGCGGTAGTAGCTAGTCAACCCCAAAAAACCACGAAGGCTCTTGAGTGTTTGAGGATGCGGCCAATTGTTCATGGCATCGATTTTGGCAGGATCCACGCGAACCCCTTGTGCTGAGATAATGTGCCTGAGATACTCAACTTCCTTCTGTCCAAAAACACATTTAGACTGCTTGGCATGGAGATGATGGTCAGAGAAAAGTTGCATGACAAGATCCAGATGCTGGAGATGTTCATCCCATGTTTTACTGTAGATGAGGATATCATCAAAGAATACTAGAATGAATTTCCATAAGTAGGGTCAAAATATTTTATTCATTAAGGCCTGGAATGTGAAAGGAGAATTAGTGAGGCCAAAGGGCATGACCAAAAACTCATAATGGCCATCATGTGTGCGGAAAGCTGCTTTAGGGATATCATCCTCATGAACCCGAATTTGCTGATACCTAGAACGAAGATCCAACTTGGAGAAAAAGTGAGCCCCATGAAGCTCATCAAGAAGCTCATCAACAACAGGAATTGGAAACTTATCCTTGATGGTGAGGTGATTAAGTGCTCAAAAGTCAATGCAGAGGCGCCATGATCCATATTTTTTGCGGACAAGAATAACTGGAGAAGAAAAGGAACTAGTGCTTGGGCGAATAATACCTTGCTTCAATAAGTCCCGAACGAGCATTTCAATCTCCATTTTTTGGTGAAATGGGTAGCGATAGGGCCTGATGTTGGGAGGAACGCTGCCAGGAAGGAGTTGAATACGATGGTCTTTTGGCATGGAAGGTGGCAATCCCACTGGTTTAGCAAAGACACCTGTATATCGATCCATAATTTGTTGTAGATCCAAAGGAGTAGTGGAGACCGCTGATGGTTGCATCTGAATGGAATGGATCTGAGTGATGACACCATGTGAATTCTTCTTGAGGAGTTTTTCCATGAGATGTGAACTAATGATGCTGAGAGAACCTGGTTGTAATCCTGTCAATGTGTGTTTTTGTCCATTGAGGGAAAACTGCATCCAAAGTTCAGCAAAATCCCATAAGATAGGGCCATGTGTGCGTAGCCATTGAGTGCCCAAAACCACATCACATCTGCCTAAGGGAAAGGAAAACATGTCAGAGCGCAAGGTATAATCTCCCATAGAGATACACACATTTCGACACTTCCCTTTGCAAGGTAAGGTGCACCCATTGGCAACCATGACTTCAAAGTTGGAGCAAGGATGGATAAAACAATCAGCTTGTTTGGCGATCCGAGGGTCAATGAAATTATGGGTGCTACCAAAATCAATGAGTATTGTAAGAGGAAGCTTCTTGAAGTAACCCGTGACCCGCATTGTTTGGGGGGTGGTGATTCCAGCTAAAGCATGGAGAGATATCTTTAGCTGGTCATCTTGAGATGGAGGGTCAATAGGCGGTTCCTCAATGTCGACCGGAGCATCCAGTGTTTCTGGATCTTCGTCACCAATTTCAGAGGCAGGCGGAGACTCCACATCCAAGAGATAGAGCTTTTTCTAAACACATCTATGTCCCCGAGTGAATTTCTCATCACAATTATAGAAAAGCCCCTTTTCTCTGCATGCTTGCATCTCTGTTTCAGACAAACGCTTGATAGGAGTCGGTCGAGGAGCCTGCGGTATAGGTGGTCGCTGAGAACCCATATTTCGGAAGGGAACAAAAGTGGGCTTGGAGCGTTGTTGGGTTGCAATCTTGTCTTTTGACAACTTAGCCAACCCTAGGGCTTCCATCACTATGGTGGGACAAAACATTTTGACCTCAGAGCGGATGGCATCCTTTAGACCACTGATAAAACAAATCTGGTAAAAGTCATCAGACAATCCTTTGGTGTGGTTCGCTAGGTTCTCAAATTTGGTTTGATACTCTCTCACAGTGCCAATTTGGTGAAGTTTAGCGAGGGCTCCGATGAAGTCATCAAAAGCACTAGGACCAAATCATTGCAAAAGGAGCTGGCAAAAGTCTGACCATTTGGGCTTTGGATGAGCCTTGATGTACCAACGGTACCATTGAAGAGCTTCCTGTTCCAAGTGAAAGGATGCCAGCGGAACTTTGTTGACATCAAAAGTGTTATGTAGACTGAAATACTGTTCTGTACGATAGATCCATCCAGTTGGATCAGTACCATTGAAGCGAGGAAAATCAAGCTTCGGACCACGAAAATTGCTGGAAGAAGAGAACCCATTGTCTGATGAAGACTCGGACTGCCGTTTGTTGTTCATAGCTGAATGTTCAAGATGGAGGTCGATAAATTTTTCATCCAGATCCTGGAGTTTGGCTTGGATGGCTGCAAGTGCTTATTCCATGGTTTTTGCTCCTCCACGGGTGACAACCATAACTAGGAGTTTTTTTTTCTTTTTTCTTTTGACTGGGTAGGAAAACAAAAACAGAAACTGCTTCAGTAAGGGAAAATCTGGACTTGGGAAAAAATATGAAGGGTAATTGGGGTTTGACTAGGTGTTGGACAGTGTCGACTAGACAGAGAAGCAAAAATGAGGATTTCAGAAGCGGGGTGAAAGAATGGGGAAATTTGGCAGAGGGGGACAAAGAAGCAAAATTCAGAAAGGAACTCTGTGGTAAAATTTGAAGGTGATTGGGTGAAATCTAAGGAAGTTATGGCAAACCCTAAAAATAGACAAATGTGGGCTTTCAGGCTTTGGGAAGGGGAATTAGGGATAGGGTCCTCAGGAATGAAATATGCAGAATGGGATGACACGGGTTCCTCAAAAATTTCAAGGGAAACAGAGTGAAAACAAGGGAGATATGGACAAAAAACTGAATTTTATATTTTTTTTTTTTCCTAGACTGGAGCGGCTACGGCTCGGAAGGGATCTGGAACATCACCGAATGGATTGAAAACGACTGTATCTGGAACGGGTTGCAAAATGGATCTGAAACGGTGCAGTAGTGATCGACAATAGTTCAGCTGAAAGTAGATATGGACCCTAGGTATGTGCGGCTTCCTAAGAGTTCAGGGGTTTCACTCGGCCACCAATGCTGTCTGACGGCTTGCGTATTGGGGCAGTACCCCTCACTCCACGGCTCAGGTAAAATTGATAACCGCTTTGCCACAAATGACAGCTCTTGGTTTACCTCATGGGTGGGAACTAGTCAATCAGGTAGGGGTCGTTGCCCTTTTCGCTGGGAGGTCCTCTCAATGGGCCAGCTACTTCGGGGTTCCTGTGGTACTCCTCACAATGAGTTTTAGGGCTTATGCCCAAGTACTTCCCACAGTTAAGCAGATAGGGATTATTCCCAAATCCGAACCTGCAACAGATGCAAAAACAAATTGGCAGAAATTTCACCCAACGAGCCCAAGAAAGTGCTCTAATACCAGATGTGATGCACCTGCAACAATTAATTAATACAAATATGCGAAATAGCAGAAATGACAGAACTTAGAATCACTTTTATATTGATCATAGGCCACTTCGAGGGGGCAACCTCCTATGAGCAAGCTCAATACAAATAACTTCACGATGCCTTCATAGGTCTCAACACCCACTTATATACTAAGTCTAGGCGCCAATACTATGGGTCAAAACCATGGGCCACTACAAACTATGGATCAACAATACTACGGGCAACTTACAAAGCATATGCGCCAACAACAATAACACAAACTATTGATCAACAAATACTACGGGACGACTTACAAAGCATATGCGTCCAACAACAACATACTAACAAAGTAAAGACATGGGTTCCTAACAATGTGTGAGCACCGCGGATGGTCGGGAATCGTCGGGACTGTGTATTTAAATTGATTTTAGATTTCAATAACGCGTACGCATTTTGTAACTACATAACGCGTACGCCTTTTGTAGTTATATAACGCGTACGTGTTATGGTTACCTATCCTACATGTCCAATGACATGTGAGGCTCGGGTCTTACCATGGGAGGTGCTAAATATCATAAACGCGTTATGTTTTATGTATCAGGAACGAGTTTTGAAAAAGTAGCATTGCATCTAAAGTGACCCTCATCTTCTTGCACACACCCTTTTCAATAATATTTATTTATAAATACCAATCTATTTCCTTGGTAATAATAAATCATTTATCTTTTATTCATAATTTACAATCGGGAAATTATCAATCATTTTCCACTTATGAATTTTAATGACATACTTTGTCGAGGATAGGCTACCAATGTTATTTATATTAATTTCTTATTTTTACTTAATGGTACTTAGTATAAATTAGCCTCCTGCTAAAAGTTAGATTATAGGAACTTGTTACTAACTTGCGGCGACTAGGAGTTCCTTTGACATCCTTATCTAGGACTAGCTGTTAACATACTTTTAAACTTAAGTGTTTTCTTAGTGAAAGTTTACTTTAAGTGCACAGGACATTAGGATGACTGTTGTCATCGAAATTCATTGCTATCAAGCCATTCACCCTCTCCCCCTAGTGGATTCCATGCCCCATTCGTTTTGTTGCGTCAAGCATTCAGTCTCCTAAGTCTATGAATTCACTTAACACTTAGGAAGACATGATCATACTTACAAATTTTTACCTACAGAGCTCTTGCCATGAGCTCCGTACCATTGGCGGGTACCCAATTGTACTTTATGTTGCAAAAACCCTAAGGGAGAAAGCCCGATATTACAATTAAGTAAGAAATATTTATTAAAAGTTGGAATTGGATAAGAGAGAGATAACAAAAGAAGGAAACCACATGAAGCTTCAAAGGTATACATTGTGGTTGACAAATGTATACCAAGACGGGATATTAAACCATTATTATTAATGTCAAAACCAATAGAATGATTTCTATAAAAAAATCCATTCTTCAATTAGGAAATCAATTTCTTCCATATGATTCACTTGTCATCTTTCAACAATATTTTTATTACAAAATATTTGATTCCATATTTTAGATATTGTTTTAAAGGCATACAAACATAGAAAGGCATATCACCAACGATTCAAGTATCTCCACTAATAGAAAACTCTAACTAATAGAAAGCTACATACACGAAGATCCATAACCAATTTCATATATTATTTATTTCATAGCATTATAATTTCATATATTACTTAAAATGAAAGCTTTTCCTCTAATATATATAACAAATAAATGAGGTACAAGGACAAATTGTTTTAAACAAAGCCAGTCGAATATACAACGTGACTTTCGAGATCAAATAAACTCAGTATGGAAGGCAATTTTCAAAATTATATATTGTTTTAAACAAAGCCAGTCCAATATACAACGTGATTTTCCAGATGAAATAAACTCTAGTATGGAAGGCAATTTTCAAAATTATATAGAATGAATATAAGTTTGAAATATAGCTTTTAAGGGGAAAGCTCATACATGCACTGCCCATAAAACTGAAGTACTCTAACATAATGCAGATTTCAATTCCAAATCCAAATTTAGGTCTACCAAGTTTATGAACGGAACTAATTATACCAAGTTTATGAACGGAACTGATTATACCAAGTTTAAGAAGTGCCTTGAACTGAACTGATTATAGCATATCGACGGATATGGCTATGAAGTGCATTGATTATATCATGACAAATAAGATAACTGAAAAGTACACTGTTGGCCAGTCTGGGTAATGGAATACAAACTCAAAATTTTAACTGAAGGAAACAAATGAGAATGTTGCAAAATGCAACAAAAAAATCTAAAATTACGACTAGGGTAAAATCAGAGATGCAAAGTCAGGTCGAGCTCCACATCTTCTGTACCAAGGGTAACATTATGACCAGGCGCTGTATTCTGCTGCTGAGGATCTTCGTTTCTGAACCTCTTCACAGAAGGCAAAGACCTCAACGCCAATCCGAGATGCAAAGTCAAGTCGAGCTCCACATCTTCTGTACCAAGGGTAACATTGTGACCATGCGCTGTATTCTGCTATTGAGGATCTTCGTTTCTAACCCTCTTCACAGCAGGCAAAGACCTCAACGCCAATCCCATTTCGTTGTTGTCCCTTTTCATTTCTGTCTGCTTGTCAGGAAATTTGTGTGACCACGGATCAAAGTGAGGCAACTCAAAGTTCTGAGAAAGTCTGCTACTGGAAGTTCTGAGAAAGTCTGCTACATGATATTGTTCATAGAAATCAGTTGTCCGATGCAGAATAGGAGTCGATTTGCTTGCAGCCCGCTCTTTCTTATGGACATTTTGATGGCCTCCCAATGCCCTACGATCGTAGAATTTTCTGCCTCGGTAGGGGCAAGGGAATACCCGGCCTTCCGAGTCCTGGGGAAAAATAAAGTGAAAAGATAATTCATCGAAAGTATGATCTCGGGGGATTTACTTGGGAAATACAATGGCAAAACGTTAGAAGAAAATATACAAAATGCGAAAAAAAAATGAGATTACCTTTGAAGCTGCTGCAAGTATTTCTTGGGTACAATCTGCCACCTCCTTGTTCTTCTTCTCCATGCACCTCTTATGATCTCCCTCGGAAGCCATGGATCCGCTAAATATCCTTCTATAAACACCAGCTAGTGTCAACCCACTCTCGCTCCCAGACAAATAAGGACACTCGCTCTTTGGATCTCGCTCCCAGACAAATAAGGACACTCGCTCTTTGGATCTCGCTCCCAGACAAATAAGGACACTCGCTGTTTGGAGAATATAAGCTGGTAAGTGTTTTATAGGCTAAACAAATCCCTAAACCTTAAGTGTTTTATAAGCTGGTAAGTGTTTGAACGCTTTAAAGGCAGCACTGCCCACTCTTTGACCCATGAACGGTCTCCTCACGCAACAAACAGAAGCACCTTTTGAAATCTCGTCGCCCAGAAATGAATTCAGCATCTTACCCAACTCGCAAACAAATGCGGATGAATTTCGCTTCTTTGAGATTAGATGTAAAGTTTAATTTCTTTGAGATTGGATATGTTTATCGAGACACTCCACGAATGCTTTTTGATTTGATTGGGTATGGCAATCGAGAAAGAGGGCGTTTGTAAATAAAAGTAAACGTCAAGATCATAAATAATATACTATATTTTTAATAATAATGATATTTATCATAATTGTATTAATATAATTAATATTTTTAATGTTTAATTTTTTTATATCATCCTGCTATTTCTCCAAGGGTAGCCTAAGTCCCACACTAATGGACCATTGGACCTATGGTTACCCACCTCACCATAACGGTTGTTATATCGTTCCATAACTCATAATTAATATTTTAAATATTATTATATGAATATTAATTTGGGTATGGCAATCCACAAAGAGGGCGTTTGGGTATGTTGAAGTGTCCATTTTAAATGGACCGTATGTGGAATGTCATGAAGTGCATTATTAAAATCTTAAAATATATTGTAGGGTATGCAACCAATACAATGTTAAAATCTTAAATTAAGGAAATTAGTTAAATTTGAGATTTTATTGTGAATTTACACTTTAAATTAATTCTTAAAAAAATAAAATTTTTTGCAAAATATATAAATTAAATTTGAAAATTATTTTCAATTTAGAAATCAAACAATCATTTAAATATATGATTAAATTTTAAAAAAAAATTATTGAGTTTTCTGAATTTTAAAAATAATATCATTTAAAAAGATGTCCATAAGAGGTCATCATCATTATAGAATAAAATTGATATCATGGCATAAATGAATAAAAACATAAATTCTATAGGCATGGAGATAATAATAATAAATAAATAAATAACATAATTTTTAATTGTTTTGTATATATCTTACTTTTATAGATAGATATGAGTGAGTTAATAAGTGGACAGACCCAATCTCTCGAGTGAGTTTTTTTTTGACATGGAAAAGTTTGATCTACTTATTTTTTCATTTTTCTAAAACAATATTTTTGTCTTAAAATGAGCCAAAACACACACATGTTTCCTCCTTTCCTCAATCTTTTACACTTTAACTTGTGAAAATAACTTAATGTTTCATTTTGTTTTGGAAGTTGTCAATTTCAAAATATATTTTTTGGAAGTTATATAAATTCTAGTCCCTCATAAATCAGACTTATTGTGCTTCTTAGTGCATGGAGCTTCTCATGGACCAAACATTTTATACTGTTGCATTATGATATTTCAAGTGTGAAAGATAGTGCTTGTAGTTCATATAAGACTACTTTTAATCATAGATGTGTTAGAGGTCCCTGTTAGAACATTATTACACCTTAGGACCTTAGTAATACATAAATTTGTTGATTAACTCATCCAAAAAAGGTTAATAAGGACAATCCAAGGTTGTTAGAAGGTAGTTGGGGGAATTATGACACAATCCACAACTTTTGGGCCAAAATATGGTCAAACTAGTTGTTAGGCGCCCTATTAATGGCCACCTCCAACATTTATTACCACCTCTTGAGCAAAGGCATCCTTTTTCCCTGTTTTAAGGATACTTTCTTTGACTTAAGGCGCCCATGCAATGTCTGTGGACATTTTTCCCCTTTCTTGGTTGTTTTGGCCTATCCTTGGCCACCTAACCTCCACCAAATCTTATCCACCACATGTGTGACCCTCATTTACGACTTCCCATGCCTATCCAACATTCACATTGACAATTCGTACGTGTTTAGGGTGATTTGGAAGTCTATTGGTCGACCTAGGGGGGATTGAGGTCCAATGTAAGCTAGCCACTTGTAGCTGCATCGAAAGGAAAACAAATCCTCCCAAATGTTATATAAGGGTGTTCACAACTCATTTCTGGGTTGGAAGAATATAATAAAACTGCTATTTGATCATTTGTGTCTGTAATTCGATCATTTGTGACCACTGGTTTTTGATCATTTGTGTATCCAGAATTCTTTTTGCACTATTTGTCTGCACACTTAGCCAAATTTCTTGATTGTGAGGTAATATTTAGCTAGTTGGTCCTGCTATGAGTTAGATTTCACATGGTATTAGAACTATTGGAGCTTCTAATCGAACCAAGATTGCTTTAGAAGTGCACCAGAAGCAGCGGAGCAACCACAGAAGTCTCTAGGGACATTTCCTTGAAGCCATTGGAGGAATCCTTTGGATTCTACCCAAGGTGTGAGGCACTCCCGAATGTGCTTGATGTCAATGCAGGGTTTGAATTAGCTAGTTAGGATCCACTCATGAGTGTTTGAGAGTTTTCATTACAGGTTCAAAGTGTTCTTTGTCACCAAGTGCGCAAGCTACATAATGGAGCAGTCTCATGTTAAATTTCTCACTCCATTAAACTATTTTGAGTGGAAGGTAGAAATGGTTATCCAACTGAGATCCAAGGGTTTCTTCAGAATCACCATGGAAAATGAGGCTGTGCCAAACTCTACAGTAGAGAAGTCCAAGTTCTTCAATAGAATGGATGAAGATTTTGGGATGCTTTGTCTCAGCATTTCAAGAGACCTCCTGTTTCATATTGATAGTATTACTACTCCAAATGAAGTATGGTTCAAGCTTGAGTATTTGTTTGGGAATACTGATGAGATGAGGGGCCACCAAGTTGAGAATGAGTTGATCTCACTGAGCCCAAATAGTTTTGAGACCATCAAAGACTTCTTCACCAAGTTCAAATCCTTGGTCTTGCAACTCAAGCAATGTGGCATTGAGAAGAAAGATGAACAATTGGTTTTGTCCATCATTTCGAAGTTGGGTCTTGAGTACTCTTTATTTGTTTCTACATTTCACTCCACCAAGCTTACTATTCACAATTGGAAGATTCCATCTTTGGCAGATTTCATGGAGATGCTAACACAAGAACAAGATAAAATGGTTCTAATGGATTCCATTAAGCAAAAGGACCAAGTTCTTGCAGCTGGAGATTTGAAGCAAGAAAGAGGAAATCAAAATACCAAGGGATTGAAGCAGCAAGAGAAGAAGAAAGACAAGGAGAAGCCAAGATCCTCTGATGGGGGTTCGAATCCTGTCAAAGACAAAGGAATGAAGAAAGAAAAGACTAGATGCACTTACTGTCAAAAGGGTTGGAACCCTGAAAGTGCATGCATGAAGAAAACTATTGATATGATGACCCATCTCCACCAGAAGAATAACATTCCTCTTCCAGAAAGTTCAAAGAAGAAGGAGGGTGTTTATGAAGACAAGGAGAGGTTCCATGCATTGATGCCTAGTCCCTCGGAATCTTCCTCTTTCATCATAGATTCAGGTACCTCAAGGAACATGGCTTCTGCAAGAGATTCTTTCTCTACTCTTTCACCTTACAATGGTCCTTCCATTCTCATGGGTGATGATTCAGAAATCCCAGCTAGAGGAATTGGGAAGATCAATCTAGAAAATGTGTACTTCAATAATGTACTGTATGTGCTAGATCTTGCAGCAAATCTCTTGTATGTTTACCAAGGGACCCACATTGGTTCAGACAAGAGCGTGATATTCACTCAATATGATGTGGAAATTTATGAAGTTTCTACTGGCAAAGTGGTAGCAGTTGGTGTTGTAGATCATGAGTCAAGAATGTATAATTCTTCTCACTTTCTTCAGTACTCCTCTCCAAATGAACTTCTATCACATGCTAATGAAGTTAGTAAACTTTGGCATGAGATTTTTGGACACCTCAACTACAGATATCTTCAAGCATTGAGCAAAGAAGACATGGTTGAAGGGATTCCAACCATCATATTTTCCAAAGGCACTTGCAAAGGGTGCATTGTTGGGAAGCATGTAGAGCGCAAGTATGAGAAGGGGAAGGCAAGGATAGTTGAGAAACCTATTGTTTTGTTCCATTAAGATGTGATAGGACCTCTTCCTACACCCTTCTATGGAAACTCAAAGTATGTCCTAACTTTCATTGATGATTTCTCAAGATATTTTTGGGTGTTCTTTCTCAAGCAAAAATATGAAGTCTTCCAATCTTTCAAAGTTTTCAAAGGTTCCATGGAGAAATTCAGTGGGATGAATATGAAGTTATTAAGGACTGATAATGGAAGGGAATATGTGAATAAGGTCCTACAATAGCTATGTGAAGAGGTTGGCATTCAAATGCAACATTCTGTACCTTACACAACCTAGCAGAATGGTGTTGCAGAGCACAATAATAGAGCATTGAAGGATATGGCTGCATGCATGATGGAAGCCATAAATTGTGCTACATATGTTTAGAACAGAGCACCACAAGAATTCTTGGAAGGAATGACTCCATTTGAAACTTGGATGGGCCACAAGCCTAATGTGTCTAATTCCATGGTGTTTGGCTCAAGAGCATGGGTTAGAATAACTCCAGAGAAGAGAATGGCCTTGCAGCCCCAAAGAAAGGAGCCCATCATGGTTGGATATGAAAAATATTCAAAGGGATACAAGATATTTGACCCATCATCTCATAAAAATTTCATTAAGAGGAGTGTTCATTTCGAAGAAGAGTCCATGCATGCAGCTAAATAAGGAGAAGGGGAATGCTCAAACCCCCTACATGAAGAGGATGTAAGTGATGATTCACTCTCTGCTATTTTTTATTCTGATATTGAGGATGAATATGATGACATGCATGCATATCATGACCCTCCTACAAGGCCCGAGTGGGTTGATAAAACAATACAAGCAACTGGTGAACTTGCACGTGATCCACAAGAACCTAGGAAGACTAGATCACAATTTCACAATGCATTGTAATCTTGTGATGCAAATCCTCATGGGAATTGTTTTGTTATGGTTGGATCTGATCCACAGTCATATGAAGAAGCATCAAAAGATCCAAGATGGAAAAAAACCATGCAAGAAGAGATGAACTCCCTCCATGAAAATGAAACTTGGGATTTGGTCCCTCTTCCTTCCAATAGGAAACTGGTGCAATGCAAGTGGGTATATACGACCAAAAGGACCTTTGATGGTTCTGATATGAAGTTGTAATGTCCCTAAAAATAGTAAAAATTTAAAAATTTTCCATTACTGTAATGAACTATTTAAGAGGTGATGATTTGTAAATTAACTTCAGCACTGATAAGAACATACTACACCAGTACTTATTTGTGACATTTGAAGGGTCTCAGTTCCTACGTATCATGGTCTTACTAGTTGTTATTCCTACAGCTCTGTGGAAGCGATGTAATGAGTAGAAATGTAATTTATGTTGCAAGTGTACGAATGTTATAGTAAAATAATAAAAATCTCCTTCTTACTGCTTTAAGAGTTTGTGTGCATATTTATGAAAGTCTAACTGATAATTTAGGTGAGATGCACCCCTGTTGGTGACGGTTGAGGCCCATGATGAGACACTTGGTCTTTCAAGGGAAAAAGTACCCTGGCAGAGCTGCCGAGAGGTAGGGTGTAAGAAATGGAAACTTCTGACTTACTTAGTGAGTTTCGCTAATGCATTCAATTTGTACTTGGTTTGCAGGTGTACCTACAAAGGCATCTACCTAGGGTGCTTACTTCATATTTCTAGTAATTACTTAAGACTAAAGTGTGTGATGTTTGAAGGTTGGCACCTTAAAAGCCTTGATGGACTTTGCAATACTTGTTGAACTTGCAATACTTGTTGATCTTGCAATTACTTGTTGGCACTATGTAATACTTGGCGTCTTTGCAATACTTGTTGCATTTACAATACTTGTTGATCATGAATAACTCTACTACTATAGAGATGTAATATCCCAACTTCTTGACTGACTATGTTATGATGTTATATTGGGCCACGGCCCCAGCATTAGTGATTTATTATTTAGCATCACTAATTTATTCTTTCATGAGTTGATATATTGGGCATGGACCCTGACTGTTTCATTTTTGAATATATATATGGGGAAGGAAAGCCCGAATGAATAGACTTCTGTTTTATTATGTGAATCGGTTACAAATTATGATATACTGAGACTCTCCTCTTTTTTTACATTATACTGTGCATAGCATGATTAACATGGATGATTATGTGGTGTGTTGAGCATGGACTCAGAAACACACGAATGACCAATAAACTGGGCCTAAGTCCCGATGTATCTAGAGGACTCTTGTTAGGTGCTGGGCCTAAGCCCCGATGTACGTTGAGTGTTGGGCATAAGCCCTGGAGCACTCCAATCTTGAAAGAAAATTATTACCAGATCCGAGGCCACTTAAATATCCTAGATGTGCCTCACAACCACATTCTAGCTCTAGTGTTGAGCAGAGGCTCTGGAATTGCACTAGCGTAACG
The DNA here is from genome assembly GCA_027924585.1 of Larix kaempferi. Classification (NCBI taxonomy): domain Eukaryota; kingdom Viridiplantae; phylum Streptophyta; class Pinopsida; order Pinales; family Pinaceae; genus Larix; species Larix kaempferi. The sequence goes on from BSBM01000932.1 coordinate 1,778,010, forward strand.
CCCATGTGAGAGTGTTGAGTTAAAAGGCTCTGAAGAGCACTTGGGGTTACTAGATCTCAAGTGTTGAGTCTGAAGGATTCTGAATAGCCTTAAGTGTCTTATAACAACTATTCAAATTGATTAATTAAATCTTATTATCATCAAGTACTGCGGGAACTACCATGTTAAAACGAGCGAATCTGACATGCAAAGGGAGAAACTAGAGGTGCCTATCCTAAGCTTACCAAGACCATCCAAACAAGGGATCTTATCTTTAAAAGGATTAAAAATAAGTATCTTGTGAAGTAACATAAAAGATAACATCACCACTTAAAGCATGAGTTAACTACTAGTAGTTTTTTAGGGTTAACATGCATAAAAACCTCAAAGCTATTATTATTCATAACTATAATAATGATGTTGTTTTATTTATTATAAAATACATTTATTTTTATATAGTCTATGCATTTATTTGAAAAATCAATGATGCATTAATAATTGGATCGGGATATTAATGTTGATCACAAGTGTAGAAAGGCTTAATCAAAAACACTTTAATTAAACAAATATTTTCTTTTATAAATTAATTTAATTATTTTAAAGAAACCTATTTTCTCCAACAGTCCTAATTCAAGAACTACCTACATAAAGAGGACAGACCCCAAAGTTAGGGGATCATCTTTTTGGTTATAATCCTCTTACGGAATCAAAGAGAAACTCTTTGGTCCAAGAAGTGAAGCCTTCCCACATGAATTTTCCAGATCTAAACCAGCTACGAATTTAGGGCCTCTATTTCTCAGTTTGCATGTCAAAACTAGCTCGGGGGGATTCATTCTGAACCGAGAACAGTTGTAGGATCATGCTTGGAAGGAATGTGGTAGTCCCATTATCATTTCCAAGAATCAATTGTCAAGTCAGTTAAAGGTTCAGCAGTTTTCGACTAATCATTTGACTGAGTGTGCAGGTCACTACCGTCAGGAACAAGCTACCGAAATAAGCAGGTATGCAAGACTCACAAAACCTTCACACCAATTATTTTCAGAATGTAAAGTTTAGTAGTATTGTTATCATTATCAATATTAATTCAATATTCTTCCCAGAATCTAGGGGACATTGCCTAGCAGGTCTAGCCAGCTAGCGTTTGCTAGCCAAATGAGATTTTAATTATTAAAGTTAGGATGAGCATTAAATATTTTTTTTATAGTTGTTCTATTTCTTGCTCACTCCTGTTCATTTAATTCTTGTAGAAACGAAAAGTATGTTTTATCTACTGCAATCAATAACTATTTTTAGAGTAGGCATTGAAACCCCATCGACACCATCCAAAACGTTTTTCCAACTTTACACATTATATCTAGCAAAACTTACATAAAAACACAGTCAATTGTAGAGGTCAGGTAAAATGAATCTTAGGATTTAGACAACCATCATCCCTTCTCCATTTTTAGTTCCAATCAAAGTATTGTAGATGTTATTTCTGATCTAAGCCATTACTTCAATTCCAAACGAAGTGCTATTTTACAGACCATGCAGATGCCACACAGAAAACGAAAATAGTAGTTGGAAAGGAAATCTTTAAACACTCATACGCATTTCTTTTATTCATTTATATTCATATTGCAAAACATAGGTCAATGGGTCAAGACCCATAGAATTTCATTGGCGAACACCCATCAATACGTAGCTGTAGCTACAGATCAACACCATCCTAAGCCGAGAAATCATAGATCAGCCTCAAACACATAAACCCTAGCACCACGATTGACCAAAGAGTTAACACCAACAATATTACCTACGGGCTTCCACTTTAAACAAGACGTTGCAGTAAAGAATTCCAACGCAGAGCCTACCAATCCACAGACGTAGACAAAGATAAATCCACAAGGTTCATGACTACAATCTACAACAAAGTATCTGGTGAAACCCCGACCTTTTACATCCCACACGAAAGATTTCGAATAGACAAAGTTACATTAAAAAAAAAAGCGATATAGAGTTCTTTACAGTATTATAATACCATAGGAAGAGTAACATGGGTGGGTAGTTGGACTTACCCTACCATTGCCCACGCCTACAGAGGTCCTGGACACCTACAGCAAACAAACGTCGAATCCATTCGCAGAGACCACCTGCCACTTCAACAGGAAGCCATAAGTTAAAACCCTGAGCGAGTGAACAAAAGGAAGGAAAATGATTTACATAATAAGCATGGCGATTTTCTTCTACATACCTAATAGGGTGTAGTATTTCTTCATGCCACCATCAGAACTAAGTTACCCAGTGCGCTGACTTTGGGCACGAGGCCACCTCCAGAACACAACGAAGTGCAAAACCATAGCTAAAACTAAAAGAGTAGAGCTTTTGTGCATAATGCAAAACCCCCTCACGAAAACCCTCCTTCCAGCCTTTCATCCATTATGATAGGGTGTAATTAAGACTACACCAAACCCTACGATAGTGGAGGTGCAATTTTTTAACATACAAATCCTATAGTATGAATCATGTGGACTAGCCACGAAATAGCATGGTAATACAAGTGTGGACAAAGGTTTCATCATCATAGAACTTTACCCCATCACCTTCTTCTTTTTAACACTTTAGTATTTTATCCCTAAGTATTGCCATTTAAGACTTGAACTTCATGTTTAAACCTCCACCTTAGAATTTTAATGGTGGACAAATTTGTTGATAGATTCTTTAGAGTAGAACTGTTCCAAGTAGGCACCTGCATCAAAAAATGTAAACCTTGCATTAGCAAACAAATGCTAAGTTAGTCCAGAAACACCCAAGAATACTCTTACCTCTCGGCAACCCTGCCGGGGTATGTTCTTCCTCTCCCTGTTTGTTACAGGTCTCACCAAGGACTCAACATCTCATCAACAAAGGTCTTTTCACATGAAGGTGTCATGCAAACATTCAAAATACATTCATATGATTTCATTAAGACAGTATGAAAGAGTTGCGATTACAGTTACACCAACAATTGGAAACTCATAACCAGGTTACATCTTTAGTTATTGTCACATTTGCTTCCATAGGACTAAAAATGTAAAAGGATAGATACATCATGATTATTTAGGTTTGGTAGACTTTCTTTTTATCTACGGTGACATGCACATATTTCCTAGTATTAGAATTATTTTGTGTCTCTTTTGCTCTCATTCGGCATCTATTACAAGGACGAATTTTTTTTTAATTTTTTGCTATTTTGGGACATTACAAGTGGTATCAGAGCAAGTTACAAAAACTAAGTGACCTATTGGGATCACTACCAAACACCACTGTAGATACATAAAAATTTGTTTAAAATATTGTATTATGTTCTATGTGAAGAATTAACTAACAATTTTTTTTTCCGTGAACAGACACTTATATAACGTTCAAGTACAGGCAGTATCAGAAAAATGAATGCAGAACAAGGCCACAATGTATAGGGAAATCTAAATTCCCCACCACGAGAGCAAGAAATTGTGCTGGAACTCAACTTGGATCTGATGAGATCCATGCAAAACCTACAAGCTAAATTTCAAAGTTTCAGGGATGAAAATATGCAAGAAAGAAGAGAACAGCAAGCCATAAATGAGGCCTTACTCCAAAGCCTGATTGGTACCAAAACCCACAGACAACCTACCCTCTCAGTTAAAACCCTTAAAACATGTAGCTGTCACACAAAGGACTCAGCTCACTTCCAGACGGGAGAACAGGAAGAACAGAAACCAAAACCAATGGAAGAAGACTGTCAAAGTTCATCCAACAATGAAGTTTCGCCACCTCCTTGCAAGAAAAGGAGGAAAAGTGATGACAGTCTACAAGGGGAATTCCGAAAGATTAAGGCCCCAACTTATGATGGAGAAATCAACTCTAGGGAGAAGGCTGAAGAATGGCTGCTAGGGATGAATACGTATTTCAAAGTTCATAATTATTCCAACGAAATGCAAGCCCAACTAGCCATCTATAGTTTGAATGGTAAAGCAGCCAGATGGTGGCGGGACTTGAAACACACTAAGGGACAAGAGTTAAGAGACATCACATGGGATACTTTTAGCGGAATGTTTCAGGACAAATACATGTCTGAAAGATTATTCTACAAGAAAATCAAAGAGTTCCATGAATTAAGAATGGGCTCCATGACCATGGAAGCTTTCATCAGTAGATTTTTAGATCTGCTACATTATGTCCCTTACATACAAGATGAAAAGGTCAAGATACAACAATTTATTGGATGTCTACCCCCAAATTTCAGGGAAAATATTGAATTTGACATGCCCAAAACTTTAGACGTGACCTTACATAAAGCCCGACTCTATTATGAACATGGATAGCCAAGAAACGACAACATAAACAGAAACAAAGATAGGTTCAGAACCTTTTTAGACAACCGAAGGCCCGGTTTTAGGCCACCTCCTTACCGAAAACAAAACAATAGTTTCCCACCTAACAGGGGTTTCAACTGGCCTCCTCCAAGGTTGAATGTGCCTGCACCTCTACAGAATAGGCCAGCCTTCAACAAAGGGGTCAAAACTACTCCACCCACTATCACTTGCTGGAAATGCCAAGGACCCAATTATATCCGAGATTGCCTCAACAAGTTGGATGGGGTACTACACAACATACAAGATGAACCGACAATAAGGGATGTAGCAAGAACACCAAGAATTTATGCTGCACTCGATGGTCGACAAGCAGATCACCAGGACACTATGGTATAAATTGAGGGTAAGCTCTCAAGTACACCTGTTTCAATCTTAATAGACCCTGGTGCTTGTCGAAGCTACATCGCCCCTAGGATAGTAGAAACTTGCAAGTTAAACCGAGAAAGTCACAAGGTACCATGGCTAGTACAACTAGCTATAGGTACCAAGCGGAAGGTTTTAGAACTAGTTAGGAGTTGTGAGTTAGATTTGAACGGTTTTCCGACTAGAGTATATTTAAACATCTTACCCCTAGGATCTTATGACATAATAATAGGCATGGATTGGTTAGAAGGACATCATGCCTTGCTAGATTGCTTAAATAAATCAATCCTATGCATAGATAGTCAAGGGAACCAAAGGACAATTCAAGGTATACCTAAGGAAGTATCAGTACGACAGGTATCTGCACTACAAGAAAAGAAATGCTTAAGAAAGGGTTGCAAAGTATTTGCAATCCACCTTCAAACAGTAGAAGCCGATGGAGAACAAAAGATCGAGGATTTTCCAATACTAGTAGAATTCAGAGACGTGTTTCCCGAGGAAATACCAGGGTTACCACCCAAACGAGACTTGGACATTTCCATAGAGCTAACACCCAGATTGGTACATGTCTCTAGGACTCCATACCATAGGAGCACACCAAAGTTGGTAGAGCTCAAGATATAGTTACAAGAACTAATAGACAAGGGATACATTCGACTGAGTGTGTCTCCCTGGGGAGCACCAATACTCTTTGTCAAGAAGAAGGACGGGACGATGCATATGTGCATCGATTACTGTCAACTCAACAAATTAACTATCAAGAACCGTTACCCACTCCCTAAGATCGATGAATTGTTTGACCAAGTCGAATGAATGAAGATTTTCTCAAAGATCAACCTACGATCCGGATATCACCAGGTGAGAATCCGTGATGAAGACATCAGTAAGACCGCATTTCACACTCGACATGGCCACTACGAGTTTGTAGTAATGCCTTTCGGTTTGACGAATGCACCCGCCAACTTCATGTGCATGATGAACAACGTTTTCAGTAAGTACCTCGAAAAGTTTGTTCTAGTCCTCATTGACGATATCCTAATCTATTCCAAGAGTGAAGAAGAACATGAGGAACACCTCCAAATAGTTCTACGAACACTATGGGAACATCAGCTATATGCAAATTTTAGTAAGTGTGATTTCTATAAACCTCAGATACAATACTTAGGACACATCATATCTGAGAAGGGAATGGCAGTGGACCCTGAAAAGGTTGAGGCTATTATGTATTGGCCCACACCTACTTGTGTTTTTGACATACGATCTTTCCTAGGTTTAGCTGGATATTATCGAAAGTTCATTGAGAACTTCTCATGGATCGCTTGTCCCATGACTGCCTTACAAAAGAAAACCAGTAACTTCATATGGACAGATAAGTGCGAAGAAAGTTTTTCAGAAGTTAAAACAACTTCTGATTAGCGCACCAATACTCCGAATTACCAACCCTAATGGGGACTTCGTAGTTTGCACCGATGCCAGCAAGGAAGGACTCGGTGGAGTCCTAATGCAGGATGACTTTGCCATCTACTACGAGTCAAGGACGTTAAAAGAACATGAGAAGAACTATCCTACTCATGACCTTGAGTTGGCTTCCATTATCCACGCTCTAAAGATGTGGAGGCATTACCTCATGGGAAAGAAATTTCTATTAAAGACGGACAACATGAGTCTAAAGTACCTGCTTGATCAACCCGACCTGAATGCTAGACATGCTAGGTGGTTAGCCTTCTTTAGTGAATACCACTTCGAACTGAAACACATCAAGGGAAAGGAAAATAAGATCACCGACAGCTTAAGTCGATGAGCTCACATGTTATATGAGGTAACTGGAAGTTGAACTGACTCTGACTTACACGACAAAATTAGGACGGCATGCCAAAATGACCGGTTCTATATTGAGATCCTTAAAAAGAACCAGGAAGATAGGATTTTTCAACAACAAAAAGAATACAAGATAGATGAATCAGGATTGTTATGGTCGAAGGAGAGATTTTACATTCCCGAGAGTGGAGACATTAGACTTAACATACTCACTGAATTCCATCAGAAACCGTATTCAAGGCACCCTGGATATCAAAAGATGATATCAGCCATAAAGAAACATTACTTTTGGCCTAAGATGAAAGCTGACATCGCTTTGTTCATCGTGAAATGTCATGAATGACAGTTGGTCAAAGTAGAGCATCAACACCCCTCCAGACTACTTCAAACTTTACCCATTCCAGAAGGGAAATGGGAGGTCATAAGTATGGACTTCATTACAGGCCTACCCAAGAGTAAGAAACAGAACGACTCAATCTTCATAGTAGTAGACAAGTTGTCAAAAGAAACACATTTCATACCGGTAAAATCTACATAGAAGGCAGTTCACATTGCGAAAATATTCCTAAAGGAGATCTTCCGGTTACACGGAATACCCAAAGCAATTATCTCTGACCGAGACACAAAGTTTACTAGCAACTTCTGGAGAGCACTGTTCTCTGGGTTAGAGACACAACTACAGTTCAGTACCGCTTACCACCCCCAAATCGATGGACAGACGGAACGAATAAACCAAATTCTTGAGGATATGCTAAGGATGTATGTCATGAACAACCCCACTAAGTGGGAAGACTATTTGTACCTTGCGGAGTTTGCGTACAACAACGGTTATCAAACCTCGAACAAAATGAGCCCATTCGAGGTACTCTACGGTCGAAATTGTCGGACCCCCGTAAATTGGGACAGCCTGGTGGATAGACTTATGCTAGGGCCAGATTTACTAAAAGACTTGGAACAACTAGTCTCCAAGGTTCAACTGAACTTAAAGGAAGCATAAGACCACCAAAAGAGTTATACGGACAAGAAATGAAAGGACAAAGACTACCAAGTAGGTGAACATGTATTCCTAAGAATAAAGGCGAAATGAAGCTCGTTGAGCTTGGGGCTTTGTGGTAAACTAGCCCCAAGGGTTTTGGACCTTTTGAAATATTGGCCAAGAAGGGTCCAATAGCTTATGATTTAGCCCTACCAGCACATATAAAAGTTCATAATGTTTTTCATGCTTCTTTATTAAAGAAATATGTATATGATACTAAACATTTTATTGATTGGTCCTTATTACAGGTGGAGCCGAAAGGGGAGTTCACGCCAGAACCACTCCACATTCTGGACAAGAGAGAGGTCCAACTTAGGAGGAGAACCATTACTCAGCTAAAAGTGCAATGGAGGCACTTTGGACCAGATGAGGCTACTTGGGAGAATGAGGATACCATGAGAGAGGCATACCCCGCCTTGTTTCATGATTCCATTTCTAGTACCTAGAAACACCAGGACGGTGTTGTTCTAACCGGGGAGGAATGTAATATCCCAACTTCTTGACTGACTATGTTATGATGTTATATTGTGCCACGGCCCCAGCATATGAGATTTATTATTTAGCATCAGTAATAACATGTTTTGATTTATTCTTTCATGAGTTGATATATTGGGCATGGACCCTAATTGTTTCATTTTTGAATATATATATATGGGGCAGGAAAGCCCGAATGAATAGACTTATGTTTTATTATGTGAATCGGTTACAAATTATTATATACTGAGACTCTCCTCTTTTGTTACATTATACTGTGCAGAGCATGATTCACATGGATGATTATGTGGTGTGTTGAGCGTGGACTCAGAAACACACGAATGACCTATATACTGTGTAATATCCCTCTAATATTTATAAAATGTATAATGTAAATTATTTATGAGGCCCTGGTGAGGAGCTCAAGGCCAAGGCCCCACCAGTGGACCTTGAAAAAACATCGTTAATTATTTTCCTAAGTTATAAGTTGTAAACTGAGAAGAGAAGATGCAACGGTGCAACTAAGCGTCGACAACTAAATCATTGGGGAAAGGTAAAGTCGAGGGAATCCTTCATAATATAAACATCAAGGCCAAGGCCCCACCAGTAAAAATATTGTAAGTTGGGATTTATTTCCTAAAGGGTAATTGTAAACATAAAAGGTTAAGGACAGTAATGTGGATGAACGACCGACAACTGAATCCACCAGAAGGGTAAGTGGTTTACGTGTTAAGCTAAGGTCATTAGTGTCATCGACATAGATCAAGGAAGTAGTTACTCATCACAAATCTTCTGGTGCCTCATAGGACGTATCCTCGAGTATGAAGATAGGTCTTCTTATAGGACTCTCTCTCTCTCTATATATATAGATCAAATGTTCTTATAATAAGATATATAAGAAAATACCTTTATAAGTTTATATATCTATATATATAGGTTTATGAATATCTATATATATAGATATATATATATATGGGTCCATAAGGGAGAGCCTTAGTAATTACATTTTGAGTCAAAATGTGTGAAATGTACAAGTTAAATATGTATACATAAAGGAACTAAATGTGAATGAAGTATGAACTATATACGAAGATATTGTTGGCACTTGGATATTTCTCTAAATATTAAAACACTTGTCATTTAACAAAGGTTATTTCTTATATACTACATATATAAGATATCTATGTATAATTAAGATTACCTCACTATGTTATGATTAGGATATTACACTTTGGGTACAATTTATGGAGATGCATAAATTGCTTTATAAACTCTTTTGTAATCCTTTTATTCACGGCTTTAAGGAGTTGCATCTTCCTTGTTTTGTTAACCAAACCCCAACTCGATAAAGTGGTGGGATGACTCAGCAAGAGTTGACCGATAGGTAGACTAGGAAAGATTTCTGAAAATCCGAATGGCGCTCCTTTGAAAGATCAGTCTTACACATGTCATTGGTTAGGTATAGGTTTCTCCAAGTGGAGGCATGTGCCTCTGGTTTACGATTTTATTTATTGAGTAGCGTGATGGAGAAGAGGGGGTCGTATTATTGTTTTCATATTAAAGTTGATAATCATATTATGAATCGACAGTATCAGGGTCTTGGAGATCGCAAGCTAGGAAACTCCTTCAGCCATTATTTTTATAATGCGATTTTCAGCTCTTCGAAGAGATAGATCGTAGGACGATAAGAATCCTTACTTCAGTATTCTGTAATGGGATTTTCAAATTTGTTTTCTAATGTAAGTGATTTGCAAAAACTCTATGTTTTCTTTATATGCTTCAGATCTGAGATTTGTGTGCGTTTTCCTTATAAGCGAAATCATGTATCCCTTTACTCTGCATGTGTATTGTTTAATTTGTGCATTTCTGAGCTATGTATCGAACCAGCGACCACTTCCCTGGTGATTCCATCCTTTGACAGGATCGTTATGCTAGTGAATTTCCTTTTCAGCTCGGAATCTCTTATAGATAGCATAAGCTCAGAATGGGGAAGCATAATTGGGAGCGATCTGGATATTGACGCTGGAGAGATGCATAGTTTTTCGATCAGGGTTCAGCTAATTGTTTTTTTAGTATGTGATCTGTGCACAGCTTTTACTGGGATCTTTGTTGAGATCATAGTACACTTTCTTTTAGCGATCTCTGTTGAGATGAGCAAGACCCTTTTTCTTGGATCTCTTCCCATGACCGGGGCATACACTTTCTTTTATCGATCTCTGTTGAGATCTAAGAAAACGATTTCTTTTACCGATCTCTGTTGAGATCTGAGCACATGCTTTATTCTATTAGTATCTGAGTGCACTCTTGTTCATAGATCTAGATGGATCTTTCCCAAAACATTGTTTTACTTTTCAGAAATTTATAACAGAGAAGATCTCTATGATCTGATCGAGGTTTATGATGGGTTTCGCGAAACGCATGTTTCCTTCCAGTCATTAGTTATTACATGGACTCTGTATTTGTTTCCTTTTTACCCCTGCATGATCTATGATAGTGTGATAGTGTAGATCGATTTCATGCGGAGATTGAAGTTGTGGGTTTGTTGTTCTCTGCATTTTTTTTTAGAAAATCGAAAGCGTAGATACTTTGGCGAAAATCACATTTCTTCCAGCGGATTGTGATAGGTAGAGATCGTAGATCCCTTGTTGTTTTATTACCACGCTGATTTCGTACTTACTTTCCAGATTATTTTTTCTAGACTGAGATCGCAGATCTCTGTCCTTTACTGTGGCGAAATCACATTTCTCCCAGCCGATTGTGGTAGGTGGAAATCGTAGGTCCCTTTCCTTGTCTTTAATGTAGTGAAACCATATCTATGATAGTTCTATTTTATGTTGAATATTGAAGGGAAATCCCGGTTGTTCGGAAAATCCAGACCCCGGCCTTAGGATCTCGGTTGTCTTTGCGAAACTCGAGATTTCCATTCTATTGCTTATGCTAGTTAAATGATAGTTCCGTAATATGATGAATATCGAAGGGAGATCACGGATATCTCTGCCACCTCTGTATGAAACAGGTGTGTGAGATGGTGTTTTCTTTTTAAGTGAAACTCTGCGTTATAAGTGGGAAAGATCCCTCAGTTACGATATAGATCACTGACTGGATCTCTGTGATTTCGGAGTAGATTTTTGGGGTATGCAAGTTTGGGATGGGCGTAAGAAATCTGATCCATGTCCTTTTATTTTTCGATTGTTGTCGAAAACTTACTCTATGCTGCCACTGGATTGGATCCGCTGGTATTTTAGATGCTGCTGTAGATTGATGATATCTATGTTGTTTAAAATATGGTTACCATAGCTTAAACATGGTGCAGTACGTATTACCCTCTCAATATTCCTTCAGGATATTCACTGGGAGACTTCCGTATGAAGTTGGAGATCTGTCGATCTTCTGACTTGTTTTAGTTACTACGGGTACGAAAAACCAGATCCGTCGATCTTCCCTTTCAGATATTGCTTTTTGCAACTGTCTGAATTGCTACTTATATAAATACCAATTCTAGATTAGATTGTATTGGATTTGTTTGTTGGAACAGTCTGAGATTTTCCGCTTATCCGAATATAAATTATGGATTGAAATCATATTAGATGTACTTACTAAAATGTGGAAAGAAGCCATCCGACTTAATGCCATGTTTTTTTTTAAGAGCAGAGAAGACACTTTTTCTTGAAATGAGTGGGATAGATCTAATTGGAAATATGATATTGCATAAAGGTTAGTGAAGTGGGTTTTCTACTCGGATAAAACATAATTAGTGTATGTTGAGAGCATAGCAAATATAGGTACTATCATATGAAAACTATGGGAAATAATGGTAATGCTTCTCACTTTGAATGTTAGAAGATGCTCTTCATGAGAGAGACTTACAGGCAGTGGAAGATAAATAATGCAACCGCCGAGTTGCAAGATGTAATTATTATTTTGATGAAATAATATCTATTGTGACAAGTGTTGTGGACGTAGCCCAAGCGATTTGGGTGAACCACGTTTATATATGGTGTATGATGGTTGGTGTATTGTTGTCATGTGATTTATTGTTAAAATGTCTATGTGGCTTTTGATGATCTCTTGTGTGATTTTATGGTTCCTTGTTTAAATTAGATGCTTGCGTCATTATTACTTTCGATGTATATTATGTCGAAGTATTTCATGAAGAATTAAGAGAGGAGATTAATAGCCAATAATTACTCATGATCGTTTTATATATGTGTTCTATTAATGTTTTAGTATTTTTGTGTTCGCATCATTACTTATTTTCTCAAATAACACTAACATATTCATGGAGATGTTACATATGGTATCAGAGCGCATGTTACAGCACTCGGGCCTATAGTGGGCTCACCATGAAGAAATGAGTTTGATGAATCAGGTGAGGGACTCCATTTGAAAATAAGTAAATGGGCAGTTCAAGCTGGGCATGAGGTAACTCACAGATCACCTTGAGTTACAAATTATCCTCTCCATTACTTGAGGTTCGCCTTATAGAGGGTGACCATTCTACTGCTAGAAAATAAAGGTCGCCGAGGGATCAAAAAGGTATGTTGAGTAGCTCACATCAAATATTTTGCTGGTAACGTAGTTTTACTGGCTTTATTCGACTAGCCTTCTGCTTACATTCTCCGTCTCCCTACTCTTTGTATGAAGATACAGATGGTTTGGTAATTTTTATTTTATTTAAATTCGTAATGGTGGTCAGTATCCTTTCTGCGTGATAAGATTCACTGTCGGGTTGAGTTTTGCTTATGCAAACGACCGCTGCATTGATATGCGTTATGGTCTGTCTATGCCGTCAATGGTATGGTTTATTAAAAGATAGAACAGTAATCTTGGTGTGATTATATATATATATATTTCTATCCCTACATCTTTCCTCTATTATACGTTATTGCAGCCACAAAAGAGCAAAGAAAAACATAGATTCGTGTGAATACTTGTCTATTTGTGTATCGCTGCTAGGAATAGTTTTGGATCTATGGTTATTGACTATTTGCTGCTAAGAATCGTTTGGATATCCGTATATTGGTATATTACTGCTTGCAATTAAATAGATCCAAATGAATCTCTGTATAGTTGTATACCGCATTTGAATAGGTATAATTACATACCGCCGTTTGAATAGTTTAGATCCTTCTGGATCTCTGCTTATTATTTGTTGCTGCTTGAAAATCGATCAGACCCTTATAGATTCTAGTTCAAGATCTTTACATTGGGTTATACTGCCACGTGTACGCCATGCTACCACAATGGATCCCTGTGGGGAGATCCGTCTGATGCTATGCGGTTTTGACCTATGGGTTCTTATTAAGTGTTATTTGTATGTTTGATAATAAATACTATAATAATGTTGATATAGTTATACATACTTTTCCTTGCCTCTGTAAATAGGAAGCTAAATGCTGATTTCCGGTATTATAAATCTGTGTATTTTGTGACCTAACTCTATAACCGAAACTCGCATTGGAATGAAAACAAATTATACAGAAATCTAATTCTGTAATTTATTTGTATATATGACTGTTTTGATAGTGCATTGGGCAAGGGCAAAGGATCCATAAAGATTTCAACCATGTAGATGCGTATATATGTATTTTATTTGTTGTCAAAATCTTAAAAACATGAGATGTGGAAGTTCTCCTTAGACTGTTGGGATTAGATTCCCGTTCAGGACTTCATTCTTACTTATATTTTCATGCAGAATGGATCTCTTAGCATTTACAGGTCAAGTATATTATACTGGAGCAATCTCCCATACGGGTGAACGATCCCAGAATCACATTGCTATTCTATGCAACACAGAGTAATCGAGGCGAAGATTCGCTTGTTATCCTTCTTTGTATTGATAAGGTATGGAGCCCTCTGCATAACTAGTTTTAACTCATGGCTGAATTTTGACGTGTGCCTTAATGGATTTTAAATAGCTTAAACCTCCTGAGGTGAGTACTTGTTCATTCTGAAAAAACCACTCTGCGTATGCCTTTTAATTATATTGTTAAAAACTTAAATCTATGTTGTCGGAATTGCGCCCAGCACCCAAGAAGAAACTTTGTTTACAACAGAGATAGCATTAACTTCCTTTATATAGATATTGTTGTATAAAAGTTAATATTCTGATTTTTTTTATGTTTCATACAAATTGGATATGGTTATACTGACAAGGGGATTTGGCAGATGGTCAAAACTCGGTGGAACTTGTTGGAAGAGCGTATCATATTATGCGTGGTAAGGAGGTGAGGATTTAAGGTCCGCATCACAACTGTTATGTATTCTTAAATTTATGTATTTATTTTTTTTGACAGCATAGCCCAGTGGAGAAAAGAGCTTCACAAAGGAAATTGTCTTTGAAAATGCTTTCAAAATCAGATTTCCTTACGGATGATTGTGTACAAGAAAACTCCTCATGAAAACACTAACTTCATTTTTACTATGTCAATTGTTAGAACTAAATTCATCAGAGTAATCGTAAGGTTACGAAATGTAATATGATGAAATAATCGATCATTTTTCTAGACTCAAGCGAGGAGGCTTGAGGGGAAATAAAATTCCGGGACTCAAGCGAGAAGGCTTGAGGGGAATTATGTAAAGGTGCGTTAAGGGCACTAAAACAATCCCTAGAAATCAGGTAGTTGACAGCCGCCATGATTCTCGGATGAATCAACAGGCTGGAAAGACCTAGGCAAACTATAACAAAATGCATATGCGGGAGGCAGGACGCTGCTTAGTATGCATGGGAGAAAGTATTGTTGTGTGAGCACTGTGGTGTTAGGCAAGAAATCTCTAAAGGATTGCTGCGTGAGCACTGGGGTGTTAGGCAAGAATTTCCTGGATCAAATGATTGATGTATTGATTAAATTAAACAGTCTACAATTCTTAGAGAACTGGATGTAAGTGTGTTTATGATAATAAAAGCACAAACAAAGACTAAAGATATTCCATGAATTGCAAATGATATGCTGCAATAAAATATTTATGAGTTTGATTATGGAATTGATGATAAGTTTTTACGATTCTTGAATTCTGGTTGTGTAGTGAAAAATGCAGACGTCGAGAGGAACTTGGAAAAGAGTCATGAAAGTAAGAAGGAGGACAAACAGAAATGACAAAACAAGCAAAGGTTGACTACAAAAAAGAGAACAAACTGTTGAAAAGAATGAACACCGAGGACGGTGTTATTTTTAAGGGGAGGAGGATGTAATATCCCTCTAAGATTTATAAAATGTATAATGTAAATTATTTATGAGGCCCTGGAGAGGAGCTCAAGGCCAAGGCCCCACCAGTGGACCTTGAAAAAACATCGTTAATTATTTTCCTAAGTTATAAGTTGTAAACTGAGAAGAGAATATGCAACGGTGCAACTAAGCGTCGACAACTAAATCATTGCGGAAAGGTAAAGTCGAGGGAATCCTTCATAATCTAAACATCAAGGCCAAGGCCCCACCAGTAAAAATATTGTAAGTTGGGATTTATTTCCTAAAGGGTAATTGTAAACGTAAAAGGTTAAGGACAGTAATGTGGATGAACGACCGACAACTGAATCCGCCAGAAGGGTAAGTGGTTTACATGTTAAGCTAAGGTCATTAGTGTCATCGACATAGATCAAGGAAGTAGTTACTCATCACAAATCTTCTGGTGCCTCATAGGACGTATCCTCGAGTATGAAGATAGGTCTTCTTATAGGACTCTCTCTCTCTCCATATATATATAGATCAAATGTTCTTATAATAAGATATATAAGAAAATACCTTTATAAGTTTATATATCTATATATATAGGTTTATGAATATCTATATATATAGATATATATATATATATATGGGTCCATAAGGGAGAGCCTTAGTAATTACATTTTGAGTCAAAATGTGTGAAATGTACAAGTTAAATATGTATACATAAAGGAACTAAATGTGAATGAAGTATGAACTATATACGAAGATATTGTTGGCACTTGGATATTTCTCTAAATATTAAAACACTTGTCATTTAACAAAGGTTATTTCTTATATACTACATATATAAGATATCTATGTATAATTAAGATTACCTCACTATGTTATGATTAGGATATTACACTTTGGGTACAATTTATGGAGATGCATAAATTGCTTTATAAACTCTTTTGTAATCCTTTTATTCACGGCTTTAAGGAGTTGCATCTTCCTTGTTTTGTTAACCAAACCCCAACTCGATAAAGTGGTGGGATGACTCAGCAAGAGTTGACCGATAGGTAGAATAGGAAAGATTTCTGAAAATCCGAATGGCGCTCCTTTGAAAGATCAGTCTTACACATGTCATTGGTTAGGTATAGGTTTCTCCAAGTGGAGGCATGTGCCTCTGGTTTACGATTTTATTTATTGAGTAGCGTGATGGAGAAGAGGGGGTCGTATTATTGTTTTCATATTAAAGTTGATAATCATATTATGAATCGACAGTATCAGGGTCTTGGAGATCACAAGCTAGGAAGCTCCTTCAGCCATTATTTTTATAATGCGATTTTCAGCTCTTCGAAGAGATAGATCGTAGGACGATAAGAATCCTTACTTCAGTATTCTGTAATGGGATTTTCAAATTTGTTTTCTGATGTAAGTGATTTGCAAAAACTCTATGTTTTCTTTATATACTTTAGATCTGAGATTTGTGTGCGTTTTCCTTATAAGCGAAATCATGTATCCCTTTACTCTGCATGTGTATTGTTTAATTTGTGCATTTCTGAGCTATGTATCGAACCAGCGACCACTTCCCTGGTGATTCCATCCTTTGACAGGATCGTTATGCTAGTGAATTTCCTTTTCAGCTCGGAATCTCTTATAGATAGCATAAGCTCAGAATGGGGAAGCATAATTGGGAGCGATCTGGATATTGACGCTGGAGCGATGGATAGTTTTTCGATCAGGGTTCAGCTAATTGTTTTTTTAGTATGTGATCTGTGCACAGCTTTTACTGGGATCTTTGTTGATATCATAGTACACTTTCTTTTAGCGATCTCTGTTGAGATGAGCAAGACCCTTTTTCTTGGATCTCTTCCCATGACCGGGGCATACACTTTCTTTTATCGATCTCTGTTGAGATCTAAGAAAACGATTTCTTTTACCGATCTCTGTTGAGATCTGAGCACATGCTTTATTCTATTAGTATCTGAGTGCACTCTTGTTCATAGATCTAGATGGATCTTTCCCAAAACATTGTTTTACTTTTCAGAAATTTATAACAGAGAAGATCTCTATGATCTGATCGAGGTTTATGATGGGTTTCGCGAAACGCATGTTTCCTTCCAGTCATTAGTTATTACATGGACTCTGTATTTGTTTCCTTTTTACCCCTGCATGATCTATGATAGTGTGATAGTGTAGATCGATTTCATGCGGAGATTGAAGTTGTGGGTTTTTTGTTCTCTGCATTTTTTTTTAGAAAATCGAAAGCGTAGATACTTTGGCGAAAATCACATTTCTTCCAGCGGATTGTGATAGGAAGAGATCGTAGATCCCTTGTTGTTTTATTACCACGCTGATTTCATACTTACTTTCCAGATTATTGTTGCTAGAATGAGATCGCAGATCTCTGTCCTTTACTATGGCGAAATCACATTTCTCCTAGCCGATTGTGGTAGGTGGAAATCATAGGTCCCTTTCCTTGTCTTTACTGTAGTGAAACCATATCTATGATAGTTCTATTTTATGTTGAATATTGAAGGGAAATCCCAGTTGTTCGGAAAATCCAGACCCCGGCCTCAAGGTCTCGGTTGTCTTTGCGAAACTCGAGATTTCCATTCTATTGCTTATGCTAGTTAAATGATAGTTCCGTAATATGATGAATATCGAAGGGAGATCACGGATATCTCTGCCACCTCTGTATGAAACAGGTGTGTGAGATGGTGTTTTCTTTTTAAGTGAAACTCTGTGTTATAAGTGGGAAAGATCCCTCAGTTACGATATAGATCACTGACTGGATCTCTGTGATTTCGGAGTAGATTTTTGCGGTATGCAAGTTTGGGATGGGCGTAAGAAATATGATCCATGTCCTTTTATTTTTCGATTGTTGTCGAAAACTTACTCTATGCTGCCACTGGATTGGATCCGCTGGTATTTTAGATGCTGCTGTAGATTGATGATATCTATGTTGTTTAAAATATGGTTACCATAGCTTAAACATGGTGCAGTACGTATTACCCTCTCAATATTCCTTCAGGATATTCACTGGGAGACTTCCGTATGAAGTTGGAGATCTGTCGATCTTCTGACTTGTTTTAGTTACTACGGGTACGAAAAACCAGATCCGTCGATCTTCCCTTTCAGATATTGCTTTTTGCAACCGTCTAAATTGCTACTTATATAAATACCAATTCTAGATTAGATTGTATTGGATTTGCTTGTTGGAACAGTCTGAGATTTTCCGCTTATCCGAATATAAATTCCGGATTGAAATCATATTAGATGTACTTACTAAAATGTGGAAAGAAGCCATCCGACTTAATGCCATGTTTTTTTTTAAGAGCAGAGAAGACACTTTTTCTTGAAATGAGTGGGATAGATCTAATTGGAAATATGATATTGCATAAAGGTTAGTGAAGTGGGTTTTCTACTCGGATAAAACATAATTAGTGTATGTTGAGAGCATAGCGAATATAGGTACTATCATATGAAAACTATGGGAAATAATGGTAATGCTTCTCACTTTGAATGTTAGAAGATTCTCTTCATGAGAGAGACTTACAGGCAGTGGAAGATAAATAATGCAACCGCCGAGTTGCAAGATGTAATTATTATTTTGATGAAATAATATATATTGTGACAGGTGTTGTGGACGTAGCCCAAGCGATTTGGGTGAACCACGTTTATATATGGTGTATGATGGTTGGTGTATTGTTGTCATGTGATTTATTGTTAAAATGTCTATGTGGCTTTTGATGATCTCTTGTGTGATTTTATGGTTCCTTGTTTAAATTAGATGCTTGCGTCATTATTACTTTCGATGTATATTATGTCAAAGTATTTCATGAAGAATTAAGAGAGGAGATTAATAGCCAATAATTACTCATGATCGTTTTATATATGTGTTCTATTAATGTTTTAGTATTTTTGTGTTCGCATCATTACATATTTTCTCAAATAACACTAACATATTCATGGAGATGTTACATATGGTATCAGAGCGCATGTTACAGCACTCGGGCCTATAGTGGGCTCACCATGAAGAAATGAGTTTGATGAATCAGGTGAGGAACTCCATTTGAAAATAAGTAAATGGGCAGTTCAAGCTGGACATGAGGTAACGCACAGATCACCTTGAGTTACAAATTATCCTCTCCATTACTTGAGGTTCGCCTTATAGAGGGTGACCATTCTACTGCTAGAAAATAAAGGTCGCCGAGGGATCAAAAAGGTATGTTGAGTAGCTCACATCAAATATTTTGCTGGTAACGTAGTTTTACTGGCTCTATTCGACTAGCCTTCTGCTTACATTCTCCCTCTCCCTACTCTTTGTATGAAGATACAGATGGTTTGGTAATTTGTATTTTATTTAAATTCGTAATGGTGGTCAGTATCCTTTCTGCGTGATAAGATTCACTGTCGGGTTGAGTTTTGCTTATGCAAACGACCGCTGCATTGATATGCGTTATGGTCTGTCTATGCCGTCAATGGTATGGTTTATTAAAAGATAGAACAGTAATCTTGGTGTGATTATATATATATATATTTCTATCCCTGCGTCTTTCCTCTATTATACGTTGTTGCAGCCACAAAAGAGCAAAGAAAAACATAGATTCGTGTGAATACTTGTCTATTTGTGTATCGCTGCCAGGAATAGTTTTGGATCTATGCTTATTGACTATTTGCTGCTAAGAATCGTTTGGATCTCCGTAAATTGGTCTATTACTGCTTGCAATTAAATAGATCCAAATGAATCTCTGTATAGTTGTATACCGCATTTGAATAGGTATAATTACATACCGCCATTTGAATAGTTTAGATCCTTCTGGATCTCTGCTTATTATTTGTTGCTGCTTGAAAATCGATCAGACCCTTATAGATTCTAGTTCAAGATCTTTACATTGGGTTATACTGCCACGTGTACGCCATGCTACCACAATGGATCCCTGTGGTGAGATCCGTTTGATGCTATGCGGTTTTTACCTATGGGTTCTTATTAAGTGTTATTTGTATGTTTGATAATAAATACTATAATAATGTTGAGATAGTTATACATACTTTTCCTTTCCTCTGTAAATAAGAAGCTAAATGCTGATTTCCGGTATTATAAATCTGTGTATTTTGTGACCTAACTCTATAACCGAAACTCGCATTGGAATGAAAACAAATTATATAGAAATCTAATTCTGTAATTTATTTGTATATATGACTGTTTTGATAGTGCGTTGGGGAAGGGCAAAGGATCCATAAAGATTTCAACCATGTAGATGCGTATATATGTATTTTATTTGTTGTCAAAATCTTAAAAACATGAGATGTGGAAGTTCTCCTTAGACTGTTGGGATTAGATTCCCGTTCAGGACTTCATTCTTACTTATATTTTCATGCAGAATGGATCTCTTAGCATTTACAGGTCAAGTATATTATACTAGAGCAATCTCCCATACGGGTGAACGATCCTAGAATCACATTGCTATTCTATGCAACACAGAGTAATCGAGGCGAAGATTCGCTTGTTATCCTTCTTTGTATTGATAAGGTATGGAGCCCTCTGCATAACTAGTTTTAACTCATGGCTGAATTTTGATGTGTGCCTTAATGGATTTTAAATAGCTTAAACCTCCTGAGGTGAGTACTTGTTCATTCTGAAAAAACCACTCTGCGTATGCCTTTTAATTATATTGTTAAAAACTTAAATCTATGCTGTCGGAATTGCGCCCAGCACCCAAGAAGAAACTTTGTTTACAACAGAGATAGCATTAACTTCCTTTATATAGATATTGTTGTATAAAAGTTAATATTCTGATTTTTTTTATGTTTCATACAAATTGGATATTGTTATACTGACAAGGGGATTTGGCAGATGGTCAAAACTCGGTGGAACTTGTTGGAAGAGCGTATCATATTATGCGTGGTAAGGAGGTGAGGATTTAAGGTCCGCATCACAACTGTTATGTATTCTTAAATTTATGTATTTTTTTTTTTTGACAGCATAGCCCAGTGGAGAAAAGAGCTTCACAAAGGAAATTGTCTTTGAAAATGCTTTCAAAATCAGATTTCCTTACGGATGATTGTGTACAAGAAAACTCCTCATGAAAACACTCACTTCATTTTTACTATGTCAATTGTTAGAACTAAATTCGTCAGAGTAATCGTAAGGTTACGAAATGTAATATGATGAAATAATCGATAATTTTTCTAGACTCAAGCGAGGAGGCTTGAGGGGAAATAAAATTCCGGGACTCAAGCGAGAAGGCTTGAGGGAAATTATGTAAAGGTGCATTAAGGGCACTAAAACAATCCCTAGAAATCAAGGAGTTGACAGCCGCCATGATTCTCGGATGAATCAATAGGCTGGAAATACCTAGGCAAACTATAACAAAATGCATATGCGGGAGGGAGGACGCTGCTTAGTATGCATGGAAGAAAGTATTGCTGTGTGAGCACTGTGGTGTTAGGCAAGAAATCTCTGAAAGGATTGCTGCGTGAGCACTGGGGTGTTAGGCAAGAATTTCCTGGATCAAATGATTGATGTATTGATTAAATTAAATAGTCTACAATTCTTAGAGAACTGGATGTAAGTGTGTTTATGATAATAAAAGCACAAACAAAGACTAAAGATATTCCATGAATTGCAAATGATATGCTGCAATAAAATATTTATGAGTTTGATTATGGAATTGATGATAAGTTTTTACGGTTCTTGAATTCTGGTTGTGTAGTGAAAAATGCAGACGTGATTGAGAGGAACTTGGAAAAGAGTCATGAAAGTAAGAAGGAGGACAAACAGAAATGACAAAACAAGC